>CM059289.1:13099664-13604664 GCA_030340665.1 Neosalanx taihuensis
AGAAATGTATCACTGCCTGAAAAGAGAGAATTTGGGACGCAGTCTTCAAAGCCCTGTAGAGTTTGTTGTTCAATATCAACATGGTTCCCTTGTCTTCCAAGGTCCACATCTTCCTCCTGTAAAGATCCTTTGTAGTACATAAGTTCATTTGACATTTTACCCTGGAGTTTTAAATCCTGTGGTTCCGGACTGGGATTTGTGCTGGCTCCAATAAACTGCAGGTATTCCTCATCAAAATCAGAGAAGGTAGAAAATTCACAGCTTGAACGGTCTGGTTTGGAGTCATCAAGGTGTGTAAAATAGTCTGAGTCTGCAGTATCAGAGGGTTCCACTTGAGGGCTATCTGTTAAAAGGTATTCTGCTGAATCAGCTATGGAATTGTCCCGCACATGAGTATCCATAACATCCACTTGTTCTCCTGCTGTTGTCGGAAGCTGATGTGCCTCTTTCATTGGTGATGGGCTTCTAGTTTTCCTAAGTTGTAAGATGTCCTTTATTGTCAATTTTTCCATTTCATCCCAGAATGCAGAGATGGCATAGACTGGTCGAGCTGGGACTAATGTGGTAGATCTTTCAGGGCTTTCCAGAACAGAGCAAGGTGTCACTGTCACAGCAGGAAGAAGAGAAGTTGGACATCTATCTCCATCTCCCAATGTGTTGTCCTGTGCTAAAGGCTCACAGTGAGCCAGAGGATTGCTGTCTTCGTGTACTGTTTTTTCCATCATTGCATCAGACAGTGAGCAGTGTTGAGAATCATAAGTCTGAATCATGGAGCATTGTGGAACTGGGTCATTACCGTGTACAGTGTGTGTTTTGGCAGAGTCAAAATCAGTGCAATTAGATGTGTTCTCATAACTTTCATGTTCCTGTAGCAAGTTCTCATCCATAACTGACTGCCAATTAGCTCCTGTAATATGTTCGGTTGGGGAGGTGCTCGAGGCAGAGCAAATGTAATCTGATAAAATGTTTTGTGTAATCGGGGAAAGATGCCATTGTGCTGTGTGATGTAGTTGTTGAGATTCCTCGGCAGAATCAGCAGCTGAAAAATATTCATCAGAATCAAAGCTGGCAGTGGAAAAGAAGTCTGTCTCGTCTTTTAATTCCTGGGAATCAGTGCTGCCTATTTTCAGAGCATTTTCATCGATATGTGTGAATGTCATATCATTGTTGTTTATGAGTACTCCATGAGTTACTATCTGTTCTAAGCTATCAGTTGGGTCATGGTTAACAATTAACATTTTAGAGTCATCAATGCTATCGGAGGGTAACTCTGGAGAGATTTCATCTTCCGTTGAAGGAGGGGTTGTATTAATTTGTTTTAGATCAGAAAAATGTTCTCCATTTGAAAGATCTCTACATGTGGGAGAAGTTGGTTGTGCAGTTGAATGATGGCACAATGAGGGAAGGTTTTCCATGTCTTCTACCTCAGATTCATTAACTCTACATTTTGGGCCACATTTGAAGGGATCATCTGTAGAGTCGGAGGTACTGGCATTGTCATCAGAGCTCCTACAAATCTTAACAAGTTTTTTTCTTCTTTTTTTTTTGGCCAAGGGGGCAGCAGGCAGTCTCTGTCGTTGGATATTGTCATTCACAGTCACAAACCAACGCTCCTTCTCTCCTCTGGGGGCTTCACAGTTGTCAATTCCACATGCAGCTTGATCTGGAGAGCACGATTGCTCCAGGTTTTTGTTCAGCTCTGCATGTGGACGGTTTGGTGACTGTGACTGTGGAATGATCCCTGCTGACAATGTGCTTGATGTTCCATCCTCCTTTTGCTTGTTTTCACTAATTGCTTCAAGATCTGTCAGCTCTGAGAAGCCAATGCCAACACCACCAACATGGTCAGGTGATTCCAAAGCATATTCTCCAGCATTAACTAGTTCAGACATCACACTCTGCTCCACAGACATTTGATCATCTGTTATGCTCTTGTATGTTACCTCTGTATCCTGCTCAGCTCCTTCTGTTGTCGTTACCTCTTTAGCGGCAGCGTTTTTGTGATCAAGATCACTTTTACATGGCTTTTGTGACTCAGACGAAATGGTCAGGATCCCACTCATCTCCAGGGGAGCACTAACATCTCCAGGTGTATCAGGTGGATGATCTGGTTGTGCTTCTCCAAGTCCCCTCTGACAAGTTTGCAATTGTAGGATTGCACAGACCTTGTCTGCCTTTCTGAGTCCCTCGGCAGTAGGCTCAGATGTCCTTGTATAAGCAATCTGCTTTGGCTCATGATCTCTGGTGTCTACCAAAGAGCTTGCTGCACCTTCTAAATCTTCTGCGTCACTCAAGCTAGAATCATCCAGGCCAGCAAGAGTGGGCAGCAGGAGGCAGCATTCCTCACTCTCTTCATGGAAGCTTTCCCAGTCCCGCTCAGCAAGGTGTACGCTGTGGTCTAAGTCATCCATTTTGACCTTAATCGTTTTACATGCTCCAGCATCTGTGAACAAGTTAACATTATAAGACAGAAGATCAGATAATCAGATTTGATCTGCTCCTTTCAGTAAAATATTCCTCAAACCTCTGGATCGCTCTGGATAAGACCATCTGCTGACTAAATGTCAAACCAATATGTTAATCCCAGATGCAAGTTAACATGTGAAACAGGGCAATGTTACCATTCAGTTTAGTTTTCTTGCTTTGTTCCATAGGAACATGGTGCTTACATAACATAGCCCCGAAATACTACATGGCCTTACTACTGGAAAACAAGTCATGTGATCTGATTGCTGCAGCAACTGTGCTCGTCCACCAGATCTAACAGTCAATAAGGATCCCAGAAAGCATCTGGTATACCCATACTTGACTCAACTGTCATGTATTTTCCCATCCAGTCACATCTACAAGCATTAATAAAAGAAGTGTGACCATATTCTTCATGCCCTACTAATAAACCAAAAACAAGATGTATATTATTGTACACTGGATTATTCCCTCATTTTTCAGTTCAAGTTTTTGACATAATTTATGAAACACATGGTGATCTACAGTGATGTTGACTCAACAAGGATAAATCAAATGGCCTTAAATTAGCGTATTTCTTTTTCAGTCAGTAGAAGAGGACACATGAAGGTTAACATATCCAACAAAGTTGCGCAATACCAATGTGTTTATTCTGCTTTGGGTGTAACAAGGTAGCCTACCTGTTGTCGAGGTATACAAGTTCCAGATCCAAGCTTTCAGTCAACGCTTTTTGCAGGGCCATCCTCCTGTGTCCCCATACCCTTGTGTGTGGCAGTGAGGCCTTGCCATTCAACCATTATAAATAGAGCAATGTGTCTAGTCACATGTAGTGGCGTCCTTAGAAGCTTTGCCCTCCCAGAGGTGTAACATTTCAGTCCTTTAAATAGAGGCACTCTGGAGTTAGTAAAGGTAATTTCAATTGCAGCACATTGTTCAATTCACCTTTACCCTGTACATTGAGCAATGTGAGGCACACTCATATAATGCAGAATTTAACTAAAGAGAGCATAGAGCATAGAGCATCAGTCTGACAATGATGTTGTTATTTGATGTTGTTTCATGTCTGACATGTCATGGTGATACTATGACCTGTCCAAAAACCAGTTCATTAAGAATAAGTAATGAAAAATTTGTCGCATCATTTTCTAATAACAAAGGTAAAGGAAATGTGCAGCTTGCCAATGAGTTGGGTTGTGAATAGTTCTATTTATACAGCACTATAACAGGTACTCGATTATAAAGTAAAAGAATGCCCTATGCGTGACTATGGGGATGTGTACAGGGTGCAGTAGATTATATATGAGGCCAGTATGCAAACTCTTAAGGTATGCCCATGTGATAGCTGCTGCATGATAAAAGGTGTCCCAAATGAATCATGTCATATCCTAGAGCCTCGTTTTTTCCAGTTGACTTAAAACCAAAACAATACACAAACTTAAAAATAAATAAATAAAAATCAAGATAAACTACTACAAAAGAAAATAACAAAAAATAATACAGGTGAAGAGCAAGATTTACATAGTTACACAGATTTGGACTATGTTGTAGGAAAATTGCATATGAAGGCTTGTCAGAGAAAGACCATCCTCCTTTATAATAAAAAAGTGGAACATTTTATAGATATGATTCATGATCACTTCCAGAGGATGTCCAGAGGATGACCAAACAGACTTTTTGCAGTATGAACCAGTATGTTGTCTATCCAAAACAACATGTGATGAAGTAAGTTGTTGAAGAGACTCGGAGTGGTAGTTCAGCATTTTAGCTAAATTGTAAGTAGGTTTTTCCAAGATACAGGAGTATCAGGGCTCTCAAGTCTTGCTTGTAAAACTTAACTATCAATACATAATGGAGACATAATGGAAGATTAAAATAAAGGTGCTTTAATCCTGTAAACAATACAGACTCTTCAGAACATACTTCATGATGATTAAAACTAGAAAAATTACATTACAAAAAACACAAATAAATGATAAATAAAATATCATTTGTATAAAACCTCTATGTACATATGTGCAATTGTAGAATGGCTGTACAACAGCGAATGTATATACGCAAAAAATGGACACTCCTTTGAATCAAATCCCATCAGTGGTTTCTATTCTGCGATTAATAACTTAAAAATATTCACCTACAAACACTGCATGGAACTCCAAATGACTCAAGGCTAACTTGTGTTCTGCCCCCAAACTTGGCATTACTAAAAAATAACTGGAATATTGATTAAAGAATGTGCTGTTTAAGGCCTCAGTATCGCAATTCAATATCCAATATAATAATCAAATTCTGACTTCAAAATTATCACGCTTTTTCTTCTAAAAACTTCTGGGAAACACAAATGGCACAGCAATGTGTAAGTGAATTTACCCATCAACATCTTGATACAGTTTTGGGGCAAATGTCTCACATATAAACATTCACAAACAAAGCTCCTTATCAGCGAGGAAATTAAATTCAAGTAATCTCTGCAATGATAAATAAAAAGTATAACTTCATCTGAATATCTATTTAAAATTCCAGAGAATGTAAAGTTCTTCAGCCCAACTTTGTACCAATCCAGTATATAGGCCTAATGGTCCTTAATGTTCAACAACAATGGGTCCAATTGAATTGCAACTTACCATTTCAATTTAAATCGTTCTTTCTTTGATTTACTTTCCTACTGTGCATGTGTAAAGCAAAACAATACATCATAATACATCCATTTTGGTTCAGAGCTTTGACTACAACTTGCTCACTCAGTCACTCACTATCCACAATGGAGGATAATGTAAAAACGATTTTGGCCCAAAGAGAAATATACATACTGGAGAAAATACAATTTAAAAAGAACAATTCACAAAAAGCGAGCAAAAAACATGTTTGTGGCAATGTTGCAGATGAAAGACATGCCAACCAATACTGTTAACATGTCTTACTGTTGGCACACATGAACAGCTCTTTGCTTTACACATTGTAGACTTTGGTAGTGGCAGTAGTGGGGATTGTGGCACTGATAGACGCAGATATGGCCGAGGGCCGCTCCCTTCTGACGTATCTAGGTTTTCTCCCTAAACATAAAACAGGAAAATTGAGAAATTCAGGAACATGACGAACTCAAAGGCAAGTTTTAATGACACATTGACTTCACCCACACATATTCAAATAGCTAAACTCTTACGCACATTACATCTGTCAGTGAAGATTACTCTTTAATGTAATAGTTCAACTACATTGAATCCAATTCCACTGTACAATCCCATTCTGTACCATCCTAGTATAATAAAAAGGTTTAGTGCATCTTGAGGGTTTCCTACCTGAAGATGTTGATCCTGGTATCATGACAGCCTTTATACAAAAGAGAAGAAAACAGCCTTGGTCATTAAACCATTTAAGGTAGCAGTTTTGATCATGCCTGCCCTACGATGTGGAAAACAAAACTTACTGTTTCACTTGGCTGGAAGATGAAGGCTGTAAAGGCAACAAACACAAAGCATGCCTGGTCAGTTTGGTTTGATCATAGTCAACCAGTATTAACTATAAACTTTTGAAATCAAATTGATGAACAAATGTAATTACATTTGTTGCGCTGGTAAAATATACTAGGAAGTCGATTGGAGCGCTTGAGGTAGAAAAATGAGGCAACAGACAAGATCAGGAACAGGCTAATCAGCAAAGTTCCAAGCAAGAGTGAGGCTGCCACTCCTGGGCCACCTGTTCACAAAAACATAGCAACCGAAAGGCACACATAAACACAAACAACACTAAACCACACTAAATTACACTAAATCACATGTGAAATACTTTCTGGAATTGTAGAAGATTTAGGACAAAGTTTCTAGGATGGCCAATCATCACACTTACTCACCAATCTTGGGAATTAAGGTAGTTATAGTTGTCCGATTTGTCTGCTCCATACTGTAAGCTAAATCAAGCAAAGCCACAAAATGTTGTATTAGTTAATTCACCACAGAGTGAAATAGAATAAATTAAGTCTAATTCTAATTCTAGGCTTCACATAATACCCCCCCCCCCCCCCCCCCCCCACTCATCCTCATTCTCAAGGGCTCCTAGGGCATTCCCCTAGTGGACACATACTGTAATTGCAGGCTGTGAGGTTGTCCATTTCGATAGTTGCTGGGTCACACTGCATGCACACAGAATTATTGTTCTCCAGGACACGTAGATAACATCCTAAGGACATCAAAATAGTTGTACATGAACGGTGGGTGTGTGTTCTGTTGGTTTGACTGAGGTATTCATCTTGGCTTTACCCTTTTATGTCAGAGATAGTGAGACAGGTATGTTCTAACTTGTTGATAAGAACTCAGGTAAAGGGAGTAGTCAAGGAGTGGAAATTCATTCTCCGGGTGAGAGTAAATTACCTGGCTCACATTGAGTGTCATTTGAACATGAACTGTTTACTCTTGGTCTTTCTCCACAACAGTCAAATGCATTCTGATGAAGAGCCTATACAAAACAATGAACAATTGTTGAATGTCTCAGCTAATACTAAATCTCATGTTACATGTAATAGGCTACAGTTTAAGACTAGTAGTCGTCACTGTTTGCCTACTACTGCCTGGTCTTTGGTGTGAAATAGAATGTACCAGGAAATGCTGTAGCTACTTACCTTGATCCCTGGAGTGTCAGGTCTGAACACAATCAAACTCACTGCCAAGACTAATGGGTTTGATAGAGCCATTATTGGTGGCTAGAAGCTGGAAAAATATCAGATTGTCAGTCATCAATAAATCAAAGTAGAAACCTCAGGCAAAACATAATAATGTCAAGGATAACAATTTGGGAGCAGCAGCAGTTACACAATGCCAATGACTC
Source organism: Neosalanx taihuensis (assembly GCA_030340665.1). Taxonomy (NCBI): domain Eukaryota; kingdom Metazoa; phylum Chordata; class Actinopteri; order Osmeriformes; family Salangidae; genus Neosalanx; species Neosalanx taihuensis. The sequence goes on from CM059289.1 coordinate 13,106,949, forward strand.
AATGCGAACACCTTCTACATTCAAGAACATCCAGTTTGGCAAGATACCTTGATAGTTGTCTCACAGCTAGCTACTGGTAGCTAACTCACATGTTGTTGACACAGGCGATTTCCATTCAAACGTCTCTATACAAATATAAAGTCAACAACGTAGGTAATATTATTACGAAAGAAAACTTCAATTGACTTACCCGAAACTAGACAGTGATTTGAAGAGTGTTAACTCCAATACCATCCAGTGGCATACACCCATTTACTAAGAGCCCTGACAGTTCTGACAGGGAGACTTCCGGCGCAATGAGATTGTCTTTCAAAATAAAGGTCTGCTCTTGATTCACTTGGAGAAATTAATAGAATGTTTCCTTATCGGATTATCTTTTTATTGGCTAATCATTACATTTTATGGTTTTTGTTTAATCCCTGATAGATACCTTTAGCCACAGTACTAAACTAGGGATTTACAAGTTTTTTGCAGGACACGTTAGAAAATATTTTGACAATCAAACATGTGCATCGAAATAATAATTACATCCTAGGACAATACATTACAATATCCAATACAATACATTCATTACATTTAGTTGTTGGCTGCACAGACCAACTAAAGTGAGTAATGATGTGCAGTCATGTCGAATTTAACTGTTTCATAACACGCAATACAAGTTAGGCAACACGAGCATCCGTTAATCCATTTTGGAACCAACTTTCGCAAATTTCCCAATTCAGTCACGATAATGCATGTTTTAAATGAGGATGACGGTAGGAAATTAATGTTAAAACCGGTCCTCGAGGAAGCGGGATGTATGGCGGGAATGAGAACAGACCGCGTGCTTCCTCCCAAGATGTCATAGTCTTCATCTCTGCTATTCTGGGTTTCATTAAACTAGGATCATTCAAGCAAAACACCGCTGGGTTGTTTAGTAAATTGGTAATTTTAGCTATTCAATAGCTGGAAACCAGTGTTCAACAGCTAGGCTAAAAATGACCAGCAGGCCCTGCTGACACTGAATTTCCTGTAGAGTTTTTGTTTGTGAGGTTTGCTTTATGTTAGCTGGTTGCCTTGGAGTTATATGCGTTGTTATTTTAACTGCTCGTTTGGTCTTACTTAATTGTATCATGTACCACTTCTGTGTAGCTGAGTTGGTGGTTAATTAACTAGTCGAATTGTGCGACTGCGCTAGACATCAGTCAGGTCAGCTAGTTAGCCTAGCTACAGTTGAGGCCCCGTATTGTTTCTGACAGTTGTACTGTATTTGAATGTTTCAAAGTCAGACTTTTACAGTTTATTTTAGCTGCTGTACACATTGGTTTTTCTTAGTATATGTTATTTTCTCACCCCAACAGGTGTGTGAAATGAATCCAAATGTGTGGAACATAAAGGAAATCCTAAGCATCCCAGCTGGAGCTTGGTAAATAATTTCTTATGATAAAAGTTAGTTTATAGAACCTAATTTACAGCTGTGATATTTATTTAGTTAATATGCAAATAATGATATCTCTTTCATTTTTTTCTTTAAAAGTAGTGGAACTAAGGGTCAAAGTAGGAATGGGGCGACTAGTGACTACTCCAGTATATCAGACTCACAGTTTCTGTTCGGATCCCAATTCTGGCCTGAAAACTCACAGGGCACATCTCAGGAGATACACTTCTCATCTAGAGCTTCCCAACAAAGTTCACAGGAGGTAGCTAAAGTATCGTTTTAGGATTTAACATGCATTTTTGGTGATTTTAAATTTGCAAGATATAATCCAGTCTATATGCACCCAAATAGCCTTAAGTAGTAACCTGCCAAGTAACCTGCTACTATCAATTATGGCAAAACAGTTGTTGATATACCCATCTTGATCACTTTAGTTTAATGTTTTTTCAGTCCATGCTCAGATAATTAGACTGCATTCTTATTTTTAGCATATTTTAAAGCAGGTAATCATGTAGATCATCATTTCTCAATTGACATTGTTTCTTTTTAGGCACGTGACCCCGCAATATCAATCAGCTATCAAACAAAACCATTCCTACTCGAGAGAGACTGCAAGGATAAAATCAGAGCACCTAATTTCCCTACTGGAAAGGTTTTTAGCATTCTGGATAGATTTGAAGAGGACAAGAAAAAGGCGAAAGAAAAAAGTGAAAGGTATACTCTTTGTATAAACAATCCTTCATATTTCATTTGAATTCTTTCTTCATCAACATTTACACAACAGTGCAAGCCTTTAACCTATTCATGTTTTATATGTTATCAGGGATATCCTTGCCACAGAATGTCTTCAGTTTCGGGAAAAAATTGAGAATGTAAGCTATGACATAACATCTTTTTAAATAACGATGTTCATCTATTGATGAAACAATATTATTTTCTCCAGATGAAGTGCACACTTGCTGGCATTGAAGAAAACACAACCATGGGTAGAACAGTCTTACTGGATGAATTACAAAATTTGACGAAGACATGTAAGTTTAGGTGTAACTAAGAATTGGTAACATTCTTATACAGTGATATTTAGTCATATTATGTGTGGGAGATTGCATTTCTATTACTGTCAGCATCTTAGCATCAGTATTAATCATAAATCTTCTCTCCAGTCCAGGATATTTTATGACCTGTAGGTTGCGCTCTTGGTTAACAAATCAATTGGTCTTACTTCTGTTACTCTTAGGATCACCTCACTTTCAATTTATGATACAGAATGATCATAAGTATTCATGTTGATGGGTTTTATGACATTGGATAATCATTATCAAACTAGGGTACACTATCACCTGCATTGTGGTTAAATAACTCAAACCAGTTAAGGCTTTCTACTATATGCCTGCAAATTGGTCTTATGACATCTTTGCAGTGCTACAAAATATTTCCAGTCTTCAGGATGGCATTGTATCGCTTGAGGAAAAGGTAGCCAAGGTGAGAAATTGTTTATCATTAACCTTGTGTGTTGTGCATATGTTATGAAGCCAGAGTTTATTGTATTAAAGTCTTTTGATTTCCAAACACAATTCTTATTTTGTCCTAGACTGGAGTGGCCACCACAGAACTTCACTCCTACGTGGATAACTTGCAGAAGAACCTGGAGGCCTTGAGACAAGAGCGAGGCAGAGATCAGCACATGCTTGAAGAGGCCCTATCCCTTCTCTGCACCTTGGTTTCCAAGCATTCAAAGCCTACCCCAGTCAGGGTGACCAACAGTATGGTCCAGACATCGCCAAGACTGGTTGAGAGGCCATTTGAGCTTGAGCAGAGTAGACAGCCTGACTACAGCAAGCATGACCTCAGCCAGCCTGACAACAGTCAGCCTGCAGTTCCTTCCAAAGGCCCTAGGGGCAGGAGCATCCCAGCTGGACGCAGATTCCCTCAAAGAGGCCGCAGGAAGCAGGCTTTCAGGAGCAGAAGGCCAGCACTGCTACCAACACAGACCGGAAGCAGGGGCAGGGATGAAAACAGTCAACAGTCAACAGAAATAATTAAAGAGGAATTTGATCAATCATCTGTCAGAGAGCAGGATGTCAGTCTCATGCCAGAACCTTTGAAACAACACAATAGGGAGACCAAACCTAACAAAGGCAAGGAAGGCTTCCTGAACCCTTTCACCTGGTCCCAGGATAGTAACAGCTCTCTGTGCATCCGAGAGAGTGAGAATCTAGACTGGAAACAGTTGCCATCGGAGCCTGCCACTGAGGTCACAGGGAGAGCCAGAGGCTTCTGGCAGCTGTTTGACATAAGTTGTGATTCAGACTAATGTGATGAGTGATGGTGATGCCCGAGCCATTAACCCTTGGGGGTTGTTCAGCTTAATAAATGGCAAAATTATTTTAACCTGCTGTACTAAACTACTGTTCGTTTTTTTGAGTGTGGAAGAATACATATGTGACTTTGTTAATCCATATATTATTAAATGCTATATAGAGTTAAGTGTTGTACAATTATTTTTATGCGAAAAATGGTTTGAGGATAAATTGTACAAAGAGTTAAAAAAATTATGTCACCACTTCCTTACTCTTACTTACCTTACTTTTGTTGAAAAAGTATTTTGTCTCTCAAAAGCACATTAAATCTCTTCATCATATAACAGCTTGCTGCATGTTCGGATGGGCAGCTTTAAATAGCAGGCAGGGAGGAGGTTCTTTATACTAGAAACAATCCAGCACATGCCAGACCGCCCTCATATGTCAGCATCACCACCTGCTTATGTTATTCACACAGTATGTGTGTGGGCTTTACTGCATTAATTCAGTCTGAAAAGTATTTGTACCTTTATTGCAAAGAGAAATAATATAACAAGTATCTTTACAAGTATACTTGTGTTATTTTTTCCCTCCCAAAAATGTGCCCTTTACTAGGGCCCCTGTGAATATTATGAATGTTATATCTATTCATTCACCCATAACTATTTCTACTCATACATGGACATCCACATTTATCACTTTGTAATATAGACAAACAGTTCAACTGAATAGAAAACTAAAAGCAGCCAATATTTACAACCTGTTTTTCTATTATCTCTCCTCAGTTAAATGGTTATTGATTTTTTAATATCACATTTGAAAATGTGAAAGTAATTATAAAGTTTTTGTACATTGCCTCATTACTTTCAGGGCTTCCACATCAGTTGTCTAAACACAAACAGCATAAAGAGCAGCACTATGTTGACTCCTGACAAATTCCAAAGAAAGTTTGATGTGTCTGAGTTGTCACTCTGTGACCAAGTCTGCAGGGGGAGACATGAGTCCTCTAGGGTTGAGGTTTGCCACCAAGCAAACATCATAGCCGTCATGCATCAGAACACCGCGGCGCACGACTGTCCAACGGTTCTCCCATGGGTTCAGCTCTAGGATGTCCTTTGTTATGTTGTCATGACGATCTGGGGGGGATCATTATGGAGAAATCACTAAAAGTTATTTTACAATAAAGAAGTTTAAATGTCTGACCCAAGTATTTGTTAGAATATGTATAACCTACCTGCTCCCTTGTAATATCCACAAACGTATAGCTTTCCCGCCACCACACCAGCATTTGAACCATTGGTGCGCAAGGACAGTTGGGGAGAGGGCAAAGTCGGTCCATCTCTCCAGAAGTCTCCATCAGGATTGTAGATCTCAACAGCATCAAGGCAGCGATGTGATTGGCCACAATCCACCCCCTCGCATCCAATACCCCCTGTCAAGAGGAAAGCTGGGTAATCACTGGTGCTTTCAACAACAGGCACAATGACATGAAATCATGAAGACTAGATAACATGTAGCACAAAAGTTCACTATCAGAAAATTATGTAATATAAATACTGTGTGTTGTGCTGTAGAGTACTCTTCAACATACTGAGGTCTGGTCTGTTAGTCTCACCTAACACATAGATTTCCCCATTAAGTGCCACAGCACTGCAACGATATTTGGAATACTTCATGGGACCCAGCTCAGTCCACTTGTTTGATTCTGGGTCATACTCCAGCAGCCGGTTACTTAAGCGGTCAGGCTCGTCGTCCATTCGGTAGGACTACCATAGGGATGACATGAAAGATAGTCACAGGTGCAAAGGAGGAGAGGGAACATGGGATACCATACAGTCATTTGTCAATATAGTATTCAGAAAAGTCTGAAATAGCCTCTATAGACCCCTGCTACTTCTACAACAGACATACCTGTGGGGTTCGACCACCCAGCACATAAAGACGGCCTTTCATTCTGACAACACTGTGATATGCTAACGGTAGAGGCAGTGGGGCAGCACTTCGCCAGGGTCCACCCTTTAAGGAACAGCGCTCCACACAGTTAGTGATGAGGTACTGGTTTTTCAGCTTCATCTGACCCCCTAACAGGTACAGCGTGTCACCCAGTGAACCCAGAGCATATGAGTCACGATACTCTGCAGAGCTCAGGTGTTCCCAGCTACCTTGAGCGTCAACCTGATACCTGGGGAGGAAACACACCACCATCGAGTAACACAGATCTGACCAATTCAAGGGTTCGTCTCCACAGTTGAACACAGTTGATCCAGTTAGAAAATCTTAACCTTTGTAATCTTAATCTTAGTCATTTAACTGATGTATAAAACAATCAAATAAAAACGTTGCCTACCTGAAAATCTCTACGTTTCTCTCTTTTTGTCTTGCCATTCTGCGTGCGCCTGCCTCTCCAGCCGCTATGATGTCATTCTCCTCAGTGACAACACCTGCACACACATAACCCAAAGCCTCTCCATAGCGTGGAGATGTGATGTAGTAGGTGCGGCCTGTGGAAGGAGCGTAGCAAAAACTACGTTCAGCATAGCTGCCGTATCGAGATCTGATCCCTCCACCCTCATTGCCGATACAAAGCAACAGGTCTGTCGTCTCCATGCCATAGCGAAGCTTTAGGCGCCGAGGAGCCGCTGCCGGGTGCATCCCTGTGACCTCCAGAGCCTCCTCTAACATCTCCATGCACTCTGCATTGGCCAACAGGGATGAATTCCTCTTCATTGCCTCCTTCAGGTAGTCAGGGTTCACTAGTGGTAGACGGACCTTTCTCAGGAGCTCTGGGAGATGCCGGCTCCTTCCATCAATATCTCCAGAACTGTCATGACGGACCCAGCGCAGCACCACATCCAGGATGGTCTCCTCACGTGAAATATTGAGGTCATCAGAGTTCAGCAGCTTCCCCAGCTGGTGAGCTTCCAGGTCTAGCACCTCCTCATTCTGGCACACCTGCACAAAGTGTTGCCGTAGGTAACATTGGGCGTGGTCGCCAAGCTCTTCTGCTCCCAGGTCACGGGCATAGTAATACACTCCGAGACAGTTAGAGGCATCCATATTCTCTCTCATGTGAAGTTGGCAGCGGGAAAAAACATCATCCATTTGCAAGAGAAAGGCAGCGGTGGAGACCCCTTGTACATTGGCATTGGAGAGAGGCAGCTCGGAGCAGTACATGTACCTCAAAAGAAGACCGAGGCTGTCTGCAGGGGTGTCACGCAGGAAAACCTCTCTGTTGTTGCACTCTCGCAGTCCACAGGTGAACATAACACGGAAGTAGGGGCTGAACGCCGACAGTACAAGACGATGGCAAGGAAAGCTGACGCCCTCCGCAACCAGCACAACATCTGTCAGCATCTCTGTCTCCCTCATCTTCCTCAGCTGGTCCAGGAGTACAAGGCCGTGTTTTTCCCGGATATCCATTTTGCTCACTATTTAGCAGCAATATTCCTATGAAACTGCAGAAGGAAATACAACGTGACTGTTGAAAGTGTCACAATCCAAATATGTATGTAATCAACTATCTATGAGATCTGAAAGAAACAGGAACTAATACAAAAGTTAAATACTTAAAGGGGTTTAAAAAGGTTTGTTTAAAATTCTGTTCTTTTGAATGTTTGCATTTCAGCAAAAGCACAGACAAAAGCAACATCAAGCCACTTCCCAGTGGTGCAACATGGGATCCCTCGTTTGAAGTGCTTTTTACCCACCATGCATTTTATCATTGATCAACCAAGCCATGCCAATGTCCTTGAGCTGAGCTCACCACTTCCTACCGTTCAATGGGTTCTTCTGTTTTCTGTACCCTAAGAAGAGTGGTAGATTCTTTCTCCAAGCTACAGTCGTTGTTTATGTGGGAAAGTATTAGATAGACAGAGGGGCCTAGCCTACCCCAGTGACTGAGAATGTTTACCCTCCCTTACCGGCCTTGGCCAACTGAGCAACTAATCTTAAAATAGACCATGCTGTGCCTAATGAAAAGTGGGTCAGGAAAAGGGTGACAGAAACTCCCACCCCTACAAATCTCCATTATTTTTCAGTGAGTTTTCACAAAAAACGAAATATGTTCTGTTCACACAGACAGAGTTTGTATTTCTCAAGCCTAAGAAACCAGCAAAAATATTTTGTCCTTAAGTTCAGGGTGGCGCAATAACATGGGACTGGAAAGGTACTGAAACATGCTGCATGTTGGAATCAAATTTCCTCAACTCACTTAAAGGAATATATCGTCCTTTATATTTCAACATGATTAGCCAACATTTATTTTTATATATTTGCTGGTAAACAGTCTTTCAAATATTGCTTCACCAACAATGTTAATGTCTGTAACTTGAGTCCACATTAAGATTAAGTTAGATATGAATTATGTTCTATGATATCAAGATTCAACCAATAAGAAATTGTACATAAACAGTGGGAATTAAACAATATCCCTAACACTCCTACCACTAGGAAAATTAAGACAATGTCAGAGGAGGAGTTGATACTTAACAGCACTAGACGCACCAACGCTTCACTGATGGTTATAGCAATTAGGAAACAAACCTATTGACTTCTAGAAAACTGGCACATAACCTAAAAAACCTGGCTTCTTATTTTCCATACTCTTATGTGTCTGCAATGTGGTTTTGCCTTCCATAAGCAATAATTTTCATGACTCAGTAGAATTCCTTGACTGTGCAAGTTATTGAATACCTGCCTTCTCTGTGGACATGACTGAACTGTTGAATTCTGAAGCAGGGTACACAGAAACTATGAGTTAATCACGCAAATCCTTGAACTTAGTTCACATCATTAACAAGTCGTCACAACAAAATATTCCATGATGAGTTTGCTCCCCCCCCCAAATATCCCCTGTAACTTCCTGTGTCACCATACGTTAGTTAGACATTAGATAATGCATCCTGCTCCCCTTCAATCACACCCACATACATACAAACGCACACACGCACACACACACAAATAAAGGATGAAGACAGACAGTGTGTTAGTTGTGACTGCTGAGTTTCCAGATGGGCAGTGAAGACAGTGATATAGAAACCTCTGAGATACACTTTGTGGAACCTTCTTAGAGGAGCAAGCATCAAAGGGCTATTTGGATATCGACATAGGCATAGCATCGTACTTCTCAGAAAACATACAGAAAACGCTTGTTTGGATAACTTGGTATGGCTGAACACAGAGAAATGAGATTTAGAGTTCAGAGGGGCATCATTGATGAAGAGAGACTGGAGGAATTGGCTCAGAGGATAGACTCTTCAAATAATAGTCCTTCCTTAACCGGGCGCCTGAAAAACTCTTGTAGGTAAGGCAAAAAAAGTGCAATATTTTTCCAAGTCATCATGAGAGAATATTTCCATGCACATGTCTATCTTCCTTCTATGTCTGTACCTGACTCTTCCAACTTCTTCAGATGCACAACATCCAAACTGAAGAGAACTGTGGTGGGCTGTCTGCCTATACTTTACTGGTTGCCCAGATACTCTATCTTTGATTATGGTATGGCTGACCTCATCTCTGGTATCAGTGTGGGCATCATGCATCTGCCTCAAGGTAAAATCCATATCCAAATAGACTAATGAAAATAAGATAATTCAGATTCACCTCCACCATGAAGGGACAGTTCATGTTTCTAAAGCATGTACGGCTGTGTTACAGGGATGGCATATGCGCTACTGGCCTCCTTGCCTCCAGTGTTTGGCCTTTACTCGTCGCTTTACCCTTCTTTGGTCTACTTATTCTTTGGAACATCCCGTCATAACTCAATTGGTAAGTGCACAAAATAATAATGAGAACGTTTTTTTGTTTTTCATGTAGACTTAATTTAAAGCAAAAATGAAAGAATTAAAAAGCACTTATATAGAGTTGAAGAACACATTTTTGGTTTCTTTCCAGGCACATTTACAATAGTCAGTATTATGGTGGGTAGTGTGACAGAGCGATTAGCTCCAAACACTAATTTCTTGATCAATGGTACCAACATTACTGCGGAGGTGGACATCACTGCCAGGGACGCCTATAGGGTTAAGGTGGCGGCTGCCGTCACTCTCTTGGGTGGAATGATACAGGTTTGTCAGTAGAACAGCACTCAATCAGTGCAGCACAAAAACAATCACACCAAGTAATACAGTTGTTCTGGTAAAGGTTTGGCAGTAAATGTTAATAACTTTTTTCTTAGGTGATACTGGGTTTAGTGAAGTTTGGCTTTGTGGGGACCTACTTGTCTGAGCCATTGGTGCGGGCTTACACTACTGCAGCAGCTTTTCATGCAGTAGTTGCACAAATTAAGAGTTTATTTGGGGTGTCAGCAACAAGTCATGTGGGGCCTTTCTCCCTGGTTTACGTGAGTAATTTGAACAAATGCATACATGGGCAAATGTATAATTGATGTAAGTGCAAGTGTTGATGATCAAGAATGTCTCTTGCCCACAGACTCTGGTGGATGTGTGCTCGTTGCTACCTCAGACCCACCTTCCTACTCTGGTGGTCAGTGCTGTATCTATCGTGTTTCTCATCACTGCTAAGGAGCTTCACTCTGTGCTCAGCCCAAGACTTCCTGTACCCATCCCAGTGGAACTCATAGCAGTCAGTGTTTATTTCTGTCTCCTTGTGCAATTCAGCTACGTCAGCAAGCACCTTTCAGAAACATGAGATTAATAACTGATAAGTAGGTACACTCTGCGTATGATTAACCAGGTCTTAACTTTCCTTCGCCAAATGATTGTCAGATTATTCCAAGTTATTCAGTTTGTTCTGAGACAAATGTGTTGTGTTTAGATTGTTGTGGCAACGTTGATATCATCCAATACCAACTTAAATGGCATATATACCATCTCAGTAGTGGGTGAAATTCCTAGCGGGTGAGTACACAGAGTAATGGTCTAGCTTTACATATTTTGCTCAAGTGTATGTGTGTGCATGCGCTTGCAGGTGTGTATGTTTTCATTTGTGTGTGTTACAGGGTGTGTGGAAGGAATTACATCTTACCTTTACCACAACCTTTTCACCATCCTTTGTTCATTGCAGCCTCAGTCCACCAAGCATCCCAGAATACAGTATTTTTAGAGAGGTTGTTGTGGATGCTTTTGCCATGGCAATGGTGGGTTATGCCATCTCCATCTCACTGGGGAAGACTTTTGCTATAAAACATGGCTACAAAGTGGACAGCAACCAGGTGACCACTATCTCGCAACACCACTCCACAACACACTACACCAGATGGTATCCTACCATGTTTTCTCATATTATAGCTAATCTTACCATTCTGTAGTGGAAAGTATTTTGTGTCAACGCCTGGTTGGTTTTTCTATGCTCTCTCCCTGTTGAAGGAACTGGTGGCGTTAGGTCTCAGTAATGCAGTAGGAGCCTTCTTCCAATGCTTTTCTGTCTCCTCCTCTATGTCGCGCAGTCTCATCCAGGACAGCACTGGAGGTAAAACACAGGTAAAACAATAATGAAATAGTCACATTCTGTTATGTTGAGTGTAACCCATGTTAGGACATTCAATTGACATTTAGTGTACTTTTTCTAACCAAGTGTATTTGTCCTGCAGATTGCTGGATTAGTATCTTCTGTTATAGTACTGGTAACCATTTTGAAACTTGGACCCCTCTTCCAAGAACTGCCAAAGGTACTGTCTAATTACCATCTTAGCTACTTTGTGTGCTTGAAGAGGTTGTTTTGCAAGTCTGTTAATATCAATATGGTGGTAAAGAATGCTACTGACGGACCCAGGCGTTTCTTTTTATTTCAGGCAACACTTGCAGCTTTAGTCATAGTAAACCTAAAAAGCATGTTTAAGCAATATTACGACATTATAACTCTCTGGAAGACAAACAAAGTTGATCTGGTGAGGATTACACAATGTTGTACACATTTGATTATGTCTCACAAACTATAAGACATGATTTAAATTAAAGTGACGTAAAATAACTTAACAATGACAAATATGCTTCAATTTTGCAGGTGCTATGGCTGTTCACCTGGACAGCCACAATGCTGTTCAATCTTGATATGGGCCTTGCTTTTTCCATTGCCTTCGCGTTACTAACAGTAATCTTAAGAACCCAACTGTAAGAGATTTTTGTGTGCATCACTTTTTGGTAGACCATTTTTTATCACATTATGGTAAGAATTCTGATTCTAATTTCAGGCCAAGGTATTCTGTTCTGGGTCATGTCCCAGGTACAGAACTCTACTTGGATATGGAGACCAACAGAGAGGTGAGTTTGGTGGACATGAATTGTGACACTTGGTGTATCACACCAGGAAGATTAAACAAGGTTGTTTTTGTTCTCTGCCAGGTGAGAGAAGTACCTGGAATCACAATCTTCCGCTCGTCTGCCACGGTGTACTTTGCCAATGCTGAACTTTACCTGGAGGCTCTCAAACAAAAGGTTGTGTTATTATAAAACATCACAAAACACTATGATTATTTATAACCTCCTTCTCTCCAACTCCATCACCAATGGGGAGAGTAGGATTATGCGATTCAGACTATACCCAACAATTGTGTCTGTATATATTTAGAGTGGACTGGATATCAGTAAGATTGTAATCTACAAAAGAAGACAAGAAGCCAAGCAGAGACGTAGACAGAAGAGAGCTGAGAGAAGAGCTCGACGACAAGCCAAGAAACAGGTGGGACACTGTGTCCTGTTCCAAATATTTACTGGAACCTAAGATTTACAAATGAATCTTTGTAGTACAGTTTAACTTCCAACAACATGTTCTACTCAAATTTACAGTAGGCTATTGTTTAGATACGGATGACAGTGTTAATTTTTCATAGTCATTCGCACCCTTGTGTTCTGCAGGCTAAAGCGATAGCAGCTGAACAGGGTGCTGTAGGGCCAGTGTTTTCAGTGGAGGAAGAGGTCGAACAGATGGACACAAAAATGGATGCGGAGTCAGAGCAGCAGTGTCGACGGCGGGAAAACGGCACAGTGTTTGTCATGCCCACTACACCTCAGACCCCTGAGAGCCACTGCAGCTGGGAATATCTCAAAAGCGGGGATCCAGACACCACAACTCTGGGGTCAGTCTCTGAACTGCAGGATGGGGACACCACAACTCTGGGCTCCAGTAGTGAGGATACCCTTAGCCGTGACCTGGAGAGAGTCTCACTGGGCTCTCTGGGAAAGTGGTCTTGGGATATTCATTCCATTATATTGGACCTCTCAGCATCCAACTTCATAGACACAGTGGCTATCAAGACCATGCAAAATGTGAGTAAAAGATAAAAGTAGAGTCTAGAAGCATACTATTAGACTACATGCTCTCACACCAACTATACGTCATGTTTGTTGACAGATAGTCCGTGACTTTGCTGAGATTGATGTTGACGTCTACATAGCTGGGTGTCAGGGTAAGAGAATACTTTTTTAAAAGATCATTCATTCTAAGATCATCATGAACTAATAATTTGGAATTCTTACCTGTCTTGTGCTTCTAACCACTTTTACTGTGCAGCCTCTGTTGTGGAGCAGTTGGAGCAAGGAGGATTCTTCTCCAAGTCCATCACCAAAGGACTTGTGTTTGCCACAATCCATGATGCTGTGTTGTACTGTTTAGATCATCATGGAGCATCACCGTTGTCCAGAGACGAGGATTCAGTGGTGTGTGATTTCCTTCAAATACACATTCTGCAAATATCACAACATGAATACATTAGCATGGTTAGTTAATACTGTTTAACCTGTTTGCCTATCTCATTGCAGAATATGCAGAGCAGCACAAAACTATGAAGATCGTTACCTAAAATGGAAAGCATAAATATCGATGTGTGGTAGGACTTCTCTTACCACAAATCATTTTATCGATGAAACATTTTTTATGGGGACTTTTTTATTCTTCAAAAGATGAGTCACATGACAAATGTCCGTTATTTATTGAAAAATATATTTTACATTCTTTATGTATGATGATTTCACCTATGTTAATTGAGTAGGACAGTTATAGTTTCAAGTGATGGTAATTCATAGGGCAGGATCCTAACTAGTGTGTACTACAAAATATCAAAAATAAACTGTTAAAATGTATGATTGTCACAATTTCCTTCCCGTGTTCATAACTACACTTCAACAAGACATTTCTCTATCAGAAAATTAAGAATACTTTATTTGTAACACAGGAAAGTGATTCAGTGCATTTTCAAACAAACAAGACACACAAAATACTGGTAAACAATAAATATACTGCACATTCAATGCTGGTTGAAGTACTTTAAATGTTTAAAAATAGTTAATAAATAAAGCAATGACATTTACAGTGCTATGACAAAACTAGTGCTTCAGATCAGGACAGATGGCTATTTTGGCGATTAAACTATTTACTTCAAGGTAATTACACTAGAACAGTACCATGAATATTTTTGCTACTTGTGCAGCTCACACATGCAATATTTAACTATACGTTAATTATCAACCTCCCTCCCAAAATGTAAGTAGGGAGAGACATTGTGCATTCATGTAAACAATAGTATGGAAAAATGACTTAGAAACCATACACATAAGGTAACACAACTAATACATTAAAATCAAAAGAACAGTGATCTTTACAATTGCATAAACCCAAAGTGACCTCAGTCCCTGAATGTTTACATATTTACTGGTCGCAAGGAGTGTAATGACACGTTGTGCACAAAACAAGTTAGGTTGTAGTGGAGGTAGGGGAAGTTTTAGGAATGATGGGCAAGGAAATCATTTTTCTTTTTTTGGTTTCTAGGCTACAAGTCCTGGTGTGTATCAGTGTACCGTTCAGGGCTTGACTCCGCCCCCTCGTCCTCATTCTCCAGCTGTGACACCAGCTGCTGGAAGCGAGCCTGGCGCTGGTAGTCTGGATCAATGTTGATCCAGTTATTGGCCACCCACTTAGTGCCACGGGTGACCACACAGCCACCATGCAGAGAGTATTCATCCTGGTCCCCCACCCATCCTAGGAGGAGAATGAAGTACAATTACTATTTACTTGTGGCATCAAATGTACATGACATGAAATATAGACCCTACAGGCCAGTAAATGTATTTAAAATATTCCAAATTACCAAACTGCGCTCTAAAACACCAATGGTGGTTAATGAGTGCTGTGTGTTTTATGCATACAGTGCAAGTTCCCTAAAGTGCAGGATGGAGGATTTTACCTCTTCCATCAGAGAGATAGTTGTACCAGAACACCGCTGTCCCTTTCGTAGGTGTCACCCTCAGATTACTCTTGTCACAGTTTTTTCTGGTGTCCAGAAGATCCACATCATTCTGGATCAAAGACTAAAACACAAACACTGTACAGTAGTGCACAAAAAAAAATATATATACACTTCTACACACCCAAACCCTCATGCACATGACATACCACTGACATGAACACTCTGTACACAGTCATACAGACGCACACAGACAAAATTACGCACCACTTCATCATAGGTCCTGTTGTCTGCCACAGGGAATGCGGTCTCCCCGCCTCCCTCAACAGAGTTCAAGTAGTAGAGAACTGTGATGTACCTGGGTGTGCGACACAAATTTGATTCGTACAAACACGCAGACACACACACACACAAATACGCACACATATAACCCCACAAAATGGACACTGAAGCATAGAGACCATCCACATAACCCAGAAACCTTTTCACAAGTAAAAATTCAGATGCTATGACAGGATTTCATCTCTATTTAAGATTGTCACCCTGTTGTCCACCAGCTTACATGCAGGTGGCAGCACCCCAAGTCAGTCACAGAGGATCCATGTTATGTTCTGTACGTGATTTCCCTGATTGTGCATGATCACAATGAAGAGTTTCAGAGTCATATGGATGTTCCTTTACATCACAAGCACGCCCAGACATTTAATCACAAACACAGACTGTATGGAGGCCTAGCAAATTTGATGCAGACAAAGTCGAAGTCGTCAAAACAGACTCAAACCTGTTATGGTCTTAGATGCCTCTCACCTGCAGGATGTCTCAAAAGGAGTGGATGTGTTGGCTGCAAGACGGGTATGAGTGCAGGCCGTTTCTGGATAGACAGGTCCACTGTCGTGATGGGCATGGTAGTGACCCCCCTGCTCATATCGAACCACCTGGAGGGGCTCACTCAGGTCCACCAGTGCAGGGGGAAGGCGCGTGAGATGTGTCACCCTTCACAAAGAGAGGAAGAGGGAAAAAAAATGTCAGATTGTTTGCATCTTGGTTGTGAAAATGGTACAGTAAACGCAATATACAGGGGGGACAACAATACAAGTGGTTGTGTGGGTCTTTCACCTTTTCTTGAGATCTTGGAGGACCTGGTGTGCCCCCTGCCCTTGGTATAGCCAGGTGTGTCTGCTGTTCCTCACCAACTGGCTACTCTTCACTCCACGCTGCTGAAGGAAACGCTGGAATGCATCACTGCTCAGTTGCCTGAACTCTTCCAGACTCAGCAAACCTACGGAACAGAGGGAGGCATCAACGTACAACCCTTGTGAATGTGGTCCTTTTTCAAACAACGAAATACACAGTGACTGTTAAATCTTCAGACTATGTTTAGGAACTGGAATGCTTGCATAAATATGTGCAGTGTCTCACCATTATTGTCCTTGTCAGCTTTAAGTCCAGTATAAATCTCCCGCAGATTCTCTGGTGTTAGCCAGATCCCATCCCGTACCCGTGAATGGGTCAATATCTGTGTGAAGACCAGCAAAAATAGAAAGAGTGGTTGTGGTTTCTCACATGAAAGTAAAATTTGACAACAACAAAACGTCTTACAAACTAAAATATTTTGTAAATGAAAACGAACAAAAACAACACCTCCTGGAGTTGCAGCTGGCCGTCCTGATTCAGATCCAGGAGGTTGAAGATCTCCTCTGGGCTGAGGTTGAGCTGCTCTGTCAGTTCCTCCTGGCCCTCTGGCACCATCACCTGGCTATCCATCAGGCCTTTCAGCTGAGCTAGTTGCATCACCAGACGACACTCCTCCTCAGATAGGAAGTTTGGAATTTCTGCACACAACCAAAACGGAGAAAGTGGAGCTCAAATGTTGAGGAGGAACTGATCCAAAATTTCAATAATAAACAATAATGGTCAATATAACTGGCCCCATTAACAATACAACTGGCCCCATCTTGGCCCATCCTGATTAAATGGTTAGAACCTCCACTGTCCCCATGCACATCTCATATAGGCCCATACATAGATATTTCCATTCAATTATAGGCTTTGTTAAACAAGACTACAATGCCAAGGTGAGGTCTGTGGAAAAACAAAAACTCTTACCAAACAGCAGTGGTTTAAGACTCAGTGTTCGCATCTCGTGGACTTTGTTTGGTAGCAGTGAAACTCTCTGGACATGTCCAACCTGCGACATAAAGGCATCCATAATAAAGGTGCAATAAATTACACATTTCTGGATCTGTGACAAAATGCATGGGCTATTTTTTTCATAACAATGTCTCACCCGTATCCCTTCCATTCGTGGAAGGTGCATGTGATGTAAAAACTCTGATCCGGGTTTCTGAACCTGAGACTCCGGGAGTTTATGATTATTGCTCCCGCTTGCTGCATTCCGAGTTGGAACGACAATTTCTCCTGGGCCATTGTTATAGTGCACGTAAAGAAGTAGGGCTATGACGTTAATTATGTATACATGAAAAAATACCATCACCACAATGAAGTACGATCGGGAGCACACGCTACTCTTTTGCAAGGGGTTTCGATCGCGTGGACCGGGATGAACGATTGGACTTGACGGTGAAGCAGTCTTGGTGGCTTCATCGTCCCCGCTGCCTTGAGACTCAATCATCTTTGAATGAATCAGATGAAACAGGAAGAAATCAATAACCATTCTGATCGTGTGTAACTACCACAATACGGACCATCCATCCCATCCATGCAAGTCAATGTTGTCTCGCTGAATGAGGAGGGCTCAGAAGTTACCGCATGACTGAACACAGTTTAACTCACTCAGCATTTGCCCTAAGCTAGTTTGGCTAGCTAGCGATCTCAAAGTCATTGGATAGCAAGCCGGCAAAACAAGCAGATATGTGCATCTCTGCTACACATACCTTGTTTCAGTTGTTGGGTCAACGAGACAGCATTGTGCCTGCAAGATAAATTTAGCTGGCTAGCTATCTTGTTCCAAAGCAGATTCATCACATCATCACACCGCACAGTCTGACTACAGCAATGCAGAAAACCGCAGCACCAAGCGTCTCTTGTTTACCATGCAGTTTCAGACAGGACTTCCAAAATATAGGAGACAGGTCATTGTATAACTTGTAACGATCGTAAGCAAAATAACATTACATTTCAATATAGCTGTATAGACAAATATACGACGGGAAATCCCTGACATTATCTAATCGCCGCGTTCGAAGACAACACTGTCAAATTTTGCCCTTAACTACGCAGCATCGCGTAGCCATATCGAACTGTCGCGCTGACAGCAAGCAGAGCACTTCAGCACGCTCGTGTGATGCTGACCTCTTGTGGCCTCTTAGGTGCATCCCAAATGGACTAGTCACGAACAAAAGGATGGATGCTGCACGAATGGGCAACCTGGATTGCTTTAAAGTTAGGTCTGTCACTGTGGTAGAGTCAGAGCTATTGAAAACATTTTCATTTTCAGTTCATCTGAGTAGATTGAGATAGCGGCAATGCGACATTTTGTACTGCAAGTGCAAAACAAGTTACAAATATAGCTGCAAGCAGCGATGGTGGATTCCTCCTGGAACAATTTATGAAATTGATATGTAATTCAAAATGCAATCTGCAAGTTTGGTGTGAATACATCCAAGATGTACATCCCCCTGTGCTGTAACGGACAAAGGATTTTGAACATCAAAAATCCCATTGACAACTTTTGTAAGGGTTCCTCTGACGATGATAACTGCCAATCCTGGGGAAAAATGTTTGCTAAATCTATATTGTACAGAAAAATCTAAGGGCTTGCCATTATGAATTGTTAAGACTTTATTCTTCATCGTGACAAATGTGGAATCTGTAATGAATTTCAGGACTCTACCACAAAAGGGATACAAATTGGTCTCACTTGGACAAAACCTTTTACTCTTTTGGTCTAAGGGCTGCCATTTACAATAATAATTTAATTGTCTTGCAATGGAAAGTGCACCCTGCTATGTCAAAGATTTGCTGAGATACAAGACAACTACCAGTGTCATGGTCCATCCAGCAGCCAATAGCAGGGTGAAGGTGGGGGCTTACTCAGCCCACTGTGTCAACAGACTCTTGTGCATGTGAGTTTTTTTGGAGCCACTGGGTCTGGCATGACAGAGAGAGGATTTGCAAGACAGCCTTAGCCTTTAGCCAAGCAGTCACATTTCAAATATTCATCATTAATCTACTTTTCATCTTACATTCAACTTTTTCTCAGATTTGTATACAACACATTGTCAAGAGTCTACATATGAACTTGTGATTGATTCAGACTATCAGTTTTAGCTTGGCACTTGTATAAACGTTAAATTAGCCTTAGGGATAAATTTGATTTCTTTTATTTAAATCAATTTGAAATATATGAACTTAGCTATTGAATGGGGTTGTATATATTGTAGTGTGTTGTTGGTGGCATATCAAGTTTGGCGTTGATTTCTCAAAGATTTGATTTATTATTTTCATAGGAATCATAAGATGAACTTCCTGTTTAGTTGTGTTATTGCCAAATTAAAAAGGCTGTAGCGGACAAATGGTTTGGAATATCAAATATTTTTGTGAGGCTTGGTCTGACGATGTTGCCAGCCAAAAATGGGGACGATTGGATTTGAACTGTAGAAGTAGTAGCGAAAAAACACGTTTCATAAATTTATATTGTACAGAAAAATCAAAAGATTTGCCAATCATGAGTTGCTGAAGCTTTTTTGTTTGTCGTGAGGAATGAGCACATGTAATTCTAGGCAGGATTCTAGGACGAAAGAGATACAAATGGCATCACTTTTAAAAAGGCATATTGGGGTGTGGCCTGTAGCGCCCCCTTGGCTGTAGCAGACAAACAATTATGAAAATCAAAAATCCTATGGATACATTTTGTGAGGGTTCTTTTGACGATGATAACTGCAAATTAAGGTGGAAGATTGTGCAAACATTTTAGGAGGAGCAGCATTTGATAAATGTACGTTGTACAGACAAATCTATGGGTTTGCCACTATAGGTTGTGCTGACTTTTTTGTGCATCGTGACAAACAAGGCATCTGTAATGAATTTCAGGATTCTAGGACAAAAGGAGTACAAATGGCATCACTTTTAAAAAGGACACAAATTGTCAAATTGGGGCGCGGCCTGTCATAAAGTTGTACTGTTTCACCATGCCAAAAATCTCATTCATCATTGACTTCAACGCTACAAGATTCGGAATTCCTCCAATAACAATAGGTTTCCTCCTGACCCCGTGTGGAAACTCCCTATGACAGATGCTCTTTTGTAAAGCTTTCTCTCTCGTTTTGGATAAAAGTGTCTGCTAAATGAATACATGTAAATGTAAATTGTAAACAAATGTAAACAAAGTGTACCTGTATGAAGCAAACAATTAAGCAACAACAACAGTGCATCTGACTGCGATTACCAAAAATCCTACTCAGGTTAGGACCATAAAAAGGCAACAGGTCCCCCAGTAGGAATCCTTATGACCCTGGGGAAGAGGCTATTATTAGGTCCAGCAGTTATTCCTGATTTGCCACGTTCGCTTTAAGATATTATAGGATCAAACATCACCAGCATCACTGTATTTCTTTAATGGCTAGATTGTTATATACAGGGGGGAATCACTTTCATCAGGCCTCCTGGGAAATCTGTACCCTCGCTGTTCTCAGTGTAAAAGACTGATGTATAGATGAAAGCTTTATCTATTCAAATTGAATAAAATTCAGGCTGCTCAAATTAAAATGGAGAAATTCAGAATCCCAAAATTCAAAAATTGATTAACAGATCAACCAAAGGTTAAAATATCATTAACAAATACAATATGTACCACAAAGTATTGGTTGAGATGCAATGGGTTCAATCTTTGTTTGCATCCAAGAAAACACCAGCTGCTCCCTTAAGTACTTCAATGACATCTAGCCACTTGCAACATCTATCATGGTCACTTTCAGTAAAAGTATCATATCTAAGTTCCATTAGTAAATATAACCCATGCATACTCCCTAAGGAACAGACTGTACAAAATCCCATAAAACACCATCAATCATTAGATTGATGAGATTAAACTGAATGACACTTACACATACTCTATTGATGGACCTTGTCCAAGAAGCTTTGCATGGGTTTCTTGGAGTTTGCATTTATAAGATAAATTATTTTAATTACAGTTAGATTACATTATTTGAAAATAATGGAGAAAAGCCAACGGTTAGGTCCATAAATTATGTTCAGTATCTTAATGCCACACTAATAAATGCAATAATTGTAATATTTTCCATCGCACGCATTTCATGTAAAAAGTTATAGATGTCAGCTGCAACTGAATGCAATTAGAATTTTGATGCTTAAGAAACTGGCCAGCTTTGAAGTTTGTGTTTCAGTTGGGGACAGTGTGGCGCTAGATGCTGAAAGGTATTTGTCAAATACTTAACAGTTGACTTTATATGCATTTGTCAACAATCCTTATAGTGCTTGGGCATTAATGGGCAAGAGGCTATATTTATTTTAAGTCCAAATAAGATCATAAAGGCAAGCCTAAGATATTGAGTATCACATTTTTATTGTAACATCATCACACAGGGGGCCACAAGAGAATACTTTTAAGACTCAGACCCCTTTTGGAAATAGTGTCATCTTTCCTTGAAAGAAAGATGGGGTGCAGAAGCATAATAGGTCTTAAATTAGCAACAACTGATCTCTTGTGCAAACGCTTAGAAAATACTTTAAACAATGTCATCCATCAAGGTCATCTTGAGTTCAGACTTATCTTTTCAGATTCACACTCTGGACATTGTATATTTTAGAGTTTCAACTTTGAGACATTTTTACATGTGAAATTTAGAAAAAATTTAAATTGCTTGTAACATGACAAGGTCAGACAGTTTTTTCCTCAAAGCTTTGGACTGTTTTATCTTAACATCCCTTAAGCCAAATCTATAAATGGCTTGGCATTGTTCCCTGAAGCTCAAGTCAATGTGGTCAATGCTTGTTGTTTCCAAAGAGTGTGACATCAGGGATGATATTCAGTTGGGATGGGGGGAGACATACATGACCAAAAGAAGAAGAATTACATGACCAAAACAGGAAAACTGAGTGCTGACTGAACATAAATATCTCTATATAAGAAGGATAAGACTCCTCCTAGTACTGAGCAGGCACACAGCAACGGTGAGTGAGACTTCTTTTGAAATTCCCACCAACAAAGGAGATTTATTTAGTATGTAACCAGTAGCATTCAATCTTGTTTAATTTTCCTTGATTGTTCAGTCACCTGTAGTAAGACTAATATTATTTATGCTGATTCCGCACAATATCCTAGAATAATGATACAATAGTTTGGCATTGAACATTTTGAACATGTTGAACAAACATTTGTATTGACATTGTATTTACTTTCATGCAGTAGTTCAATATACAATACCAACTGCATTACTTGGCCACAAAGAAGGTAATAATTCACTTTTTTACATGCAAATATGTGATTGATGTGTTTAACATTTATTTATCAGATGTGAAGGGATGAAATGATCAAAATATTGAAGTACATGACAGTGTTGAATGGGACAAGTAGACACAATAGCAGACCTGTTTATTCTTCTTTATGAGATTGAGCTAAATGTATCTATTTATTTGGTGTTTTATTTATGGAAATGTAAGGTATCAAATATCCCTTCTTTGTTATGTTAGACTTATGCCATTTCTATGTCATTTGCTTTGAAATGACAGTGTCTGTTGTCTATTGTCAGGTGCCATCATGAGTACGGATCCGGAGATGGAGGTCTTTGGCCCAGCAGCCATATTCCTCCGAAAGCCAGTGAGGGAGAGGATTGAGGCCCAGAACACTCCTTTTGATGCCAAAACAGCTTTCTTTGTGGTTGAGCCCAGTGAAATGTACCTCAAAGGGGTACTTCAAAGCAGAGAAGGTAGCAAAGTCACTGTTAAAACTCTTTGTGGAAAAGTAAGTAGACAATTTAGATCAGGGGTGTCCAATTCTGGTCCTTGAGAGCCCCTGTTCTTACAGTTTTAGACATTTCCGTGTCCCAACACTCTTGATTCTGATGAATGATTATTATGAGGCTTTCACAGAGCTTGATAATGACTCATTCATTAGAATCAGGTGTCCTGGAGCAGGGAAACATCTAAAACTGTTAGAACAGGGGCTCTCAAGGACCAGGATTGGACACCCCTGATCTAGACAATGAGCATATTATGTTCAAATTGTTGTGATGGTATTATATTACATTTGGGACATTATTCTTTTTGCAGACCATCACCGTGAAGGAGGATGATATACACCCCATGAATCCTCCAAAATATGACAAGATTGAGGACATGGCCATGATGACCCACCTCAACGAGCCTGCTGTGCTGTATAACCTCAAAGAGCGTTATGCAGCATGGATGATCTATGTGAGTTTCACAAAAGATTCATGTGACCATGAATGAAATAAATGTATGTCGACTGTTGTTCAAACCCAATCTCTGTGTCTTTCTCAGACCTACTCTGGACTCTTCTGTGTCACTGTGAACCCCTACAAGTGGCTCCCAGTTTATGACTCTGTGGTTGTAACAGCCTACAGAGGCAAGAAGAGGGTTGAGGCTCCTCCTCACATCTTCTCCATCTCTGATAATGCCTATCAGTTCATGCTCACTGGTAAACCCTCCCCAAAGATTGAATTAATAATATAATGAAAAGTATAAGGATTAAAAACACCTAACTGGTATATACCTTTCTTCATCCAGACCGTGAAAACCAGTCAATTTTGATCACGTAAGTATGAATCAAAAAGGTTTTGGGGTAGTTAATGTTTCAGCTGCCTTTTAACATTATATTTACAATAATTAATGTCCCATCCAGTGGAGAATCTGGTGCAGGAAAGACTGTGAACACCAAACGTGTTATCCAGTACTTTGCGACAATCGCAGTGGCTGGAGGGCAGAAGAAAGTGGAGCCTGTTGCTGGCAAAATAAAGGTATGACAGAATTAATAAAAGTTCTTGACATGCATCATATGATATTTACATCGTATATCTAGGTCATGTTAATTTGTCATCCTTAGGGGTCGCTGGAAGATCAAATTATTGCAGCCAACCCTTTGCTGGAAGCATATGGTAATGCCAAGACTGTGAGAAATGACAACTCCTCCCGCTTTGTAAGTTTTTATAAACCAAATCTTGAAGTTAAGAAACTTAATGTTGTGATTGTTATATTATAATTAATATTTTATACAACATTTAGGGTAAATTCATCCGAATCCATTTTGGAACCACTGGAAAGTTGGCTTCTGCTGATATTGAAACGTGTAAGTCTCTCTGATCAGTGAACTATGTGCAGTTCAAGGACAAAACTATATACTGTTTGTAAAACTGAAATCTGTTTACACAAAACCTTATTTCATAGACCTACTGGAAAAGTCCAGAGTGACATTCCAGCTGTCAGCTGAGAGGAGCTACCACATCTTCTATCAGCTCATGACAGGCCACAAGCCTGAACTTCTTGGTGAGATGGTAGGGAAGGGACAGGAAATCTATACATTTTTGTTTAAAAAAAGCTTGTATTTACTGTAACTTATTCTTTTCCAGAGGCTCTCCTGATCACCACCAACCCCTTTGACTATCCGATGATCAGTCAGGGTGAAATCACAGTCAAGAGTATTGATGATGTGGAGGAGTTTATTGCCACTGATGTAAGTAGAACAACGGCAGTAATAACAACGTAATCAACCATTTTCATATATTTTTCTCTATTCAAATTCTATGTTAAAGTAACAAAAAAACGTTAATCTTTGCTGTGTTTAAGGTTAATTAGTCTTCTTCATATTCCTTAGACTGCTATTGATATCTTGGGCTTCAATGCAGAGGAGAAACTAGGCATCTATAAACTGACCGGTGCTGTGATGCATCATGGGAGCATGAAGTTCAAGCAGAAGCAGCGTGAGGAGCAGGCTGAGCCTGATGGCACTCAGGGTATGCATTTACATTTAAGATGTAATTTCCCAAGCCTTTCAAGGTATGGCTAATATTGACTTTTATATTATGAGTTCATGTCCAAAGAGACATGACGACATTAATTAAAATATACAGACACAGACATTACCTTTACTATTTAGATACAATACACATAAATGAGCATAAATTAAAGCTACAATAGGTAATAGAATAAAAGAAAATCAAAAAACAGTGCCCCGGATTCTAGGCAGGATTTGTATGCTTTCCCCAAGCTTGGGTTTGATTGATTGAGAGTGGTTTTACAAAATAAGGAAAACCTGCCTCGTCTTTGCTTACACCACATTTTTTTACCTAAAAAACTATGAACTTTAAATTTGTGTTTTTTCTCCTCATCAGAGGCAGATAAAATCGCCTACCTCATGGGCCTGAACTCTGCAGATATGCTTAAAGCTTTGTGTTACCCCAGAGTCAAGGTTGGAAATGAGATGGTGACAAAGGGACAGACGGTGCCACAGGTAAAGCATAAATACCTCCACTGACTGGTCTAAGCATTCAAAAGCTTACTGCTATAGATCAGTCTTCTTACAGTATAAAGATCTGTGTAATCTTTTTCATTTAGGTGAACAATTCAACTATGGCCCTTTGTAAGTCTGTCTACGAGAAGATGTTCTTGTGGATGGTTATTCGTATCAATGAGATGCTGGACACAAAGCAGCCAAGACAGTTCTTCATTGGTGTGCTGGACATTGCTGGATTTGAGATCTTCGATGTAAGTATTTTATACACTTCCAATTGGACACAGAGACTTTAATACAGCTCACATATGATCTGTGTTACCAGCTTGGAACAACTCTGCATCAACTTCACAGATGTCCGCAATCAGTCATTCCTTCATCGTTGTTAATCTCACTAACAATAAATGTAATATTTTTCTAAAATACAGTACAACAGCTTGGAACAGCTCTGTATCAACTTCACAAATGAGAAACTGCAACAGTTTTTCAATCATCACATGTTTGTACTGGAGCAAGAGGAGTACAAAAAAGAAGGGATTGAGTGGGAGTTCATTGACTTTGGTATGGACTTGGCTGCCTGCATTGAGCTAATTGAAAAGGTTGGTGAGATTGCAGAAAAGTCCACATTGCAAGAATATGCATGTCTGTTTTCAGGTTTAATGATTTACATGATCTATATTTTTATGTCAACAGCCAATGGGTATCTTCTCCATCCTTGAAGAGGAGTGCATGTTCCCCAAGGCCTCAGACACTACCTTCAAAAACAAGCTGCATGATCAGCATCTTGGTAAAACCAAGGCTTTTGAGAAACCCAAACCAGGCAAGGGCAAGGCTGAGGCCCACTTTGCTCTGGTGCACTATGCTGGCACAGTTGACTACAACATCACAGGCTGGTTGGACAAAAACAAGGACCCCTTGAATGACTCTGTCGTCCAGCTGTACCAGAAGTCTTCAGTCAAACTGTTGGCTCTGCTGTATGCAACTCATGCATCTGATGATGGTATTTATGCTTGTTTATTAATAGCAATTTGTTCATGATTAATACTAGGGTTTAAAGTGTAATTTGTGCACAGATGCAAAAGGTGGGGGTGGCAAGAAGGCTGGTGGTGGAAAGAAGAAGGGTGGTTCCTTCCAGACTGTATCTGCTCTTTTCAGGGTATGGTGGATTTATTTAATTTTACTCACAATACAGGCCCTTATTATGAAAATTAACTACTTACAATATGCAACATCAATCTTCCCTTTAAAGGAAAATTTGGGGAAGCTGATGACTAATCTAAGGAGCACCCACCCTCACTTTGTGCGTTGCTTGATTCCAAATGAATCTAAGACACCAGGTGGGCATTTTCTAGATCAAGAGAGAATTACTGTCTTACTATAATTACTGTCAAATCCATTAGATCTCTATACAGTGCAATGTTTGACATGATTTATGTGATGAGTTATTTATATTATAGGTCTGATGGAGAACTTCCTGGTCATCCACCAGCTGAGGTGTAATGGTGTGCTTGAAGGCATCAGAATATGTAGGAAGGGCTTTCCCAGCAGAGTCCTTTACGGTGACTTCAAGCAGAGGTAATTCTTGTACAAAAGTATACAGTTTTTTCTCATCTTGAAAGGATCATTTACATAAAAAAAATTCAACAAAGATACTTTCCAAACCAAAACATTGCTTTGCAACTTGTTTCAGATACAAAGTACTGAATGCCAGTGTCATCCCTGACGGACAGTTCATTGACAACAAGAAGGCTTCAGAGAAGCTCTTGGGGTCTATCGACATTGACCAGACTCAGTACAAATTTGGGCACACAAAGGTAAAGCTCTACATGCCCTAAATATTGAAGATGAAGGTGACAAAAAGGTATTTCATTTCTAAAAAGAAATGCCAACAGGTGTTCTTCAAAGCTGGTATGCTGGGTATGCTAGAAGAGATGAGAGATGAGAAGTTAGCAACTCTGGTGACCATGACTCAGGCTCTCAGCCGAGGTTTTCTCATGAGGAAAGAATTTGTCAAAATGATGGAAAGGAGGTAAAGTGGTTGATTGTCATTTAGATGACAAATCTTCTGAAATAAACACTAACATGTTCAATTTCAAAGAGTAATCATATAATCTTATTTTGTCCCAGAGAATCAATTTTCTCCATTCAATACAATATTCGCTCATTCATGAATGTCAAAACATGGCCATGGATGAAGCTATACTTCAAGATCAAGCCTCTTCTGAAGAGTGCTGAGACTGAAAAGGAAATGGCTCAGATGAAGGAGGACTTTGAAAAAACAAAGGAGGATCTTGCTAAGGCACTGGCTAAGAAGAAAGATCTTGAAGAGAAGATGGTTTCTCTGCTGCAGGAAAAGAATGACTTGCTGTTACAAGTTCAATCTGTAAGTTAATACTGTAAAAACCAATAGTTCACTGAAAATTAATGTTAAATAAAACATTTAGTCAACTCTGGTCCTCTTAAACTCTGATGTTAAGGCGCTATTCAAAAATATTAAGAAAATATTGTATTGATAAATGTAACACTTTAGTTTGACCAAGTTTGCAGCAATTTATTCAGAATCCTGTGATTTTTTGTTGTTGTTTAATAGTGCATATATAATGCTAATGTTTTCCATAGGAAAATGAGAACCTGTCCGATGCTGAGGAGAGGTGTGAAGGTCTTATAAAGAGTAAGATCCAGATGGAGGCCAAAATTAAAGAGACAACCGAGAGGCTGGAAGATGAGGAAGAGATGAATGCTGAGCTGACCGCCAAAAAAAGGAAGCTGGAGGATGAATGCTCTGAGTTGAAGAAAGACATTGATGATTTAGAGCTCACTCTGGCTAAAGTGGAGAAGGAGAAACATGCCACTGAAAACAAGGTCAGTAATATGTTGGGATTTAATTCACCGGTTATTGAAAATTAGTATGACAAACAAAAAAAACTGCGATAATTGTTTGTATTTACAGGTAAAAAATTTGACTGAAGAGATGTCATCCCAAGATGAGACCATTGTGAAGTTAACCAAGGAGAAGAAAGCCCTCCAAGAGGCCCACCAGCAGACTCTTGATGACCTGCAGGCAGAGGAAGACAAAGTCAACTGTCTGACCAAAGCAAAGGCCAAGCTGGAGCAGCAAGTGGATGATGTGAGTTACACTGGATTCACTTGCTACTGTTGTTGTTAAACATATTGAATTAATTAATTATAAATATTCTGCAGAGCAGACTGTAACTCAGTATTGATATTCTCAATGCACTAGCTGGAAGGTTCATTGGAGCAGGAGAAGAAGCTACGCATGGACCTTGAGAGAGCTAAGAGGAAGCTGGAAGGAGATCTGAAACTAGCCCAGGAATCCTTAATGGATCTGGAGAATGATAAGCAACAGTCTGAGGAGAAGATTAAAAAGTAAATAACAAAATAATCAGAGAATGGAATTTGTTTATATTGTACTGTATTTGTTTATACTATATTGTATATTTCTCAAATATAATTCATGTACTTATTGTTTTTACTACCAAAATAGAAAAGACTTTGAGACAAGTCAGTTACTCAGTAAGATTGAGGATGAACAAATTCTAGGAGCTCAGCTTCAGAAGAAAATCAAGGAACTTCAGGTGATCCAACAACTACACAAATAAAATTTTAAAAAATGTAATTCCCTGAGATAAACCATTTTTATTCATGCAATACATAATCTATGTTTGTAATTTTGTATTTTAGGCCCGCATTGAGGAGCTGGAGGAAGAGATTGAGGCTGATCGTGCTGCCAGGGCCAAGGTGGAGAAGCAGAGGGCGGATCTCTCCAGGGAACTTGAGGAGATCAGTGAGAGACTTGAAGAAGCTGGAGGTGCAACATCTGCTCAGATTGAGATGAACAAGAAGCGAGAGGCAGAGTTCCAGAAGCTGCGGCGTGATCTTGAAGAGTCCACCCTGCAGCATGAATCAACAGCTGCTGCACTTCGCAAGAAGCAGGCCGACAGTGTGGCTGAACTGGGAGAACAGATCGACAACCTTCAACGTGTGAAACAGAAGCTGGAAAAGGAGAAGAGTGAATACAAGATGGAGAT
Organism: Neosalanx taihuensis; assembly: GCA_030340665.1. Classification (NCBI taxonomy): domain Eukaryota; kingdom Metazoa; phylum Chordata; class Actinopteri; order Osmeriformes; family Salangidae; genus Neosalanx; species Neosalanx taihuensis. The sequence goes on from CM059289.1 coordinate 13,136,302, forward strand.
TGATGACCTCTCCAGCAACATGGAGGCTGTTGCTAAATCAAAGGTAATTGTCAGGTTTAAGCAAGTCTTTTTTAATAAAATAATTCATATCATAAAATGGTGTTAAAACTTTCAATTGGTGACAGGGTAACCTTGAGAAAATGTGCCGCACCCTTGAGGATCAGCTAAGCGAATTGAAGAGCAAAAATGATGAACATGTACGTCAAGTCAATGACTTGAGCGTTCAAAGAGCAAGGCTTTTGACTGAGAATGGTAAGGGCCAATTTTATCATGTTGTCAGGTTTGGCGGTGTATGAAATTTGACACACATATCATAGTACATTATTAGTATCAGTCCATAACCAATTTATTATCTATCGGTTTGATCAGGTGAATATAGCCGTCAACTGGAGGAGAGAGAATCTCTTGTCTCGCAGTTGACCAGGGCTAAACAAGCCTTCACTCAGCAGATTGAGGAGCTCAAGAGACAAATTGAAGAGGAGGTCAAGGTACTGAAATTCTCAAAATCTCTAATTTAATAAAATGGCTTTATGATAATAATTTATGTTGTAAACAGCACAATAACCTCCCATATACAGCATTATTTAAATATGTGTCCATTTAATTTAAATATTTTATATTACTTTGTCTGTGACTAAAAGGCAAAGAACGCCCTGGCCCATTCTGTGCAATCATCACGCCATGACTGTGAACTGCTCCGAGAGCAGTTTGAGGAGGAGCAGGAGGCCAAGGCTGAGCTGCAGCGTGGCATGTCTAAGGCCAACAGTGAGGTGGCTCAGTGGAGATCCAAATACGAGACTGACGCCATCCAGCGCACTGAGGAGCTTGAGGAGGCCAAGTAATTCCTACATACATATTGTTTATCAACGTGATAAGTAAATGTGTTCATTATTAATACACAACCTTATTTAAAATATATAGGAAAAAGCTGGCCCAGCGTCTACAGGATGCAGAGGAATCTATTGAGGCTGTGAATTCTAAGTGTAGCTCTCTGGAGAAGACCAAGCAGAGGCTGCAGGGTGAAGTGGAGGACCTCATGATTGAAGTAGAGAGAGCTAATGCTCTAGCTGCAGCTCTTGATAAGAAACAGCGAAACTTTGACAAAGTAAGAGTTTGACAAGAGTACAGGATGTAACGTGGAATATTAAAAAATAGATAATTTGTTTACTTATGTTATTGTGTTTTCAGGTTCTAGCTGAGTGGAAGCAGAAGTTCGAGGAGAGTCAGGCAGAACTGGAGGGATCTCTGAAAGAGGCTCGCTCCCTCAGCACAGAGATGTTCAAGCTGAAAAACTCTTATGAAGAAGCCTTAGACCACCTGGAAACACTTAAGAGAGAAAACAAGAACCTTCAACGTAAGAGAAATGGGTTGGGATTCAAAGGTTATATATAAATGTGTGTATAAATAGAAATTAGATATAAATCTGCTTTTTATTTAAATAGAGGAGATCTCTGACCTCACTGAACAAATTGGTGAAACCGGAAAGACCATCCATGAACTAGAAAAAGGAAAGAAGACTGTAGAGACTGAGAAGGCAGAGTTTCAGACAGCTTTGGAGGAGGCAGAGGTATTCACAAAATTGACCTGTAAAATGAAAGACAATTATTCTGTTTATGGAGACTCAGTTAACATAATATCTTTTTCACTGGAAAGGCCACACTGGAGCATGAAGAATCCAAGATTCTTCGTGTCCAACTGGAGCTCACACAGGTTAAAGGTGAAGTTGATAGGAAGCTGGCTGAGAAAGATGAAGAGATTGAGCAGATCAAGAGGAACAGCCAGAGAGTGATTGACTCCATGCAGAGCACACTGGACTCAGAGATCAGGAGCAGGAATGATGCTATGAGAGTGAAGAAGAAAATGGAGGGAGACCTCAATGAAATGGAAATCCAACTGAGCCATGCCAACCGTCAAGCTGCTGAATCTCAGAAACAACTGAGGACTGTTCAAGGCCATCTCAAGGTGAAGTAGATCCATAGGTAATATGCACTGTGGAAGGTCCACTGTGGGATACAAGTGTCTAATGTAGTTGATTGTGTCATCAGGATGCTCAACTGCACCTTGATGAAGCTTTGAGAGGACAGGATGACATGAAGGAGCAGGTTGCCATGGTCGAGCGCAGGAACGTTCTGATGCTGGCGGAGATCGAAGAGCTGAGAGCTGCCCTGGAGCAGACTGAGAGAAGCCGCAAAGTGGCTGAGCAGGAGCTGGTTGATGCTAGTGAGCGTGTGGGACTGCTTCATTCTCAGGTAAAATTATGATTTTACTTGTATACTAGAGCAATACACGGGGTGAGGAACAATATACAGTAGTTTTAATATGTTATTGCTTGATCTTAATTGAATTAGAATACAAGTCTCCTTAACACCAAGAAGAAGCTGGAGGCTGACCTTGTCCAGGTTCAAGGTGAAGTAGAAGATATCGTCCAAGAGGCAAGAAATGCAGAGGAAAAGGCCAAGAAAGCCATCACTGATGTAAGTTCACATTTATGTATGTATAATAATAATAATAATAATAATAATAATAATAATAATAATAATAATAGATCATAGTGTTCGTAGAGTTGGCCTTTTTACATGCACATCAACATTACAGGCTGCCATGATGGCAGAGGAATTGAAGAAGGAACAAGACACCAGTTCTCACCTTGAGAGGATGAAGAAAAACCTGGAGGTCACAGTCAAAGACCTGCAGCACCGTCTGGATGAGGCTGAGAATCTGGCCATGAAGGGTGGAAAGAAACAGCTCCAGAAACTGGAGGCTAGGGTATGTATATTCAGCAGGCATAATAAGTGTTCTCAAATCATATTGTCTTAAATCTTGAAATACCACACAGTACATTGCTTTATTTGGCTAAGATTGTAATTTCACAATTTCAGGTCCGTGAACTGGAATCTGAAGTTGAATCTGAGCAGAGACGTGGAGCTGATGCTGTTAAAGGCATCCGTAAATATGAGAGGAGAGTCAAGGAGCTCAGCTATCAGGTAAAGAAGAAACATTTGAGAATGAAAAACAGGAGGATTAGAATGTATTTCAGAAGACCATGAGGCAGGAATTGTTATATATTCATATATCCTGTAAACACTACAGACCGAAGAGGACAAAAAGAATGTGACCAGACTTCAGGATCTGGTGGACAAGCTGCAGCTGAAAGTAAAAGCCTACAAGAGACAGTCTGAGGACGCTGTGAGTAATCTCCATAAATTAGACTTTGTAGTTATAATTGTTTACACAATCTTGTTCAAAATGTTTCGTGATTGATTGTCACCCAAAATACTCTTATGTAATGGACAGTAGATTGAAAGTAATCCTGAAGCATAAGATATACATCTTACATACTATATGTTTTCTGTCTCGAACAGGAGGAACAAGCCAACACTCACCTGTCCAGGTACAGGAAGGTGCAGCACGAGCTGGAAGAAGCTCAGGAGCGTGCTGACATTGCTGAGTCCCAGGTCAACAAGATGAGAGCCAAGAGCCGTGAAATTGGAAAGGTAAAAGGAAAATGAATGAAACCATGAATGTGTTATAGTATTTTAGTGAAAAATACCAGTAGAAAAAGATATATTTATCTGATCACTTTGAGAATGGTAGAATAGATACAGTGTAGGCCTGGGGTGTCCAGTCCTGGTCCTCGAGGGCCCCTGTCCTGACAGTTTTAGATGTTTCCTTGCTCCAGCACACCTGATTCTAATGAATGAGTTGTCAACAAGCTCTGTGGAAGCCTGATAATAACCATTCATTAGAATCAGGTAAACATCTAAAACCCTCGAGGACCAGGATTGGACACCCCTGGTGTAGGCAATGAAACAATTTAGAATGACTTTTTACAATACAAAGTTTTTTATCTTTGACAACAAGTTTTTTTCTTTTTATTTCACTTATAGGGGAAAGAGGCTGAGGAATGAACTGTGAAGTCTCGAGAAACAGTACCCAGAGATCATAAAATATGATTTTTGGTTGATGTTCTTGTATATCAATCTAGAAATAAATCTAGAAGCTATTTAAATACCTAGTCTTGTTTTACTGTACTAAAACGAAATATATCAATATTTAACACATACATTTGCAAACAAATCAATAGTATTTCCTGAACAGCTCTCCATTCCCTTACTTCTCTCTCTCTCTGCTGCCCCCCCTCCCCCAACACATACAGTCTTTAACATATACACATTGACATTTTATAGATCATATGCATATACTCTATCGTTCAATTAGCATTCGTAGCACTGCTAGATAACCTATAGCGTTCATAAAAATACAATTAATAATAATAATAAAAAACACAAACACATCATAAAGGAATTATGCTTACGGCACCAAAATGGCTAGCAGTTAGCTGCTGTTGGGAATGATAAGTAAATTAAATCCAATCCATTCCACAAGCTCATGAGCCAAATACTAGACAAAAACATTTCTAGTCAGGGGTCACCAACAAAGGGTCATAAAGCTAAATTGACAGCAAGTCAAACCCACACACACAACAGCCGATCATAATTTCCTCTCAAACACAGACCCACACGATGTTGTACTAGATCAAAAGAGACTATCAACATGTTTCTAACATTAGATTAGATAAACCTTTATTTGTCCTCCAGGGGGTGGAAATTGCAGTTCACAACAGCAGTAGGGTAAAGTACAGCACAAAGAGTTGCAGGGTAATATAACAATAAAGCCCATCGACCTGTTGTTTTTGCCTGTTTTTGGGGGTCCAAGTCTTAATTTGGCGGATCAGACCTCTAGTCCACCAAGCATACCAATGGACGATTTACAGGTACAGTATTCCAAAAGTGTTAAGCAGACTGCTTATTGGCTGTAGGGTAACAAACTAAATGGATACATTCTAAGGTTGTAATCTTAAATGTAAGTTTATTTGAATTAAAAGTGTGACTTACAGTGCATTGCCAAAAAGAAGCAAAGAGTGCCAGAGTGAAGGGCAAGCCTGTTTTATATAAAAGGTTGGTGCACATAAAGTCTTGAAGCTCAAGTGACAAATAACTAGGCTCTGAGAGCATTGGCTGAGAGAGGCAGCTATAAATGTAATTCCCCCAAATAAGACTGTACCGAAGGATGAAGGATTAAGTATCACATTTTTATTGAGGTTATAGGCCTTTTTTATCATGTGTGACCTCCTCAGAATTTAGACCCTGCCACCCTGCCTCCACAAGGCATCTAGTCCAGTTCAGTGTCAACTTACCTGGGGAAAATGTGACCTACCGTATATCATATACACTGTTACTTGAGAGAAGGTCAAGCTGCAAAGTCAGTCTTGTCTCTAGTTCATTCATCAAGATACCCTGGAACAACACCATTATTAAAAGGAGTCTATAAATACACCTTTCCCTTTGAGACAAAACCAGATCGTTGGTTCTTCTGACTAAATTGGAATCAAAATTCTGTGCACCTGTTCTCTGAGGATTCCATGTCTAACAATGGGGGCTGTAAAAAAAAAGAAGGTTCACTCCACAAATAATCTGTCATCTTTTGGGCATTGTTTCCAAAGATTAACAGATCTACCAACCTCTTCCAAAATGATGAAAGTTATCTATACAGTATATTTTTAATAAGATTGTAGGTGTGCTTAATTGGCTCCCTAAAATATTCTCCATATTTTGCCATGTTATTGGTCTGCATTTCATTAAAGATGGCACATGACCATAATTCCAACAATGACAGACATAATACTTATCACATTAAGTGTGGTACAGTACAGACCCTTGAAACATTCCACTTTGGATTGATTGAATTATATAAATAGATTATCACCATCAAGAGAACCATGGAGGTTTTAAATTCACTGAGCATCATTTATAGTGATATTTGGGTGATGAACAATGTCATGTCATTTACAATTGTGTACCAGAGCTACTGTATCAACACCTCTTTTACAATGGAGATGAAAGCATTCCAAAGAGAAATTAAATTAAAGAAATGTACAGTACAGTTTATGAAGTGTCTGGAGAGCAGGTTATGAAGGTTGTAATGGAATTTCTAACATCAACACGGCTAAAAGATTTGCCCCTAAATGACATTTGTCCTTTTGATGTTGAGCATTTCAAATACTTCATAGGAGAAGGGTCATGTCTCAAGGTTAATTTGATCCAACAACACTTTTGACAAGCTTCTTCGTGTCAAGTTGAAAACCAATATTAAAAGCAATCGTAACAAATAAATCATGTGAAAGGTGTCTGTTTGGTTAGGTTTACTAGATGGAAATTTGATTTAATAAAATGTGTATTTATTTTTGTGGAAACAAGTTCAACTGGATATAATGTCATGATGTATAAGTTCACAGAAAGACAACTGTAAGGTCCAATTTTGCTCTTCTGTCACTTTAAAAACTTTCACGGCTTCTGCAAGAGTATGTCACTGACATCTGAGAGCTTCTCCACGGCCTAAGTAGGATCTTCCCAAGTGCCAAGGTGCTTTAAAGAGATTAGTTCCAACAGAAGGCCTAAACAATGTCTAAACTTCAGTAACTGATACCCCTCCCACACTGATGCACAAGGTTAAGAAATAAGTCACACATCACAAGTGGCACACTAAATTTAGATGCAGAAATGCAACCCCTAATCTGCATAACCTTTAGTCTTTAGTCAATTTTCAACCAAGAAAGCAGCGTTCAATTGTCTATTTAGGAACAAAATAAATAACTTATAAATCCATGATAATAAAATGGTTAGATAAAATGTGTCAATAAGTATCAACAATAACAGTAACTACAATTAAAAAAACATTTCCAACAAAATATTTGATTGGGAAACAATTGTAAATATTCATAAATAAATGTCATGTTTGTTTACAATTAGAAACTGACAGAACATCTGTTCTTAAGCCCCCCAAAAAGAAGATACCCAAACAGTGTAAAACGGCATGACCAAATAGAGCAAAGCAGTTTTGCTGACCGATCACTCATCTCCCTATATAAGACACAGAACAGAGCTCCTCCAAGGACTGATAGAGAACCACCCAAGGTAAGTTATCTGTCCTCTATTAACAGTGGAAAAGACAACTGATGTTTGGCAAACAATTTAAGTATTTGACATTTAGTTGACATGAACTAAACATTGTTGACATTTATATTTATGTGTGCAGTGCAGAAACATCTTATGCCTAACTTTATTAGTTTTATTTCCACAGTATCATCACAGTCTACAGAGTAGTTTTGCTTCTTCTGGGGAAGGAAAGGAGGTAGGGTAAAATATAAACAGATGGAAAATATAACCAATGCTAGTAAAAGCTTCATAGGAATGTAGAATTTTTTGCTCCTTTTTTGTGAATGTCTGTTTACTAAATGTATTTGTGGTAGTTGTATTTGTTTTGTTGTTTTTTGCTCATGATTAAGGATAGACCCTCATTCGTCCAGGAGGGTTACATTGTAGGAAATGTTTCTGCAATAGAAAATGTATGGAAGGTTCCTACAATGACTACCTCTTTTTCTATAATGATTAAGGATACATTTATTGTCAATCACATGTATTTGTGCTATCAATTAGATGTTTACAAATTATCATAGGATTTTAACTTTTACTTGTTATTGCCTTTAACTAACCATTCACACTGTTGAATGAATGGATGGAAATATGACTTATTCATTCAGTTTATGAATGTAAACGGCCTGATTAAACTAGGGCCAGCGGTTGACTAGAACTTGTTAATTGTGATACAGTACTGACTGCCGTGCAATACTCTTTGCTTCCCTCTATTGCAATGAAATCATATTGCAACACAGACATGCATATATTGTGTTTTTAGGAATTACTGCTTTTTATCATATGTATTTTCACTAATAAGCAACATGTACAATTATTGAAATTTGTTTTATTCCCCATGTCATAGTGAGGAGCCATCATGAGCTCAGATGCTGAAATGGAGGCCTTTGGCCCAGCGGCCATTTTCCTCCGGAAACCAGAGAGAGAAAGGATTGAGGCACAAAATACTCCCTTTGATGCCAAAACAGCTTTCTTTGTGTGCGAGCCCAAGGAGATGTACCTTAAAGGTACTCTGCAGAGTAGAGAAGGTGGCAAAGCCACTGTTCAAACTCTATGTGGGCAGGTGAGTGGTATGGAATTGCAAACACTTTTCAACTTCTTGACTTGCTTGAATCATGTTGCTCTGAATTAAAGTAGAGTACATGGAAATTATCATAAAAGTTCTGACAAAGATCTTTCCATGATAGACATTAACTGTAAAAGAAGATGATATACACCCCATGAATCCTCCAAAGTTTGACAAGATTGAGGACATGGCCATGATGACCCACCTCAACGAGCCTGCTGTGTTGTATAACCTCAAAGAGCGTTATGCAGCATGGATGATCTATGTGAGTTTCACAAAAGATTCATGTGACCATGAATGAAATAAATGTATGTCGACTGTTGTTCAAACCCAATCTCTGTGTCTTTCTCAGACCTACTCTGGACTCTTCTGTGTCACTGTGAACCCCTACAAGTGGCTCCCAGTTTATGACGCTGTGGTTGTAACAGCCTACAGAGGCAAGAAGAGGATTGAGGCTCCTCCTCACATCTTCTCCATCTCTGATAATGCCTATCAGTTCATGCTCACTGGTAAGTCCATTTATTCAAAGGTATAGCAAACTATCATTCTAAAATGATTGAAACTTAAGAATATTCTTCTTTTTTTCAGATCGTGATAATCAGTCCATCCTCATTACGTAAGTTTGCCTTATTGCTAAGAAGAAATACATTTATGATTCCTATTTGTAGCTACAGTAGTAATTAGGCTGTAGGAACAACAGAAAGTACACTACTGTATCTTGTGTTTGAGTTTTTGTGAAATTTACATGGTTCATCCTATTATATGTTTAGCTGCATCAGCATTTCTCTCTGTGTTACAAGTGGAGAATCTGGTGCAGGAAAGACTGTGAACACTAAACGTGTTATCCAGTACTTTGCGACAATCGCAGTGGCTGGAGGGAAAAAAGCAGAGCCTATACCTGGCAAAATGCAGGTACAAAGACAAACCACATACTTTTTTTTATTATAAGGTATACTTTTTTGTGCTTTGGCAATACTGTACAGTATTAACATTGCTTTATTTCACTAGGGGTCGCTGGAGGATCAAATTATTGCAGCCAACCCTTTGCTGGAAGCGTATGGTAATGCCAAGACTGTGAGGAATGACAACTCCTCCCGCTTTGTAAGTGTTGATAGAAATGTATTTGTGAATTATTGTTAATTTTGTGTGTTAATAATCGTACATATTTTTTTATAACACAAAGGGTAAATTCATCAGAATTCATTTTGGAACAACTGGAAAGCTTGCATCAGCTGATATTGAAACTTGTGAGTCTTAATTGTTACCATTTACTACATATGCATTACATTTAATTACATATGCAGTCAGCTATTTGATCATACACTATTTCCTCCATAGATCTACTGGAAAAATCCAGAGTAACGTTCCAGCTGTCAGCTGAAAGAAGCTACCACATTTTCTATCAGCTCATGACAGGCCACAAGCCTGAGTTACTGGGTATGACACTGTTTTGCTTGATGTTGATAAGACACTACTAACTAACTATGTTTTTAATCCAAATGATACACACACTAAACCCTAATGTTGTTTCCAATTTTTCCAGAGGCTCTCCTGATCACCACCAACCCCTATGACTATCCGATGATCAGTCAGGGGGAAATCACAGTCAAGAGTATTGATGATGTGGAGGAGTTTGTTGCTACTGATGTATGAATATTTCAAAAAGATTGTAGTAGGTAGGATTACATGAACATATGTTTAAACAGATTATTTTTCTTTTGATAAAAACAGACAGCTATCGACATCTTAGGCTTCAGTTCTGATGAGAAAATAGGCATCTACAAGCTGACCGGTGCTGTGATGCATCATGGGAACATGAAGTTCAAGCAGAAGCAGCGTGAAGAGCAGGCTGAACCTGATGGCACTGAGGGTATATAGCACTTCATGAATTTTAATTACAATTTCACCACAGTTATAGTCACCATTGCTCATCTCTTCCAAATTCAACTCATTTCAGTTGCTGATAAAATCGCCTACCTCATGGGCCTGAACTCAGCTGACTTGCTTAAAGCTCTGTGTTACCCCAGAGTTAAGGTGGGAAATGAGATGGTCACAAAGGGACAGACTGTGCCACAGGTAACACGTCAATGAATGAGATGAGTTTAAGTAGTGTCTTCTCTGTTCTGGTGAAACAAGTATAAAAGGAAAAACAATTCCTGAACAGGTAAACAACGCTGTCATGGCTTTGTGTAAGTCTGTCTATGAGAAGATGTTCTTGTGGATGGTTATCCGTATCAATGAGATGCTGGACACAAAGCAGCCAAGACAGTTCTTCATTGGTGTGCTGGACATCGCTGGATTTGAGATCTTCGATGTAAGTATTTCATACACTTCTAATTGGACACAGAGATTTTAATACAGCTTGCATTTTATTTTCTTCACATCCGTGTCTATGTTTTAGTTCAACAGCTTGGAACAGCTCTGCATCAACTTCACAAATGAGAAACTGCAACAGTTTTTCAATCATCACATGTTTGTACTGGAACAAGAGGAGTACAAAAAAGAAGGGATTGAGTGGGAGTTCATTGACTTTGGTATGGACTTGGCTGCCTGCATTGAGCTAATTGAGAAGGTCAGTTAAAATCAATTAATATCTTAAATATGTGTTCAAACACATGGTACATGTTTGTTTACCCATCAATTTAATACCAACAGCCAATGGGCATCTTCTCAATCCTTGAAGAGGAGTGCATGTTCCCCAAGGCCTCAGACACTACCTTCAAGAACAAGCTTCATGATCAGCATCTTGGTAAAACCAAGGCTTTTGAAAAGCCAAAACCTACAAAGGGCAAAGCAGAGGCCCATTTCTCCTTGGTGCACTATGCTGGCACTGTGGACTACAACATCAATGGCTGGTTGGACAAAAACAAGGATCCTCTTAATGACACTGTTGTTCAACTCTACCAAAAGTCCTCAGTCAAACTGTTGTCCTTCCTGTATGCATCTCATGCCTCCACTGAAGGTAATTCATGAAGGTAAAGCAATTAGATGTATTAAAAGTTTTTTGTTATGAACTACATTTTCCTGTCTTCCTACAGCTGAGAGTGGTGGTGGTGGTGGCGGCAAAAAAGCTGCCAAAAAGAAGGGTGGTTCCTTCCAGACTGTGTCTGCTCTGTTCAGAGTATGTACTTCAATATATAGAATTTCGATATATAGAATTTTAAATAATTGCTTGTTCTTAAGTGTATGTTCTAAAACCTAACACAGTCTTTTCTGTACCACAGGAGAACTTGGGCAAACTGATGACTAATTTAAGGAGCACCCACCCTCATTTTGTGCGGTGCTTGATTCCTAATGAATCAAAGACACCAGGTTTGTGCTATGCTGTAGTTTACATACAGTTGTGTAAACGTAAAGAATGGTAAAACCGAAATTATATAGCAGCAACATAAACATTTTTTTGGGCCAGGTCTGATGGAGAACTTCCTGGTCATCCACCAGCTGAGGTGTAATGGTGTGCTTGAAGGCATCAGAATCTGTAGGAAGGGCTTCCCCAGCAGAATCCTTTATGGTGACTTCAAGCAGAGGTAATTTGAAACATCACCAAGAGACTTAGCTTTGGCAATTTTGTCAATGCTATATAATTCGTGATTTTTTCTTCTATTTAGATACAAAGTATTGAATGCCAGTGTCATCCCTGAGGGCCAATTCATAGATAACAAGAAGGCTTCTGAGAAGCTCTTGAGCTCTATTGATGTGGACCACACTCAGTACAAGTTTGGACACACAAAGGTAGTAAACTATTTATTCAAAAGTTTAATCAGGATAGTTCAAAAGTTAATTTTTTCAAGTTCTATTAATTATTATCTACTTTCAGGTGTTCTTCAAAGCTGGTCTGCTGGGTACTCTGGAGGAAATGAGAGATGAGAAGTTGGCAACTCTGGTGACCATGACTCAGGCTCTCTGCCGAGGTTTTCTTATGAGGAGAGAATTTGTCAAGATGATGGAAAGGAGGTAAAGTGGTTGATTGTCGTTTAGATTAAAAAATCATCAGCAATTTCTATCTATGTCGTTTGAACTGATTACAATTTTTTTACCCAGAGAATCCATTTTTGCCATTCAATACAATATTCGCTCATTCATGAATGTCAAAACATGGCCATGGATGAAACTGTACTTCAAGATCAAGCCTCTTCTGAAAAGTGCTGAGACTGAAAAGGAAATGGCTCAGATGAAGGAGAACTTTGAAAAAACAAAGGAGGATCTTGCTAAGGCACTGGCCAAGAAGAAAGAACTTGAAGAGAAGATGGTTTCTCTGCTGCAGGAAAAGAATGACTTGCTGTTACAAGTTCAATCTGTGCGTTTATTTCAATGGAACAAGATTAACTGCTTTACTTTCTGTACAATGATGTGTATGACTAAAACCATATCTGATCTTTCAGGAAACCGAAAACCTCTCTGATGCAGAAGAGAGATGTGAGGGTCTCATTAAAGCAAAGATCCAACTCGAGGCCAAACTCAAGGAGACAACTGAGAGGCTGGAGGATGAGGAAGAAATCAATGCTGAGTTGACGGCCAAGAAGAGGAAGCTGGAGGATGAATGTTCTGAGCTGAAGAAAGACATTGATGATTTAGAGCTCACTCTGGCTAAAGTGGAGAAGGAGAAACATGCCACTGAAAACAAGGTTCCATGGTCTCTCAAAAAATAATAAAGCTTCTGGCACATCTAATAGTATGAAAAGTATTAATCTAACCTGAATCCATACTATATTTAGGTTAAAAACCTAACGGAGGAGATGGCATCCCAAGATGAGAGCATTGCCAAGTTAACCAAGGAAAAGAAAGCCCTCCAAGAGGCCCACCAGCAGACTCTTGATGACCTGCAGGCAGAGGAAGACAAAGTCAACACTCTGACCAAAGCAAAGACCAAGCTGGAGCAGCAAGTGGATGATGTGAGAGGAATGAAGCCAATATTTTCTGCTTACTCTGTTTACAGGAAATGCAACCCTTCATGCTAAATACACATAGAAATACATACACAACTAGAGGTGTAAATTGATATCTACAGCTATTTCTTAACCTGTGTTATAATTGCCTGGTAGCTGGAAGGTTCATTGGAGCAGGAGAAGAAGCTACGCATGGACCTTGAGAGAGCTAAGAGGAAGCTGGAAGGAGATCTGAAACTAGCCCAGGAATCCATAATGGATCTGGAGAATGACAAGCAACAGTCAGAGGAGAGGATTAAAAAGTAGGATTTTGTGACTAGTTCATCAATTCAATCAAAGAAACATCTGTACGCTTACATTTATAACAAACGTGTTGTGCTACAAACAGGAAGGACTTTGAGACAAGCCAGCTACTCAGTAAGATTGAGGATGAACAAGTTCTAGGAGCTCAGCTTCAGAAGAAAATCAAAGAACTTCAGGTGATCCATCAACTACACAAATTAAAATTCTAAGAATGGCTTTCCCTGAAATAAACCATTTATATTATACAAATATAATATCATATATAATCTGTGTTTGTAATATTTTTTCTTTATTTTAGGCCCGCATTGAAGAGCTGGAGGAAGAGATTGAGGCTGAGCGTGCTGCCAGGGCCAAGGTGGAGAAGCAGAGGGCGGATCTCTCCAGGGAACTTGAGGAGATCAGTGAGAGACTTGAAGAAGCTGGAGGTGCAACATCTGCTCAGATTGAGATGAACAAGAAGCGAGAGGCAGAGTTCCAGAAGCTGCGGCGTGATCTTGAAGAGTCCACCCTGCAGCATGAATCAACAGCTGCTGCACTTCGCAAGAAGCAGGCCGACAGTGTGGCTGAACTGGGAGAACAGATCGACAACCTTCAACGTGTGAAACAGAAGCTGGAGAAGGAGAAGAGTGAATACAAGATGGAGATTGATGACCTCTCCAGCAACATGGAGGCTGTCGCTAAATCAAAGGTAAAATTGTTTATTTATGCTGCCAAACAAAGTCCTACACAAAATATAAAACATTAACATGCAAAAAATATTTCCACAGGCCAATTATGAAAAGATGTGCAGGTCCTTAGAAGATCAACTAAGTGAGCTCAAAACTAAGAATGATGAACACGTTCGACAGCTCAATGACTTGAGTGTACAAAAAGCGAAACTTCAAACTGAAAACGGTAGGCAATTACAAATTAATTTGATTTATTAATATTTCAGGCGATGAATGTGCAATAATATTGTACAGAATTCCAGGGTCATTTCAATCTCTGACCTACCATATTACTAACTTTACACTACACCTTTAAAATTTGCATTATGTGGAGACATGTTGGTAACATGTACAGATAACATAAAGGTTCAATCTCTTTACTAAGGTGAATATTGCCGTCAGCTTGAAGAGAAAGAGTCTATTGTCACCCAGCTGACCAGAGGTAAGCAAGCGTACACTCAGCAGATTGAAGAGCTCAAAAGGCACATTGAAGAGGAGGTTAAGGTATGACTTGGGATCAAATCAGAAATACAATTAGTAAACAATACTACATGACATTTTTCAACTGATGCACATTTCAACTCAAAGGCAAAGAACGCCCTGGCCCATTCTGTGCAATCATCACGCCATGACTGTGAACTGCTCCGAGAGCAGTTTGAGGAGGAGCAGGAGGCCAAGGTTGAGCTGCAGCGTGGCATGTCTAAGGCCAACAGTGAGGTGGCTCAGTGGAGATCCAAATACGAGACTGATGCCATCCAGCGCACTGAGGAGCTTGAGGAGGCCAAGTAATTACTTGAGTGCCATCGGAATTATTGGAATCAGACTGGAATGACCCATGGACCCATGGATTGTGATATAAAGTCATTATATTTTCTCATAGGAAAAAGCTGGCTCAGCGACTGCAGGATGCAGAGGAATCTATTGAGGCTGTGAACTCCAAATGTGCCTCTCTGGAGAAGACCAAGCAGAGACTGCAGGGTGAAGTGGAGGACCTCATGATTGATGTAGAGAGAGCTAATGCTCTAGCTGCAGCTCTTGATAAGAAACAGCGAAACTTTGACAAGGTAAAGTGTTTGAGAATTAAGCACAGAAGCAATTTGGATTAATTTGTTAAACAAATTCTTGTAAGATTAGCAGTTTGGTGGATGTGCAATGAAAAAGCACATAAATTAAATTTACATTTTAATTATACTTCCAGGTTCTCGCAGAATGGAAACAAAAATATGAGGAAAGCCAGGCAGAATTAGAGGGAGCTCAGAAGGAGGCTCGTTCTCTCAACACTGAGATGTTTAAACTGAAGAACTCCTACGATGAAGCTCTGGATCACTTGGAGACTCTAAAGAGGGAAAACAAGAACCTTCAACGCAAGTTCCATTCCACTCACCCTTACAACAAATACGTAACATAGAAACACATTCAAACTTTGGCATCAAACAGATTCTAATTTGTTTGTCATTGCTGTTCCACCACAGAGGAAATCAGTGACTTGACCGAACAAATCGGTGAGACAGGCAAAACCATCCATGAACTTGAAAAAGGAAAGAAAACAGTGGAGGGAGAGAAGTCAGAGATCCAAACTGCCCTAGAGGAGGCAGAGGTAATGACATTCATAGAAAGATCTTAAATGATGACCTTGATGAGCAACAAACAACTCTATCAAGCTGAAGGTCCACGTTGAATTAAGGTTGTTTTCTGCTCTGTATTTCACAGGCCACACTGGAGCATGAAGAATCTAAGATTCTTCGTGTCCAACTGGAGCTCACACAGGTTAAAAGTGAAATTGACAGGAAGCTGGCTGAGAAAGATGAAGAGATAGAGCAGATCAAGAGGAACAGCCAGAGAGTGATTGACTCCATGCAGAGCACACTGGACTCAGAGATCAGGAGCAGGAATGATGCCCTGAGAGTGAAGAAGAAAATGGAGGGAGACCTGAATGAGATGGAAGTCCAACTGAGCCATGCCAACCGTCAAGCTGCTGAAACTCAGAAACAACTGAGGAATGTCCAGGGACAACTGAAGGTGAAGTACCATCCATTGTAGATAATATAAACTCTGGAAGGTCCACTGTGGGATACAAGTGTCTAATGTAGTTGATTGTGTCATCAGGATGCTCAACTGCACCTTGATGAAGCTTTGAGAGGACAGGATGACATGAAGGAGCAGGTTGCCATGGTCGAGCGCAGAAACGCTCTGATGCTGGCGGAGATCGAAGAGCTGAGAGCTGCCCTGGAGCAGACTGAGAGAAGCCGCAAAGTGGCTGAGCAGGAGCTGGTTGATGCTAGTGAGCGTGTGGGACTGCTTCATTCTCAGGTAAAATTATGATTTTACTTGTACACGAAAGCAATACACGGGGTGAGGAACAATATACAGTAGTTTTAATATGTTATTGCTTGTTCTTAATCAGAATACAAGTCTCCTTAACACCAAGAAGAAGCTGGAGGCTGACCTTGTCCAGGTTCAAGGTGAAGTAGAAGATATCGTCCAAGAGGCAAGAAATGCAGAGGAGAAGGCCAAGAAAGCCATCACTGATGTAAGTTTAAATGTATATGTGTGTATAATAATAATAATAGTAATTTATCATAGATTATAGTTTAAGGTTGGCCTTACATGCACATTAAATATACAAAACAAAATAACATTACAGGCTGCCATGATGGCAGAGGAACTGAAGAAGGAACAAGACACCAGTTCTCACCTTGAGAGGATGAAGAAAAACCTGGAGGTCACAGTCAAAGACCTGCAGCACCGTCTGGAAGAGGCTGAGAATCTGGCCATGAAGGGTGGAAAGAAACAGCTCCAGAAACTGGAGGCTAGGGTA
Source organism: Neosalanx taihuensis (assembly GCA_030340665.1). Classification (NCBI taxonomy): domain Eukaryota; kingdom Metazoa; phylum Chordata; class Actinopteri; order Osmeriformes; family Salangidae; genus Neosalanx; species Neosalanx taihuensis. The sequence continues at coordinate 13,153,074 of CM059289.1, forward strand.
CATGTTATTAATAGATCTGAATATAACCTATGATAACATATATCTATATACAATGTATTTATCTATTGATGTGTTACCTCAGAAATAAACACTTGATGAATTATTCTATTTCAGGTTCGCGAGCTTGAGACAGAGGTGGAATCTGAGCAGAGACGTGGAGCTGATGCTGTTAAAGGCGTCCGTAAATATGAGAGGAGAGTCAAGGAGCTCAGCTATCAGGTACGGCTAATCTTTCAATGCTCAAAAAAAACAAGAAAATAAACTAAAAAGAAAGGAAACATAAATATTACTTTCTGATTTGATATGATTACTTTACAGGCAGAAGAGGACAAGAAGAATTTGACCAGACTTCAGGATCTGGTGGACAAGCTGCAGCTGAAAGTCAAAGCCTACAAGAGACAGTCTGAGGATGCTGTGAGTTTATATTTGTCAATTTTAAGTAAAAATATATAAATTAACTGGAGTCATGAGGATGTCCATAAGGAGTTTTGGGTTTGACCCACTAACAGGAGGAACAAGCCAACACTCACCTGTCCAGGTTCAGGAAGGTGCAGCATGAACTGGAAGAAGCTCAGGAGCGTGCTGACATCGCTGAGTCCCAGGTCAACAAGATGAGAGCCAAAAGCCGTGATATTGGAAAGGTAAAGGTTGTAGTTATTACCAATCATGACAAAAATCGAACATTCTGTACAATCTATAAATAATGTAAGCTCTGTAAATAATGTATTTTGCAGTTACAAGTGTCCCTTACCAATATTGATCTCCTTTGTCTTCTAGGGAAAAGAGGCAGCTGAGTGAAGCCTTCAAAAAAGCTCACCACATTATTAATCATACAATATGATGGTAATGAGAAATGTGCTTAGTGGTAGTTTCTAAATAAATCGCATTCTTCCCATTTTGCCAATATTTATTTTATTCCACAAGCTATACGTTGAAGGTATAGTTTTGTAAAGTGATCAGAAAAGTAAGTTAGAGAAGCCGGCTGAACAACACAATCCTAAACAAATTATCTCAGAAATAGAATCCATATTGTGTTACGTGGCACTATCAGTAATGGGAACTAGTTTCATAGACACAGACATGTCATTCAAAATAAAATAAATGACTGCAAGTAATCGATTGACATGAGAGCAAAAGAGCACACCATAAAGCTAAATTGAAAAATATGAACAGCTTTTAATCACCAAATATCAGATATAAACATTTATATTATTTTTTATGTATTTGAGTAAATCTTTACAAAGTTGGTCTTCCTCCAACAATTGATTGGCGTCAGCTGTACAGTAAATGAGGTGACATGGCTGGCACAAAGAGACTCTGTCCCAAGCAAATGACAACAGTAGCAGCAAACCAAATCAACTGCACAGAAAGACACTGACATTCATATTACTTCGTACTTAATAAATACAAATACTGTATACTTCATGTAAACTGCATACAATGCCCAGCCAAAATCCTCATTGACTATCTTTGAATTTCATTAAAACAAACTGTTTGCATTATTAATCAATGACAGTACTTCATTGACCACAGGTAAGATTTAAGAACGCTTACATGTCATGACATCAGCATCAAATTCCATGCAAAAACCCCCCTCCCCGCCCCTCCTCCTTTCCTCCAGTCTGTAGAATATGGCAGGTTTCCAATCACCCCACTTATTTACAAACTCTGACCCATGCATGCCAAATTTTGCAATTATCCTGTGAGGACTGACAATAACAGTAATTTATAATGGATCTCTATAAAACGCCACTTTAATCTAACCCATCCTAAAGCATTACATCTGTCCCATTCGATACTAAATGCCTTGTATGAGTATCCCTAAACATCATTAGGGTTCTGGTCATGTTCAACCCCCCTCAGTAGAAGTGGTGGAAGTGAATGAGTCCTCAGAAGGAAAAACAAACCAAAAATACCTCTTGTAATCTACAGTATTCACACTGACTGTTAATTTAGGTGACAATACCATGCAGTTAAGTATCTTTTAATCCCAACATATTCAATGTTAACACTGACCTTAAAAGTAAGTAATAAACAGCCTAGACAAGTGTCACAAAATGCTGTCTATAAATACATACATTACATATTTGTTTTAATCAATAACACAATGTTACTAAAATGAATAGTGAAAACCTTGGTAAAATACCAGTCAAGTATCTTCAAAGCCGTTATCTGAAGAAGTGTGCTTCAGTTTGTTCAGAGTCTTCATATAGTCTTCATGATCGGCAAAAAATACTACTTTGATGAAGATAATGAGGATAGTGTCTGTGCTTTGGTCCGGGTTGACTTACAGACTATAGAACCAAGAGATGACACTGAGTATCTCTGTTGATTCATTCATGCTCTATTACACCTTTCTCTATTATCATAGAGAAGAAAAAAACGTGGTTCAAATATTCCTCCTGCCCAGGGACAGAGAAGATATACAGCAGCTGTTGTCCAACTGTGTGTCTACTGTGCTTATCTCCAAAACAAAAAATGTACAATTCAGTCCAGGACTGAACTAGCTTACCTTCTGAAGTCCATTAGTACATAAGCAATACAGAGAATCAAACTCTGTTATTCATAGTCTGGTTCATAGTCCTCAAATCTGTGTGCCGTTCTCAAGGGGCTGCGGGAACAATAAGATCCAAGTCCCTGCCAACCAATAGGAGTGCACCAAGGCACTGCTGGCTGGAAAGCCAGGTGGACATAAAAAGAAAATGTACAAATATTTCATCAAAACAGCTTGTCAAAAATATCACTGTATATCCACAAAGGCTCTGGGGGCTACGCTCAGGTCAGATGAGGAATAATCCACAAATAAGGTTCAGCATGGCAGCTGCATAACTAAAGCAAAACACCAAAAGCTGTCAATAAGCTACATTCCCCATCAATAGCATACACAAGTGCAGAAGCTTTCAAGATTAAATTAATTATTGTACAAGATGCAAGTTGAGGCTTCAGAAGTGCTTCTTAAATGTTCCAAACGTAATACTAAATGTTATCAAAATGTACAGTATGATAATGAAGTCACACAGTATGTGCATCTTTTCATATGTATAATGTTTGATAACCGAAATGGAAAGAAACCCAAATTATGTATTTGACAATTTACTAGTCTTATATATCTTTTTAATCTCTCGGAGCCATCTTGGCTTTTGGAAGCACGTCAATCTTACCAAGCTTTTGTGGAAGCATCAAAGTTAACTAATTATGTGTTTTTCAGAGATATGCATAATTAAAGATTATCCCTCTGTCATAAAAATCTTGAGGTTTAAGATTGGCAGATATGGGAGGTATGGCAGAATGGCAGGTAGAGAGGAAGGATACACATACACTTTCATTTATGGAAGACACAATAACTATTGTTTTGGCAGAGGTCAAAAACGACCTGAGGTGATAACAGTATGTGTAACATGAAAAAGGTTACGGAAATGGCAGGATTATGACCTTGACTTGGAACTAACCCGGGTGTTAGTGACAAAGGACAACCAGGATCAACTGAATAGAAATTAGGATTCCGACTGAAGCCTGTAGGGCGCGGCCTCGCCCACACTCAGTAGTGTTCTCCTATATCAGGGAATAAAAAAGATTTGTTACATTGGGATAGTAACAGCCAGCGTACAAATATCTGTTACTCTACACATCTCATCACATCTTACCCCAGCATTGTAGTCAAAGCAGTTAGCCGGTCCTTTACGATACCGTGCAGAGCTCAAAACTTCACAGGGGTTCTCCTCCTGAACTATAAATAAGAGTTAAGAAGCTATCTGATTGGTTAATGAAGCCAGTAAATGGGACTATAGGCGGTCATATATAAATGGGTTCAGTCATTTAAACCCACAGGAAGGATACATTCTGTCCTGATCTGGGTCAGCTTTTCTATCTCGCAGGAGCTGCAGGGTAACGTTTCAGCCACTACAAAAAGCAGATTGGTGTTGTCTATCCTCTTAGCATGGAACAACCTATGGAAATAAAAAAAGGTAAAACGTTGGCATCTATATAGCAAATGTGTTTTGGTGACATACAAATTGCAATCGCACACACAATACACACAACACACAAACCTGGAGCAGTTTCCACAATCTTGCAGCACGTTGTATGAGTTGGTAGTATTGGTGAAGTAAAACTGACTTTGGATGGTCACACAGCTGCTTTCCCTGATATCGAAACCTTCAGCCAGAATATCGCCTGCAATACACCCACACACAGTGTAACTCACATGGTAAATGAGCCAAGCTGGCTAGAACACACGTGTTGGGAGCACAAACCTGAGTGAAGCCAACTGTTGTAAGCCAATCCATAGAGTAGCTGCTGCAATAAAGACCTGGGAAACGGACCAGAAAGCATAGAGACAAACAGCAGATGAGCTACAAACATTTCCACGCAAATTCAGGAGTGAAGCTTGATGGCATTGTAGCAGAAAAATCCTCCCAGAGAGGGATGAGGTAAAATGGCTGATCTATTGTTGATAAACTACTGTGGCTGTACCAAACACAACTCTGTAGGTTCAGCTACAATCTGACCATGCTAGGCTCAGTTAAACAGCATTCCAGATCATGATGGAGGCTAACAAGTGTCTCACCATGCCATAGCTGAACTCCACCAGGCCAGACTCAGGATGTCTGCAATTGAGGGCTAAAACATCCCATTGAGAAAGAAGTGACGAAGAATACAACTTGTTATTCATAGGAACAATGGTATTTGATAGCACGTCTATGTAGATTATGTAACATAATAGGATGTATGTAGGGTATCTAACCACAAAGATGCCCCTCGGTGCAGCGCCTGTGTGGCTGCTGCTGACAGGCTCACATGCTGACTGGTATTGGAAGGATTGGCGTCGAGCGTAGATGGAGTTGTTGTACAAGGCGTGCATGAGGAAGGGGTCCACATCACCAAAGAAAAGGCCCACCTGCAAAAGTAATAGAAAATTTGTTTGTAACCTGATTTCAAGACTTTATTCCATCAGTTTGGTCTTTTTGATCCTCTAAAAAGACAACCAGTTCATCACAATAGCTATGTACTGTACCGGTCAAAGGAGACAGCATACCTTTTTCCAGTGATCCCTCTGATTAGACATGACCAGGAACCCCCCATCATCAATCAGATAACACAGAAGATCCTAGTGACAACATATACGAATTATTACAGCAGAAACAGATGCTAAAGGAATCTGAAAATCTCACTTCCTTCCCGTCCTACAATTATTATTCATTTAAATCCTAGCCAACTTAATAACATTGTCGTTTCTATGTTGCTACAGAAATAAATCAGGTTTGAATCCGAAAAATGTATTCTTACATCAGTGTTAGCTTCACAGTCCATCTCACAACTTCTGGAAGGGCCACACTGTCCAAAGGAAGGCAAAATGAAATCACTCTTCACAATGACTACAAATTCAGCCTGTTAAAACCACTTCACCGTCATGCGAATAACTACCTTTTTTTGCATTGAGCACATGCATTTAGGTACCTTATGTGAGCCCTGGCGACTGTCTGAAACATTGCTGGCCAAGATCTTAAACTTATCTACCCAAGCTTCAAAGTCCAGTTTCACTCCCACCACTAACAATGAAGACAAAAAAGAAAGACAACGTGAGCTGCTCTGCACCAAACACACATTTCAGGATCACACAAAAATCTCATTATGAATATTTCCCACCTGCTGGTTTCAGAATCTTGCCTCCAAAATGAACTTCCACTGAGGAGCTGACCAGAATCCCTAAAGTGCCATTTTCTGAGCCTGCTGCCTCCTCCATTGCTACGACAAGGAGTTGACAGAGTTTACATTGAACCAAATAGAAGATACTGATCTACTTTGCTCTACAAGATCAAATATATCTTTGAAGTCTCATTAATGTGGACTCACAGGCTCTGAGAGGAGGTCTAAACATGTAACCCTTGTTGTCGAGGCTACGGCGATAATAGTTGGAATTGAAGGGCTCCGGATCCTCATCCCATGACTCAGCAGCACTGAGCCATATAAAAGAGAGCTCATTCACCAGCATAAGGATACAGTCGAGTAACACAACATGAAATCATCATTCTTGTTCTCTCACCTGTTGGGAAACACCCTAGTAATGCCCCCATCTGTTGCAGCAAACAAAGCCAGGAAGCCATACCTAAAGTACATGATAAAGGGATGTCACTGTCTTTAAAATACAGGAGGACAAGAGACAATAAAAATCATGCTTTACAAACTCTCTCAAACCATATTCATTAATGCATGTTTTAATGAAAAACCCTCCAAACCGATTACGGAACCAATCATTTTTTGTAGCAAACAAAGGTCCTCATCCTAGCTTTGTTAACATTCGTAGCAGTAAATTAAATCACAAAGCTTGCAATGTAAAGCTTATTTATGCCACCAATGCATATTTAGGGCACTTACGAATTTAGATCCTTGTTCTTCCACACTCTGGACGCAAGCTGCCACATGATTCCAGAATCCAAGATCAGGTTGTGTATGAGGCCTTGATCACCTAAAGTCACACATACCATGGATAACAAAATGGCTCAGAGTTCTGTCAACATGTTAAAATCCACTTTTGATGTGAGTGGATGCATGTCATCAGTAAAAGTAATGATTAAGTAGCACACATCAATCTGCTTCAAATACACAGAAACAAATAAACTCACAGTCTTCAGACTCCAGAGTAATCTCTACCATGAGAGACACAAAGTTCTCCAAAAACTGTGTGTTGTTCTCAGAGATATGAAGGCGCTTGCAATATTCTCTGGAGGAAAGATTAAATAAATATTAGATTGTTATATTGCAGTCACACACACAAACCACACGCACACACATAAAGGCACACATGCATACATTACCTGGGAGCCAGGAAAACATGGCCGCCCTCTTCAAAAGTGCTGGGCAGCAGTGATTGTAGATCTATATGAGAGGGAGAAGTATCAGAGTATTACCTCTATTGGCAGAGTCGAAGAGGGAGATGAGTGAGGTTTAACAGACAGATACTCACACTTAAGCTGCAGCATCACATCACTCAAGTCTGCCTGGATGAAGTATTCATTGTAGAGGGGCAGTACTAAACCCAGGCTGCAGAGGGATGGATGTCACATAAGGTAAAATAGTAGAAAATACAAGCAGTCTTAGAAATGTAGCTGACATTAGCGTGTTCCGAAACAATAAATCTCTTGTCAGTGACATACTCCCATAATGTCACCTGTAATCTGTGCCATTAATTGGTGTCCAAGTGTAAGTTCGATATGCTTCATCAATATATTGCTGAAAAGGAAGAAATAAAGAAATGACAAATGCATTTTTATCTTGAATTATTAAATGGGTCACACAAAAACAAACAGGCGATGATATAACGATGACAAACCTCATCCATGGATTTGATGAGCGTCTTGATCTGCGTTTCTCCAGGCCTTCCATCAATCATTTGTCGACGGATCTGGAGAACAAACACATCACCACAACACAACAACGCAACTGTTCACCCTATGGTGCCTGTAAATCCAGTATATCAGTTGGACCAGCACACAGCAGGTCACAGCACAAGAGATCCTTCCAGAACCTCAGAGCACTCCACATCCATCCTCACCTCCTGTTTGCTGCTGTCCTCCACCTCTGCATCCAGGAAGTCAAGTGTTACAGGCTCTGGGAGATCCACAAGCTAAGAAATGTCATATAGGTCAAAAAAAGATATATTACAAAATGTTTCACAAAGATGTGGCTGCATTGAAAATTAAATGTGACAAGGGAATGTGTAAAACTTGGTTCTATAACAGGTCGAATCACCTTTTGGTGAAGGTTGGGGTGCAGAAGAAGGTATCCATTTGGATCAATAGCAAATATGTATCCATTTGCTCCAAGCTGAGGAAGAGAGGAAAACCGGAAAGGTTTGTGCCTTTAAAACTACTGAGTAGACTGTGAGACCGTGAGGAAGTGAAAGACTGAGATCTGCACTAACATTGTATCGAGGTGTCAGCCTCTTTATTTCATCCAGATGTACATCCACTCCCATGACTCCTAAAATGAGTTGATTCTGGGAGAATAATATATAATTCTTCATTATATTGTTTGCCACAATCTACACACTGGAAAATAACAGAAAAATTAACATTTTCTATTTAAACTATACCTGTGAATTGCCTTCCACTGTGAGATTAAAAACAGGCATAGTCCCAGTCACAACAAGCCCCAGACCCTAAAAAGGACAATGGTTATCGTTATGAATTGTAGCAAAATAAACAGGTATGTGCATTGATTACAGGAAATGGAAGATGAAATCTGAAATCTATTCATTTGAATTTCCATCAGTAGTTCAAGCATAGTTAAATAACATCTCATTTAAATGTATCTCTCACCAATGCATCTTGATAGACATTGGTCCATTGAACTTGCTTGGCAACATTGCCTGCCAGAACCATAGGGCGGCCCAACACGTCCAAGTACTCCTGAGGACACATAGGAATGAAAAAACACCAGTGTGTTTTGCAGTGTAGCATACAACAAGTCGCTTCATTAAATGTTCCCATTAGAAAAACAACTCCAGAAATTAGAACAAGGAACAGTGACTAGGGATCAGCTGTGTGAAAGGCACTAGACAAACCCACCTGGGTGTTAATCCTTATGGCACAGATGGAGCGGATCTCAAAATAGTAACCTAGCATGAGAGAGAGAGAGAGAGAGAGAGAGAGAGAGAGAGAGAGAGAGAGAGAGAGAGAGAGAGAGAGAGAGAGAGAGAGAGAGAGAGAGAGAGAGAGAGAGAGAGAGAGATGGCTGTTACTATATTAGAAATGCCAGCGTTGACAGCTACACTACTAAGTAGGAACTTAGAATCAAACTGGTTTAGAATCATGCAAGGATTTGTAAAGAGGAAGCATCTTCCAAACCTGTTTAGATTAACGACCCTCTACAAACGCCCACTCACCTTTATTGGCACAGGCAATCCACTGCAAGGGGGTGACATCATAGTTGTGTTGTCCTACCGAGAATGTGAACACTCGTACCTTGGGTGAAAGACATGTTAAATCACAAATGAATGTTAATGCAAATATTGAACATCAGTAAGAGCTGTGGAGGTTAAACAAAACGGTTTTGCTGAGAAACCAACCGTTCTGTTGGGCCTGTTGTACTGCTCAAAGATGTCTTGAGCTCGATCCTCCCCACCATCAGTAAATAGCATAATTATTTTGTTGCAGTTGGCTCTTGGAACATTAGTCTTCTGATGAAGATTAAAAAAGAAAGGAAGAAAGACAAGCATTTAGTAGAAAGTTGTTACACAGCACTTAATAGATTTATAAGTACGGTATTTTTTAGGAACATAATTTCTTTTTATCAGACCACAGCTGCATATAAATCCCAGGTTATTTTTTTTTTCTAGCAAACAACCGATCGATTAGGCCTAAATTTAGACATTAATGAAAGTGTGATGATAACGTAGAGGATTTAGTTAGTTACGTTTAAAAGCTGGTGGAAGGCAAAATGAAAGCCAGACTTGTAGTCTGTGGTGCCTTTAGCTTGCATTTGCTGCACTGCCTCTTTGAAGATCTTCTTATTCCGGACATTGGCCTGAACCAGGTGTGTGAAACAAGGGACCACAGCTTCTGCCTTCTCATTAAACTGAAACACACAAAAGATAGTGGGAACATTTTAATATCTCATCCCATAATCCGAATATTAATGATGAACTGTAATACAACTAACAAATGAGGTCTACATAAATTCCGCTGTGAAATTGTTGACAAACGTGAAAAGAACTACAATTAAATACAAACTCACCCTGGCAACATTGACATAGTCATCGTCAGACAAGGTGTCCAGCATCTCCATAACTGATGCCTTTATGAGCTTTAGAGTGAGTCCACTCACACTGCCACTCCTGGTGGATATAGAATAAGATCACCACACGTGTCAACAAAGTGAAACATAACAAACTGTGAACATTCTGAAGGCCACTCACACATCCACGAGGATAACCATGTCTTTAGGTGACGACGCCCCCTGGATGTACCTGCGACACAGTATATCATTCTCAGATATTAATTTTAGGAATCTTTAAATGACTTGTTTATATTAAACTTTATAGCAGAAGATAAATATTTTCATACCAGGGTCTTCGTCTAACATCATATAGGTCGATCTTATCGGGAGCTCTCCAGGGTGTGGCTGCAGACATTGAGACGTTTCATTTAGATTAGCTTCTTTCCACAGCAATGTGACTGAGGTGTGTTGAGGCTCTGTGGACAGGTGGGGACCTACCTGGATAGTAACGGGTCACTCCAGTCGCACTCCCAAACGCCTGCCACAGAAGCGAGGGATCCTCTCTACTGTTCTCAATGAACACCTTTTCTAACGCCTGAGTCCAGTTCAGCTCATTAAGGATGACTGGAGCTAAAAGAGACACACACTTAACTCTCCTAACGCTATCAACAGACACATGTGGGCATATGTGTTTTCCCAAGTGTAAGCTGTGAGCAAATATTTGCAAACACTAGCCAATGTTCATACGTACCTCCTTTGTAAATGTCAGTGGGAATCTGAACTGCTGTGCTAGAGTAATTCACATTGTTTTTGAAGTAGGGGTCATATACAAACTCCAGCTTTCTGTGATAGGGATTTTTGGGCTCCCCTTCACCGTCCTGTAAGGAATACTTTACACATAGACAGAAAATAAAATTAAATAAGCAAACACAAATAAACACTCATATACACACAAAAAGAGACATCTTATTATGCTAAAACTATCAACAGTGTGAATATGATATTCTTAATACATCAGCAAATACAATCCAAACAAATTGTAAAATTTATGAATGAACAGTAGACTCACATAATCTAACTCTGCCTTTGAGTCATAATACTTCATGTCCCACTCCTGAAAAAGGTCAAAAACAGACAGAAAAAGAACTGTAAATCAGTATCAGTAGTTGCAGTTTTAATCGCAACTAAAACTGCAACACAAACCATCATGCATTAAGTCCTCTAAGTGTAACTACATATTTTTCTGAAAACTTTGCAGTGTGGTTAAATCTATTATAATGTTATCCCTTCTGAGGTAGTGTGGTGTGACTTCTTGACCTTACAAATGTAACTTACAACAAAGTTTACCACAAACAAATCTCCAATAAGAGTCCTGGTTTGCACATCACAGTTGATTAATCTTGACAGTGTTGAAATCAATCAAACAAAGGGCTGGTGCAAAAGGACAATATCCCAGTGATTTACTCAGCCAAATACATGGGCTGCAATTCTGCGGTGATGCTCATAACAAGAGTCACTGCCTTGGGGAAAGATGAGGTCACTTGGGCGAATGTGGTTGGGTCTTTAGATCCAGCCCTGCATCAGTGAGCTAATGGGCCAAACCGAGTGGAAAAGTGGAATGCCAATGTGTGTCGGGCTCTACAGAGCCCCCTGGCTGAGCTCAGTCAGGCTGCTGCATTAGTCAGTATAACGCTAAGGGGAACCAGCTAATTTTCTATATTTTCCTAACCGATCATCTCAGGGACCTCAGATAAGGGTTTATTCTGCTTAAGGATGATGGATAGTGGAATGAGTGATTTATACGGTTCTTAGCGGCTGTTCCCATTTGATAAATAGTCGTTCATGACTTATTACACTACTTTAACTTTTAACTATCACTCTCAATCCACTGAGGATGGCTAAGTAGGATGCTATCTGGCTGCTCCAGGGGATTCTTTTGGGCTTCACCTTGCTATCCTGCCATGGATGCTCCCTCTGAAGACGCTCTGCTTCTCTTGCCAGCTTCTGCAAATCCAATATGTTCAAGTTAGAGAAGAACGTGTGTTCAAAAGACCTCCATTAATGTTGCACACAGGATGATATTACTTAATATGTTTGCTGCAGATATATAAAACTCTTAGAATTGGTTCTAAATCTGGAGTAAAGTACATTTTTCAATAAAGTAAATGAAAAGTAACTGTTACTGAGATTTTGTTATGGGTTCCAATGAGATCTATTATTTGTTTGATCTAATTATTGTCAGTTTCTGTGAAGGTAAGACTGTACTGACGTACATCAAGCGCTTCCCTCTTCTTGGTCAGCAGCTTCTCTATATCTGAGGCCACCTTCTCCACTATTTCTCGGGGTGAATTCTTCACCAGGCTCAACTGCCTTCTTTTCTCATTGTAGATCTGAAAAGACATTTGAAAACAATCTTACAGAACTGGGTAACATTTAAGGTTTTCTTCCATGTCAGTTCATAGCAATACATATAGTATCTTATTTGAGATTCAGCTTTCCAAGACTACCGTAAGTGGATGTTAACATCAATCTTGTTTTGATAACACAACCGCCCCCTGCCCCCTGCTTCCACTTAACCTTTCACCCCTCACCCATTCTGTGCCTGACTTCGACTTTTGTATAATCTATACCAGGAACACTTAACATCTTTGAATTAAAAAGCAACTCTTAAGTACATATAAACTTGTTACAATGTGTATGGTTATCCTGTGACCTGACTGTTAATGTAACCTTCATGTAAAATGTTGCCCCAAAGTCACAGTTGCAATGGTCATTTATGGCTCAAACTGTATTGCCAGCAGGTATATGAAGTCATCTTGAGTCATGCAATATCTTCAAGCTCTGTAAAATCTAATTAAATTAAAAACAATTAATAACTAGAGAGAGAGTACAATTTCTGGGTAAATTGTGAGGTGTGCCTGCTGCATGAGGCTATGAAGTCGGTAGGACATTCTCTCATTGGATCCAGTCTGTTTCAGACAGTGGCTAGAATCGTGGATGAATGACCAACTGAACAGAGAACTATATGGCTCACATATAGACATTAGTACAGGCTGCCAGACCATCTGCTCTGCTGTGACACAAACATACGACACACAAGCCATGGCCATCAGTCATCACTCAAACAGCCAGGGACACGCTCCCACGCATCTCTCACACAGCGGGAGGAGTAACAGCCAAACTAGCCTTGTGGCTAACTGAAAAGCTAGCTTTAGATCTTTGACAAGTGAAAGTTTACGACAGGCTCTACCTTTCATTCACTCACTGACAGCACAAAGGACAAACCAGATCAAAGTACAGAGGACATAAGAACACAGCTAAAACCATCTTGTATTGAGTACGTTTCTGAAGGTACAGGAGACAGTTCTTACCGACTTAAGCTGCTGAGCTCCACTGATGTGCTGGAAGACTCTGTCAATCTCCTGTTCGATACGCCTTGCCCAGTGCATTATCCTGGAGACAATACAAGACTTGGTTTAGGGGAACAATGCAAGTTAATGACTGGTTCATTAAATCAGAATACACATCAAATGCATGCATGTTAAATATGTGTTATCAATAAAAAGGTGACTAATTGCTCCTTTCCATATAACGTGTGACTGAAACAAGATCATATAATGCTTCATAACATTCGAAGTAAACCATTGACACTTGGGTTGGCTGGGCAGAGTAATGTATTGTTATGCACACCATTACAGCTGAAGACCACTACGTAAACAGAAAAACAACACCACTGTCGGCGTGACTATACCTATTGTCCTGTCATTGAAATAAGATTCAGGGACACTGTTGTGGTGTAATAGAAGGCAAACAAACAATCTGAATTGATTGTGTAATACGATATGCTGTTGTCGAGAGTGATAAGGGCATGTAAATGTTAATGCATGACTAAAGAGTCTTTGTTACATGACTACTGCCCACAGATCTGCAGAGTAGTCCTAAACTGGATGACTCAGAGCAGCTCAAGTACAATCCTAGGTTTCCTGAGTGTGTTCCATTTCCTCTCCTTCGATGCCCTGTGGGACATTTGAGAACCTTGTATTGCAAATGCGTGATGGAAGTGAACCACATCTTTCTTACACTTTGTTACCTGCAATACATTCCCCTGGGACAAGGAAGAAAGTAACACTACATGCTGTGACCCATATTCACTTAGAGATGTGGGAAGGAGGGAGAAAAATGATGAAACAGGATGGGAGAGGGAGAGAGAGAGAAACAGAAGGAGATCGAGAGAGGGAGGGGCGTGAGAGAGGGTGGGAGTGGAAGAAAGCCATAGAAGGGCGAGTTAGAGGGTTGAAAGAAGAAGAGAGGGAATAAATCCTGACTGCTGCGGTATTAATTCTTAATTGGCAGAAGATGCTGTTATTCAGTGTGGTGATTCTGCTACATTTAGCTCACGTGGAGACCCAGAGCAGAGGGAGCGGTGTGGTTTTAAGGCGCTCAGCAGAAAATGGAGGAGAGGAACATTAGGCCACCATTCTAGCAATTCATCACACAATGAGTGCCTCATGTAGACCCAGTAGATATTCCCACACACACACACTCACGGACGGACACACAACTCCGTGCTTCGTAAACTGCCCCAGTAACTGCAGCTGTGATTGGCCAGAATCTCCTCACACAGTCCTAAGGATCTCTGTTCCATCTGGCGACTCTTCCTACCGATGCGATCTGACTACCATGCCTGGAGACAGGCCCGTATAGCGGTTGTCATGTGCCAGCTGTTCTTATGAGTGATGGGTTAAAGGGGGAAAAGGGAGAGCCGAGCAGGGGATAATTAAAAGTAGGGAGACAGATTCCACTGTAGGCCGATTGGACCTACAGTTAACTTGAATACAAACCCCATTTTCTGCTGTATAAAACATATCCGCTTGTGTTAATCTTTGCGGTTGTTCCGTTCAATTAGTTACAACATTTTCTGAGGTTTCTGATCTCACTGAGAAATGCTCACCAAAAGCATCAAGATCTGGGAGAAAGTTAGATAGGCTACTAAATCTATTGTCAGCAATGAATTAGAGATTTCACGTTGAATACGGTTGGTTGTAGCTATATGAATTTACCAGAGAATATGCAAATACTGCAAATAGAGTTACGCAGGGATACATGTCCCCTTGTGTTCTATTTTGAATAAGTTAAATCATATATAATTTAATTACAAAGATAACAATTGTGTAGGTTCTTGGTCAATCTGAATTATCATAATTCTTGATCCTTGCACATAACACATCAGCCTAACTGTTATCAGATTTCTGCTAACAAACAACGTACGGTAACAACCTGAATAAACACAGATTTGCATTTGGGTTTAGGAGCCCAATGCAGGTCTTATACAATGATGCATCCCAAGAGAACCAACCAGGGTCTCCTTAATCACCAATACTTTAAGAGAAATATGTTGAAGATCAAAATTATTTGAAGTCGCCTACACTCATATCATATAGACAACTGTATACATTTAGCTTTCTATCGCTTTGGATGATATTTAGCTACTTACGTGTATTGCTGAGGAAATGTGAGACCCTGCGCTCCAGGCCACGGTGCATTGAATATCAAGATAATCTGGAAAGATACCGAGCAGACGATGCTGCAAGACTGTATGCCTATCGCCATTTTCCATTAAAAATCTCAGAAACGGGATTTCAATATGCGAATAAAGTGTTCACGATGCGATAAAGTCTTGTCAGGTTGCAACGCTCAGTTGCTTTTGTTATTATTTTCCACCGATCATGTCGACGTAAAAAAAAACGATTTCAGGGACTCTCAATGTGGCTGCACTTGCTACATGGATGCAGCGGCTTTACTAGATACCGCAGTTGCTCGATTGCTCGCTCGCGCTGCCTCACTCGCCCACTATTTCAAAGGTCTGATTAGTATCCTGTAGGTTGTCAAGGCATTCTGCACGAGCCTCAAAGCAAGTCGTGCACTCACTAATCATCGCTGATATTGCAGTGAATGGTATTGTATTGCTTCATACTGACAATTTTATAAGTCTCGATACCTCAAAGCAGACAGGCATCAAAGAACAGAAGAGATGGAACAAAGCATAATATGTAAGAGTGTTGCAACAGTTAAAGGGTAGGCTTCACTTGAAACATACATTGAATAAATACTGTGAAACTGTCATAACTACAACATTCAAAATACAACCACTGTTATCCATCCTATAGTTCTACCAGCAGTGCTGTACTTCAATCACTCACTACACAAGCAGACTAAGAGAGAACAGCTCTAATCAGCTGTCTCTGCAGTAAAGGAAGTTCAGCCTGTAGGCCTTTCCCTGACAGCCCAGGAAGATAATCATGCTGCCATGTCTTACCAGTTAGTCTAATCACTGACCACTGTCTTCCTACTGCTCCCCACTGGGAACCAAATACTTTGTTAGAAAGAACACATTTGGGGAGGAAATCTACAGTAGATTATAAGGTATTATGATAGCCTATTTATGTTGGTAGTCCTATTGTAAATATTATTCCAAAGTCATGCCACATTAAGAGAAAACTGTAGACCATTTATCTCTGTTAAATCCATTGTAATTGAGATGCAACATGTAACCTCTAAAGGCAGAAATATATTCCAGTATTGTACGTACAGATGTGAAGGTTGTGTGGCATTGCTCAGTATCCACTGCGTTCTTTATATCAACAATAATGTTTAAAATCTATGTTAGATGCCGAAGGCAGGTCAGCGACAAAACATTTTGTGACTAAATAAAGTTAGTAAATCATATGGATATCACATTTTATATGAATATGAACAAAGTTAGTGTATATGTTGGTCTACGCGGCCACAAATTAATTAAATTAATAAAACCTTTATATTAATACACTGACTTTATTCAAATCAAGTCAATTCAGTTCCAAGGAAGCATTCAAATTACTTCCCAAAATAAGACATATTGTTCATTGATGAACATGTTAGATGGCAATCATATTATGATTCTTAAGACATTTCTAAATACAGTAATGATAATCTTCTATATTAAAGTAAACATGAGTTGCAACTCTACAGTTAGACTTCTGTTGAAGGCTGTTATGATTTGGTATAATGTCAAATAGATCCTGAGTAGATACATTTGTTATGCTGACAAGTGGCTTACTACTGTTTAATAGTTCACCTATAGATCATATCTATGGATGTACTTCTCTCATTCTTTGGTGAAGCGTTATTTAGTGTCAGTTCATCAGTGGAAAAGGTGTTGTTCTGATGTGTGGCTTCTGATGTAAATAGTCAGATCTCTAAGTCTCTCCGGACAGGGCAGGCACATTGGCTAGAGCTAAGACCAGTTTCTCATAGACCTGAATGCCCTTGAGGAAGACTTGCTCGTTCAAGTATTCATTATGATCGTGCAGTAGGATGGGAGTCTGATTCATTGGGGAAAACCCAATGGCTGGAATGCCAACCTGTCAAAGAAATACATGCATCCATCACTTTTCAATATTACAATTTCAAGTTTCATATTGTATGTGGAGGTTTGACATAATTCCAAGAAGATCAAAATTGTGAAATAATTCATGCAAAAGGTCTATTTAGAATAAAATCTAGTCTTTTTTTTTAAATGAAGGAACCTCCAACGTTAAAATATACTTACAGCTCGGATGAAACGGCTATCTGTGGCTGCCGGAAATATCTCTTTTTCCAAAGAAATGTTCCTAGAGCAAAAAGTATTGGCCAGTTAGAACTTGAAAGCCTTAATTAAAATATATCCTATTATCTATATAATTTTTTTGGGGGGGGGGGAGGGGACACAAACTATAGCCCAAAAACACCAACAAAAACATGTGCATCAATTTCCTATTTTAAACTTGGTAAACTACAAGGTGAGGTAAAAGAAAATACAAATAATATAGTTTGCTCCTATGCCAGCAAGCTTCAAGTGTGTACAGTAATCCCTCGCTATATCACAGTTCACTTCTCACGGTTTCGCTACTTCACGTTTTTTTTATCGTGCATTGTGTTCTGCATTCTGTTAACAGTCGCAGAAAACGTTGCTATGCTAAAGGAGGGTAAAAGCTGTGCGGCTGTAGGTTGGCATTATGGAATGCATTAATCTTTAATTTAAATTTAATTGTACAGTATAATATTTGTAAACAAAAATTAAAGTTTCTACTTCACGGATTTCACATATCACGGGTGCTTTTTGGAACGTAACCCCTGTGAAAAACGAGGGATTCATTTTGTAAAAGCTCTCTCTTGTAAATCGCTTTGGATAAAAGCGTCTGCTAAATGAATAAATGTAAATGTACTCACATAGTTTTGCAGGTTGTGCTGAAAGTCTTCCACCAGGGGTCATTATCATCCGTTGATGTTACATTCTGGTTCATGTGTTTCTGTAAAAGTAATTTATGGGTGTAAATGATGTTGATACAGATGATGTACAGTGAGCATTTCAAATGTTGTGCTTGAAGTACCATCATCAGGCAGTGTCATGTGTAAACGGACCTGAGCAAACTCATAAGTAATGCCTTCACCAGCGTCCTTACACCACTGTTTAATCTGCTCCTCAAACTCCTGCCAGTGATCAAGAGATTTATGTTAAAGAGATTTATATAGAATAAGACATTATTAGGAAACTGCATTAGAAGCCTTTAACACCAAACAGACACACACACCTGGAGATTGACTGAAGGTGGTATTCTTAGGTCAAAGCTGACATCCATTTCAGCAGGAATTACATTGTAAGCCACCCCTCCTTTTACCATGGTCATATTGACAGTAGTCACATCACCAAGAGTGAAACACTCACTGGTGTTCAACCTGCAAGCCACACACAGGTCAATGATATCCCTATTTCATGTTTAAATGTGATCTTTCATTAGCTCTACTTCAATAACTTACCTGTGTTTCTCCTTCTCTCTAAAGTCCAGAAAGGAGTTGATAATGCTGCGCTAAAAGAAAAATTGGGATGTGACTTTCAGGGAAGGTTTTTGTCATAGTGGAGAGAAGACAATGAGATGTCTATCCAGTTCTTCTTACCAGCTTCTCTGCAGCAGTGTTCTCCACAAACCTGGAGCCATGGCCTGGACTGCCGGGACAGTGGACAGTTATCCCTAAGGGCAGAACACACACATTTAGGCCAGATTACACTCCTCTGTCCGTTTTATGAGTATTTACTCAAGCCTTGGAGTTAAAGACCTTGCCAGGTGAGATACTCACACCAAGGGTTCCGCTCGCCATAGAACACTGTGAAATTATCTCCTGGGTTAGCTAGACCTGTAATAACAAACACATGCAAATTGCAATAGTCAGCAAGTGGAAAAGGGCAAAGAACAGTTCTGGATAAAGATCACTGTCAGTTACTAATGAAAAGTTATGTTGTGTTAAAGTGCATTTTTATGTAATTATTAACGTTTGAAGATGATCTATTTACCTTCATCAAGTGCAAAACCAATGTTTAACTTTTTGAACTCTGGGTGATTCACAAACGTTTCCATTCCTTTATGACCTCCAACTTCCTCATCTGAAAAAAAGTACATAAAATCCACATTGGCTATTGGTGCACAGAGAATAGTTAATACAACTTGTGTGTTGTGTATTAACCCTGTTATTAGGTTAGTGTGAAAGGGACATCAATCATACCAGGGACAAACATGAGGTGCACAGTGCGAGTCAGCTTCTTTCCTTCTGCTTTCAGTCGACGAATGGCCTCAATGTACCTATGAAAAGCAGAAACCGTGAGTCATGGTGAAGACCACATTTTGAGGACAGACGAAGCAGAGATTGGAATTGGAATTTGAAAGAAGTCTGTTCAGGAAAACTCATACGAGAAACAAGACAGCAAACTCACTGTATAGTTACAGATTTCATGTCTTGTGTTCCCCGAGCATAAATGTTGCCCTCAGCGTCTTTGACTGCAGCAAAAGCATCATACTTCCAGTGTTCCTGAAAATAAAGTGGTGACACAGCTGAAACTCCTTTACACTTACACTTTACACAAACATATGCATTCACATGGACTGTCACCTTACCTGGTAAACCGACACAACATCTGTGTGGGAGTTCAACAAGATGGACTTCAAGGTTGGATGTGTCCCCTCCCATGTCATGACAGTTACCACGCGACGAGGGAAAACCTAGGAAAAGGAGTCATATCAACTTGCCATGGCTTCAAATTTGAGACTTACTAAGAATGTTTCCAAAAGGGCTAGTTATAAACACCTCAATCTTTATCACTGGCAGCTTAAGTTCATCAGCTATCCGATCCAAGAATTTAAGAGCAGCATCTATAACATGAACAGATACAGATTGTTGGTGCAAATAAGTACAGTAAGTTGTGTGTGATCAATTCTGATTCTAATCAGATTGCATTATGCAATGATGTTCGATGGTCCCATCCTGTGGCAAATTTTAATGTATTATTGCGTTTAGAATGTATTATTATTTCTAGTTGCATTTACATTTAGTAGACATTCGTATCCAAAGCAATTTACATCAAGTAGCTACAGGGAAACTCCCCGAGGCACGTAGGGGGAAGTGCCTTGCCCAAGAACACAACATCATGTTGGCACGGCCTGCAAACCTTCTGATTAATCGCCCGATTGCCTTACCACTCTGCCATCAGACTCCCTCTGTCGAACATAGTGTATGTTACTGCATGCAACACTGCGTATATTAGTGCTGAGGGCTCAATCGCACATCATACCATAGTCAGGCTCTGGGTGGACAGTCCTCAGACGAAGGTACTCTCTGAACAGACTCACTGAAGGGTCCTCTCCTGTGGTCACCCCACCAAATACATCTACACCATCCTTATCAGGCAACATTGAGATTCTGTTGGCACAACACAGGGGATACGTTTAAATAGCAACAACAAGGCTATTTGTGTTTGGGACTCTGCTTGATATAAACCCTACGCCGCCCTACAAACGGGCGTGAATAGTAACCTATCGAAATATTTGTATGACAACACATGACACCACTGAGACAATCGGCCTCTCCATCTAGCTGACAATATAAAATAGATTAGAAAAAAATAGCTTGATTAGATCGTATTAAGCCAGTATTACTACCCAAGTCACCCGTTAATACTATCAGTATCACGAATGATTCTAAAGAAGTTTACACGCGAAGATAGTTCGCCATTACTCACCTTGCTTTACCCCTTATGCTTGAACTTCACTCGATACGATTTTGAAACCTGTCTGTTGGTTAACGCGATTGCAGCAGGGATTATGAAGTGATACACGATACTTACAGCCTGTGGCACATGTGACAAAAACAAAGAATTTCACTGGGGGACACTTCCTACTTGCTTTTTTCCAGCCTGCGTGCTACTTTTGCAGACAGCAAAGCATCTCAAAGTGGTTGCTGCGGCACTAAATATCCACCTTTGATCTACCGGTCCAGCTATGACCCACCTGCCAAATAGTGCGAGTACTCCGAGTAGCACTTCGATTAGCGAGTACGTTGGTCTTCCGTTAGATTTATTTCCTACAATACCATTCATGCGTAACCATCAACTGTGCAGTCCTGATCCCCTCGAACGAGTCCGTTGTGTTGATTCTCTTTAGAAGGCATTTGTTGACGTGCTCTCTTCTTTCTCCAGTATGTGAATTGCAATGTTGATGTTAGTGATACCACAGTCTAATCAGGCAAGCTACTATTGTAAGCTACAGCTTACGTCTTTAAGAAGCTACAGGTTTGCAAAAAATCAACATGCTAGAACATTATGTTTCATAAATATTTTATAATATATACATAGGACAGGGTAACACCCTGTTTTGGGGTTTTGAAAATGCATTGATTGTCCATTGAGAAAAAGAAAAATGTACTCTCAAGTCGTTACTGTTTACCACGACAAAATGTAACAGATATCGTTATTATTGGTACTTCATCATTATGTACATTATTTTGTTGAAAATGTTGAGAAACGTCAGTGACATTGACAGCACTCTGAGGGAGCTTGTTGGTCTAACGCCATGAATGGATATTTATAACAATCTGTTGATAATTTAAGCTCAGAGGATAGTATTCTTAATACCTTACAACCACTCCCTTCTGAGCCAAATGGAATATGCATGTGGAAAATGCTAAACAATTGTGGTTTGATTAGCCTACTGTTAAACAATGCTTCATTCTGTTAATCTCTTACTTGTTGTGAGATGACTGACTGAGAAGATAATTACTTTCCTCAGTTATCTATAGGATCTTAACTCTATTGGTAACACCAATTATTTATTCTCCTTTATAATTACTTTCCAATAGGTCCCATACAAAACCAGAGATGACTCACCACAAATGAAAGGTTATTCCATCAAAAGCATGTCCTATAAACCCTAAGGACCAATGTTCCTTCCATTTTCAAATGGCATTCTATAAGATATATACTTGCAAACAATTCAACATCTTACTTTATTTGTATGTCTAAGTTTGCTTGTTACGTTTAGTTATTTCTATGATACAGCTTATTCCAATTTGCTAAGGAAGTCCAGCAGTGCTTGGTGGAACTCTCGAGGTTTGTCCATATAGCAGGCATGGCGTGCTCCCTCTAGCTTGAGCACAGAGTGATTTGGGAGCTGACTAAGGTTCTTGTGGGACTGGGCCCCTAGATTCGTGTCAAGGGCCCCAAATACAATCAGAGTAGGAGTCTGCAAATAAAAAGAATCCATTAGCATATGTACATTCATTATTATATATTTACAATAATTTGTTGTAATTTACAGTGACTGATGACAAGCATATACATTGTGAACCTTGAAAAACAGTGTTTCATGATGGCTGCCCACTAGAGTGCATCATTCAGTTTAGTTTAATACTGGGTTATTTCAATTAAATATTTTAGATAGAATGTACAATTTTAACTTAGACCTAATTTACTCAAATTAAAAGACGCTAACATTTTAATTTAGACCTCATTTTCCTCAAATTAAAAGACGCTAACACCTATCAAATTTTGCACAGATGATGACGACAGAGATAGCTATTGAAAATGAGCCAGATTCTTGCCACAACTGCAATAAAGATGGCGTATTGTGCCCTAATGCTCTCATATAAACTAAACCTGCAATGATCCAGCATTATCTTAGTCTCTTGTAAGCTTTGTGGGTTTCATTGTGCATTGCTACATTTTGAGCATCCTCAATCTTTACACTTACCTGGATGCCCTGGTATTGTTCAGCAGTATAACTCCGTGTTCCTACTGGTGCGATGGGTATGAAGCCGTGCAACTGTGCGCTGTGCTTCATGAGGAAGGGTACTGAGTAGTGTCCACTCATAGAAGGACTCAGCAAAACTGGGGTTCGAACACCCAGTGCCTCCATAAACTTCCAGAGAAGATCCACCCGATTCTGGTCAGTCTTAGCAGCATCAGAATCTGGTGAATTTCCAAAACCTGTATTGGTCAGACAGAATAAAAAAAAATAGCATTAAGTCACTGTTCATATATTACACTAGGCCAGGCATTTTATGTTCAGTTCTATTCTAATCAATGAAAAATGGAACATGTAGTTATTTGATTTTGTACAGTATGAACAATAGCGCACTGCACGGCTTCAAAGCTACTTTACTCCTTTACGACACTGTGCCTTGTCATTATTGCATACAGGAATACTGTATTACTGTTTGAACATGGTTAGAATAGATCCTTGATTATCTGCTGCACTTACTAAATGTACTTTTAAAGTATCACTTAGATAAAAAAAGGGCAAGGCATTTCACCCTACTTGCCTCGGGGGGAATGTCCCTGTACTTGTCCCTGACTAAATGTAAATGTTAGAAGAATGTGCCTGTTATTTCTACCTGGAAGGTCCAGTGCCAAAGCCTGGTATCCATTGGAGGCCAGTAAGGAAAGGGTTCCAAGTTCTTCCCAGGTTTTAGAGGAGAAGGCCTGGCCATGAAGAAGGACAATTTGTAGCCTGTATTCAAAAAAGTACAGTATTCAAACATTTGCTAATTTAGTGGTTGGTTGTTGCTATATTTGTTTCTAAGATCTTGGGTAAGACATAGCTTGAGTAGGCTAGGTAATGCAGTAATAGGTTACAGGGCCGAAAGACCGTTCTGGTGGTGGTCATTTTACCTGGGAAGAATCTGCCTACCAGCTACATCCATGGGCAAAGCTTCCCGAAAGAATAGTGGGGGGTCTCCAGGTAAATGCCCCGTGCGAATGGACACGTTGATCGATGGTGGAGGAGGGGGAGAGGCGACCGCAAGCCCCATTCTTTGGACATCAAGTGAGGGTTCCATGCTGCCCTGTCGGATAGATGGCAGCAGCAGGTACAGCAACACTGTAGCCACGAGCACCAGCCCGAGCACAACAAGACGGTTACGCAGAAAATTCATTTTAGCGAGATGACCTGGATAGGGAAAGCAGATGTGTATTAGATAGCATAGTAATGATTTACATACGGTTATCTATCATTTAGCTGTATATCTCTAGCTACATTCTGTCTGTTGTTGGTAGGCTAATGGCTTCCTTAGCTAGTTCAACACGTCTACCAGCAGTTAGCAGCAACGTCCACATTGTGGTTAGATACAAGTAAAAAAACACGATACATGCCTTATCAGATATCGGAAGACATGGGTTGGGGATGGGGCTAGTTATGGGGCATGCACTATTAAGCAATGGCAATTAATTGAAGCAAACATACATCGACAACAGGAGTGGATAACAGGTATCTTATGTTTTTAATCCATTGGGTCCATAGTTTTTTTTAGCTAGTTTGCGATTACTTGTCCATGAAATCTCGCGTCGGAGCAGATTAACTAGGCACCCTTGTAACAACCCTTGTAGCTTTATGGAGGTTGACGCGTCTGTAAACAGCTCCCATGTGTGACAGTGGATATGACAGTGGAGGCCAAAGGGAACGGTTCTAGCGCACAAAGGTTCCGCGTTACCATTATAAAGTTGTGAGAAGATTTCTTCAAGAAAGTCCATTCAAAACTCACAGTAATTAACTAAAAGTACTTTAATTTTAAGTACATTAATGGCATTTTAAATGCCAGTTTTATAGTTAACGAAAACGTCACTGTTTAGAGGATGTTAGATTCAAAATACAAATTCCCTCTTTATTTTATATTATTAGGACAATGAAAACAAATAACAGAAAGCAGGACGGCCGGGTGAGGGGGTGCTAACTGTATAGGGGTCTTGGGAAGCTGGATTTTTGGTCTGGCTTTAGTTATGAAACAGGGCTTTCTCTGTCTTCCCAACTCCATAATATTGCTTTTGGCACTGACAGATGACCCCCTACCTGTGTGCAATATGCTATCAATCGAAAAATTGAAAGGAAACTGGTGACAACAGCAACGATATATTATGTACACATGACATGATTCTTTCTCTTCTTAAGTAAAAACGTATTACACAAAAATGCTTTAATACAAGTATGGTTTACTCTTTGAACATCATAAATCCACACCATAAGTAAACATTTTAATAAAAAGTCCATATTTTATAAATATTGTAATCCAATTACAAATCAGGAACTGCATCCAAGCAGAGAATACAGAAGCCATGTTTAAAACATAAATAAAGCAAACAATAACACAAAGGACTGAATATTTAGCATATTTTGGTTTCACACAACACAATGAGCAAATGGCATGAACCAAACTCAAGCTTACAGTCACTGTAAGCTCAAGTTTGGTTTATCCTGATATCCAAAATGCTTTCAACTATGAAATTCAGACAAGTGTAACCACACAGTAATTACTAGACACACTTGGAGTAATGTAACACTGGTGAAAAATGGAACATAGAGGCAAGTTTCATATTCTGTAAACACTGAAAGCCCAATGCAACATAAAAGGCGCACAGACTGTTAAAACACTGTGTAAAAGGCATGTTTTATGACCAATAATACACTGTAAATGCACTGTATGCATGTCATGATTTATAAAAAAATTCAATAAAAACTTAAAATGTAGGCATCCAGTCCACAAAATGTAATGTCTTCCATATAAAACACGTCATGCAGAGCTTAAGCCTGTATGAAGCTTCAATAGAAAAGTACTTCCAGTTCATTCTTCTACCATTAGTCGGTGTAGACCCTTATTCATCCAGTACTGCTAGAGGACAGTCAATCACCAAAGAAAATGCAAAACTATTAGAATAAGGCAGTGTTGAGGAAAAGTCTGTGTCTCTTACTGGTTATAGGTGCGTCAGCTGAGAGGTAGTATAATAGCACAGGTCACTTCAAATGAAAGCTTCACAGTGGCAAAGAAAATACTACAATTGCAGCATTTCTGTTTAACCTATTACATTTGCTACTGCTTTGACATGTTAACATTCAACAAACCTTCTACAAAACACTTCCACTTGAAACGAAAATATGATCAACAACTGCTGAGCAGCAAGAATCCTGTATCAAACACAAGAATGACAACATTCCTCTCCCACAACTGCAGCAGCTGATCTTCTCAGTTCAGTTCTCTTGTCCAAACTTTGAAATGTTGCTGCCATCAAATGTAAAATTACTGTATCTCCTTTACGTTTAAACATCTGATACGTTTCATGTTCTATTGTAAATAACGTATGCGTTTTACACAATGTCCTACATTTTGTGGAATTGAGGTTGTATATAATTAGCCAAGCTCTTAACTTTACGTGTTATTTATCATGACTTGAATTAGTTGAACCTCATTAACCTCTCCTACTGAGCCAGCTGTGGAACCCCAGTGTCCTCTGCTGTTTGGTTTGATTCACCATCATTGTGCAATATTACTTCTGAAGCCAGGCTGCATCAGTGTAGCAGCATGAGGAGTCCCAATGGTATTACTAGAGTTAGGGACCAGACAGTTGGGATGGGGGAAGCTCCGTTCTGGCCCTGCTCTTTCTGAACACAGCCTTCACCCCTGTACCCACTGTAGCACTGGCACTGGAAATAGGTCCGGTAAAAAGCCAGCTCCTCCTGCCCCAGTTGGCCTGTGACCCTCAGGCTGCTGCCCTGGCCGCTGATGGTGTGGGATGAGGAGCTGAGGTGCAGATACACATCGGTGTCTGAGTTCTTGCGTAGACAGCGGCCATGGTAACTGCACAGCTTCTGACTGCAAAGTCCTGCTGCTGTGGAAACGTTGAGTAGGTACCGACCCAGCGGACCCCCCAAGTATTCATTGAGGCTAGAGCAGCTGGCCTGTAGACAAACGAAAATATGCAGTAATTACAATAAAAATACACACACAAAAAAATAACTTAATTTGACAGACTGGAAGATAATGGATGCGTAAGAGAAGAGATGACATTGGCAGGCTTGTAGCCTCTCCACTACAGATGCCAGTTAAAGTCAAGATACCTACCCTACTTCTGGTATAGGTGGAGTCTCCCCAGAAGATGACTCCAGCTGCTCCTAGTGCAAAACTCTCACCAATAGTGGACACCAGGTCTGTCTGCAGAGAAAACGATTCACAATTCCATAGGACAATTCATTTACTCCAACAACTTGTCTCTTGCCGTTCCCCTCTCCTCAGGACCACACATGTACTGGTGAAGTCTTTCGACATGTTCTCACCGTTTATAATATAGGCTTGCGTAACAATAGTACTGCAGTTGAATCTGCAAGCTCTCTCTCTCTCCTGCTCTCAGACAAGGATCCAAGCGGAAAAGGCTCCAGTAAGAAAGTCAACATTGACACCACTGCTGCCTGACAGCAGTTCATTCATCCACAGCTGCCCACAAAAACCTCCCAAAGTGTGCAGAGTGTTCATGCAAGCTATCTCATTTTCAATTCAGACACTACAGAACTGATCCATTCTTGGAAAACTGTGCTAAATAATACAAGATGACGATTTAAGGTTTGTTCCAGTCCCGCAGAGTATTAAATATTCATAAGATGTAACCCAATGTTTTAACACCCATTACTATTATAGCTAAAAATAACACTGTTGGTATTCTGGTGTGTATGCCCCTACACATGGTACTGGAAAGGTGGCTATGGGTAGGCCTGATGATATTTGATGTATATGTAGTTGAGCCATATTTAGGTTTAGAGGGAAATAGAGGCTACTCTTGTTGAGCTGACCACATGCTACAGGAAGAAAGTAAAAGGGGGGGGGGGTGAGAGAATATGTGTTTTCTATATTTAATCATTGCAGACATAATTCATAATTGTGTTCACACATTTTTCATTCAGGTATGCCATAGTCCTGAAGCCCTTAAGCCACATGTTGTATAAGCCAAGTATCTGCATTCCCGACAGAAGTTTGTAGGTGGATAAAATACACCCTACTGAAGAATCTAAAACCAATGCACAATGGGAGGTGTTTGCATTGAGCAAAAATCTGAGCAAATTCACCCTCAAGTGACCAAAGTAAAGGTATAAGTCTTCCTTTGGAATGCCTCTTAAAGCTCAGCTTCTTCCTCTTGGTCAACCACATCAGTCATTTTTTCAGCAGGCCACCTTGCATTATAGGCTAAACACTAAAAGTATATTAAACAGCTCATTTCATTCTTATGTGTAACCTCACCTCACTTAGTTGTGTCGGCTCATTGGAATATGTGGGCCGGGTGTAGACAAAGACAGGACGTGCCAACCCATCCCCAACAGACGCTAGACGCATCCCCTCTTTCACTCTATTGCGCACAAACTGACGTCCAAAAGTGGTGGAGCGCAGCATAGTACTCAGGTATACAGACGGGAAAAGGGCTGTGCTTTCAGTCCACAGCCAGGTAAGTTGGTCATTGCGGGCCATCTCCACATCAGGACAGCGACCCGTGTAGTTCCTTAGACCACTCCTGTAATCGTGGTTGTAGCAGTCTGGGAAAAGGTAGAACCCCCACAGCTGGTTGGGTCGTAGACTTTTGGCCAATCGCAAGGTCTCCAGCATAAACCTGCGGGCTGAAAGCTCAAACTCTTGCTGCCCCACTCTGCCCACCTGCTCAGGGGGCCAGTCTGGGTTTTTCTGTGCAACAAGATGGCGAGATCTGTTTCTGTACACGTCCTTCACGTCCCAATTACGAATCCACAGAGGACGCCATTCCTCCCAGTCGATGACAGCAAGTCCTTTGGCGCCTGGCTCACGGATGTACTTTTGCACACCTTCAGGCATCTTTTCATGATGCTCTGTGAGGCTGGCAGCCTGTGGTAGGCCTCCATTCACTGGTGTGCCATCAGGATTATAATAAGGATACAACCCCAGACGGTCTTTATAAAAGATTGTGAGATTCTGCCTGACAAAGCCCTCGTTAGGTGAGGCCACGATCTGGAACTGTTCCAATGGGAAGCGAACACCATGTCGTGGGCCACAATCCTCTGTCGGTGCATTCCAGGCAAGGAGCACGGGCTTTTGGGAAAATAGTGGCCACCTGGTTGGCTTTAGCTCTTCAGCAAGGAGGAAATTCCAAGGAGCGAGTATAGCCAGAATCAACCAGGGCAGCAGGC
Source organism: Neosalanx taihuensis (assembly GCA_030340665.1). NCBI lineage: Eukaryota > Metazoa > Chordata > Actinopteri > Osmeriformes > Salangidae > Neosalanx > Neosalanx taihuensis. The sequence goes on from CM059289.1 coordinate 13,182,101, forward strand.
CAACCAGGGCTGGGAAAGGGTATAATGCAACACCCATGACCATCTGCCCTAGGGGGTGGGAGGAGAATAACAAAGAAAATACATTTTATAATACTATATTGTACTAAACCAAGTAAATAAGACAAATCCTGCCCAAATGTCAAATATGTTTGTGCTTAACAGTGGTAATTGCCAAGATCACTCCAGGTGCCTTATTCCAAATAGTTTCGACTTTAAACCCAATTGAAGACACGTTACATACATTTTCAATATCACGACATGAGGTTGAGCCCATGAGTTGTACACGTATTTTTCCTTTCATTTCCGTCTGATTTACATTGTTATGAAACGAAATCCCAGTTTTGGCAATGTTGAACAGTAAACGTGGCTAGGCTAGGAGGGCTAACCTGGCTTGCTAGCTTTATACGATGACTGGTGCTAACGACTTTGCTACTGGCTGCTATATACTGAAGTAACCCGAGATAGCATACTAGACAGCATGCTGAATTGACCGACTCGAATTTAGAAAAGAGCACTGGCATAAATACAAGATCGTAAACTCTGAAGTATAATAAAGTAAGTCGCTAAACTATCCAAAGAAACTACTTTTGTACATTTCAAACCAGAACATCATGACACTTTCTGTACAAATACATACATTACAAATCCAGCAGACAGGTGAAAGTGTTTGAGGGTTAATGTCAGCTAGAAGCTAGCAGCGGCACATAGAACATGGCTTTCAAGTATTAGATAACCAGTATTAAGGTAACTTTTATTATTCTTTTTAGTCCCACTTACTCTGACCTGCTGCTGTACTGTTTTGAGGGAGAGAATCTCAGGACACCGGTTTCATCGACTCGTGGGGGGTCAGATAAAGAACTAAATGGAAACAGATTCCCATACATGCACATTTGCTTACACACATGATGGTTCTATTCTGATACATCATTTTAAGATAACATAGCCATCAAATGTTTTCTGTCTATCTTCCTCTCTCCGTCACATCTTCAACGACTTTAGTGTGAAAACTGTGGCTCAGTGCACAGCGTGACTGGGTGAGCTTATTTCTGTTTGCTTCCGGTTACAGGGGTGCAACAAAATATCAAACGCATCCAAATGCGGTGTTTGCTAAAACACAATTTTACATGTAAAATGAATGTATATATACGAAATAATAATATAAAAAACAGTTTTGGTCTGATTCACATGTTCCAGAACATAAACAAAAACCCAAAACATTTTCGCTTTTTGATTTAACACATGCTTGGTCCCCTTAGTGAAATGGTTGTTGGTTTAGTCTTACCTTTAAGCTTTTATCTTTTTACCCCATGCAGACATTTTATAACGCTATCGATTTGAAGGGGATTTGAATCAAACAATATATTATAGGAAAACATGCCATGCACAGTCAGTATGTATATCAAGGTAAAAATGTATATGAGTACCTGGTATAAATTAAACAAAAATAATAACTACATTATTATTCTATCTTTAAAGCCTATGTGCAATTTCACAGATACGACATGTATTTGCGGAGTACAATTAACGGCTTGAACGTTCTTACTTTGCATTCGCAACACATAACATGGTTAAATCCTACTATATGAAAAAAATCATACTCTGACATGAAAATTAGCAGGTAAATGTCACACGGCTGATGACACATAATTATAATAAGAATAATAAGAATGTGCAACTTGCCAAATAATAGGGTCCTTCTGAGCGTAGTTTCTTCTGTTTTATTTTTTGCTTCAAGGCAGTACAGTCAATGCGAGATTGAGTCTTAAATCCACCTTCAAATTAAATTGCAACCTCTCCAAGACCCCACCTCAGTCCATCCCACAGAAACTGACCTCTGACTTGTTTTTGAACTGAAATCACGGGATAACCATTATTAAATTCTAGTTTAAGTATGGCCTACTTATGTATCTGTATTTATTTTATCGTCAGTTTGTAATGTAAGATGTTTTACAGCTCTTTCTGTCTCATACTTTGGCTACAATCAATGCATAAATAAAAGTCTGTAATAGCTTACTAGCACTATATTGTATTTAGACCTATATTACAACTACTATCTGGCTTGGACAGAGTATTCCAGCCTACCCTCGGTGTGTAATGTGTAATGTAAAGAAACAAAAGCTGCTCTTGTACTCATACATGCAGAAGCGCATGAGTCAATGGTTGCTGCCAAACTATGACAAGAGAAACTGGACTTTTGAACAACAGTACATGCATACAGTTTGTTGCTACACTATGTTGGACTTTATTCAAATGACAAATTGGTTGACGTACACTGAACAATTGTGAAGTAGATGTCCAGAGAAAAACTAACGTAAGGATGGCATACAATTTTGTACAATATTGTTTTACATATTTAGGTATGTAATGTATTTCATACTGGGACAATGTAAATTTGCGTTCACAAATGCTTTTTGCAACCCTTGGGAATAATCTTTCATTCAACAAGACATGCAGTTTCATAAGGAAGCTTCCTGAACTCATGTTGTGTAGGGAGTCCAAACAAAATCATGAAACCTGTTTCCTCATTTACCTTGCAACTTATTTAAATGAAAAGGCCACATTTGCACATTGAATATGATTACTTACCAATAAGAATCCTTTTGTTTACCCAATCCCTATTTGTTTGTGGAAATATCTTCAAATAACACTGCACTGTTACCTTTCCCTCTTGTGGTGCAGCGAACAAAGGCTCTTAAGTCAAAAGATCTTGCTCCTCAGCATATACCAAAACCATGACATAATTCCAATAACATGGAGTGGATATAAATCCAATACACATTTATCCTTTGGGCAAAACAAAAACACAGGCAGCTTTACAGGAAACCCTTTCCCAAGGAGGATGCATGGTCATAGACCCTTCACACTGTGTCTGTTTCTTCCTCAATAACACACCATCACTCGCGCATGCAAGCACACACACACACACACAACTGCTCTTTCCTGTGCAGTACTTGGGACCCTTCCCGAGCTACAGTACACGTCCCCTTCTGTGCATGTGGACTCATGCAGGACAGTGTGACAGGAAAGGCCTGACAAAAACAAAGGAACACTGCTTGACTGTGCCCATCGTGACAATGTGAGCAATAACCACATAGTATGTCAACATAGATTTGCTGGATTTCCCAGGTTAGCTCAGACTAAAAAATATCTGTTTAACATTTCTCTAGCGTAGCTTCTTAAAAGTACATTAAGTTACTGGGCCATTGTTAAGGAATCATCTGGTGGCGTTGTTACAAACACATTTTGTATCTGAGACAAGATATACTAGTACACAAATGATGATTTGAACTAGGGAGATACAGTGACAACATGTTCACTATGTTTCTATACTTTGGAGGTCATTTAGGATGTAAAACGCTTAGAGAATAATTTTAGCCTGTTCCAAATATCTCCCATTGTTACATAAATCTCCAATAAAGCCATTGTTCACAGAGAAAGGCCAGGACAGCGATGGTAGAAAAACATTGGCTTTGGGATTACATAAAAAAAGAGACCCAGACATAGTAGTACAGTACTAGCAGTTGTTATTTTAAAAAACAATACCATTATAACAGTAATAAATTAACAGTGAAATGTTTTCTGCCAAAGCAGTAAAGAAACAAAGGATCTCTTGTGGGATTCATTTAAACTCAGTACATGCATGTGGTTCTAAATCCTGGTCACATCATGTTCACTACAGCCAATCTATTGAACACCACAACATCATGTTGGATTATTCAGATTACAATGACCAGTGATTGTCTACTCCATGGGACTATTACTGATAAGCATAGCCAGCTTCATGCATGATGGTAATTTAAGCAGGCCTTGAAAGTGTTCATTTCAGGACATTCGGGACATCTACAAAATGTCCTGCCAACCCCATGATCCTGATCTTGAATCCTAATAATTATTCTTAAAGCTCTGAAGGCTTGCAGGAAAATCACATAATTCTACACAATTCCCCTTGCTTCTCAGTACAGATGGTCAATCCCTCCCTAGGACATGGTTCACAGATAAGGAACCAGCATAATGCCCACAGTTCAGTTTAGACTAGAATTGTACATTCTCCATGAGATTGGTGTATTATACCATAAGACACTGTAAAACACACAGGGACCATTGGCCATCATCCTATTTTCACTAACATGATCATACAGGGCCTGAACTGTATATATTGATGTTTAGTGTAACATAAAATAAGAACGTTCTCAGAAATGCAGAGGTAATTTGCACATCATGTCTCCATGAGTGTCCTCTTCCTACTGTGTCAAACTGCACAGAAGCCACACCATACAGAGTTCACATGCAGAGGCTCAACACTTGTTGAGACAGCCTTTCCACTTTTCACAAACGGCCATCAAATATGGTCAAGAGGACACCATGGCCTTTCATAGCAGGGTGGGGGCATCCAAGTGTAGGTTAGGTTGAAGAGGAAACTGGGACGGAGTTGACACAGTGACTAGTCTGAGTCTGATCTGAAAATGTGGCCCAGGCCGAATCAAACCTCACAGAGAACAACTGGAAAATCCACATGGATGCAGGGATACTCCAACTTGATGGTTCCCTGTGGGGAGGATGAAAGGCAAACCTAATCACAAACACACACAGTGTCTCCCTATTTCATTACAGGCTATACATTTTCCATAACTATACATAGAAATTGGCAATTGCAGTGCTGATGGTTCTAGCTTCTGAAGGACTCATACTATGGCTGTTACCTGAGGTATGAGGTTTTTCTGAATCCTCTTAAACTTTGCTCTTTTCCGTCCATTCTTTGTCACAACAGTCTCTTCATAGAACTCATGGGCCAAGTCACCATCTTCATCAAAGTATAGCGAGCTGCAGACAAAGGATACAAGAAACTCAGTATTTGCCATTAGTAACAAGTGTGAAGTTTCAGGAACATTTGAATGCTATGATCATGCTCCTCTCAACTGATAGAATTATGTTGTGTAGTTTGTGAGAAGATACAACTTATTTGACAATAAACAAACTTGTGAGTTGTTCATTTATACAAAAATACTTTATAGCAGCATGTCGAGCCATGACTGAGTACAAGAAGTCTAGCTCTACTGTCTTCATAGAACTGCTTACCAGTGAACAGTTATCTGGCTTGCATGTGCCCTGAGAACATGTCTCAGAGGCTATAATTACCTTCGTCTAGTAAACACGAACGGAGTCGCATTTCGGAAACTTCGAAGTTTTGCCAATGACTGTTCATTTCCCTCTTTGGTTGGATCATCAACGCTTCCTGAGCCAGCAAAGGGCCAATAACCTTTGTTTTTGGAGCCACTACCCCCCATCTTCAACTGTAGGACATTATTTAGGTGGCCGTAGTGCCCCCAACGGTGATGTGATTCGCAGGTAGCACTCCAGAGTATGCAGTTTTGAAGGCAAGTTAGTCTAAAGAACAATGGGGCAAAAAAGAGCAGTTCGGGTACAGAGGTGGAGAGAGACAGAGGAAAATATATGCGCCTGTCCTCTTCAGCAATTAGTGTATTATTGCAACCTTATGTTCAATCACAGACATTGTTGGACAGGTCGCTCCGCTAATTAAAAACGCTTCCTTACTATCATACGAAAGTTTCACAATCAGTAACAGGCCATCTATATCTTCAAATATCATTGCAAGCTACTACTAACGGTACTAACTTTGTGGCAGCAAATGAGTATTAGCCACCCGATCGCTAGGTAACTAACGTAACCTGGCCTTTAACCACACAAACTGAGCCGTATTCAGCTCCTCGTTAGTTGTCTTTGTTAGCCTGACTACAAGTTAGTTACCACTAGTGAGTACACCTGCTATGTCATAATAATCCGTGGTTGGAGTCCGTATTTGACTGATATTTTACTCATATAAATACAACTACAGTAATATATTTAAAACCTACTCTAGTCTGACACTTTGTAATAGTCTGACAAAAGACTAAATCAATAATCCTACAGTCAAGGCCACCACCACCAGATGACAACCCTACCCCACTACTAACAAACTGGCTACTTGAAGTAAAAATAAATTTGATAAATGATAAACATTAAATAAATGTTTGGTCTGTCCAACCTACTACTTCTAACGTTCGAACCAGAAGCTATTAGAGAGCTAATAGTTTTAGCTGTCAGACACTTTAACTGCCATTCACACTATAACAAGCTACTACTAGCTGCGTGGCTTGTGGGCAGGAATATTTGCTTCACAGACGTACCCCGAGTCACTTTTCCAACTGAGTCTAGATGCTCTGCCTTTCGGAGTAGTATCCTTAACGAGATGAACCGTACACAGCTATAATGAAATTAGATCGTTTGGAAAGGTAGGTTTTTTAAGCTACTGCTACAGACAGCTAGTTGCTTCTCCACTGACACTGATAAGCTAGCTGGCTGTCCTGCTTCACTTCCGTTCCTATGTGTGTCACTTCCGGGGCAACGTAGACCAGATGCTGTCTATGGATGCTGCAGTATCATCGTGCCCCTGCAGATTTCGTGTGCGTTTTGTAGCGTAGACTGGTGTGTAGTAGTATAGCAACGAGTCCAAGGAAGATGTGCGGTAGGACAGCATGCACCCTAGCGCCAGACGAAGTTTCCAGCGCCTCCCGCTACCGAGACCGAGCGGGGCAACGTCGACAACCGAGATGGAAGGAAGGGGATTCGGACAAATACCGACCGTCCTACAACAAAAGTCCTCAGTCCATGAGTCCTGTCTTGCTGTCACTGAGCCATTTCGATAAGGTATGAAGTTATCCAGATGAACCTAATCCTTTAGAACCCCGTTAGAAAATCTGCTACAATTCACAATTACAAATCATTATTCTTCAGAATGCCCCAGTTGACGAGTGTGTGCTGGCAGCAATGCGTTGGGGCCTGGTTCCCTCCTGGTTCAAAGAAAGTGACCCAAGAAAGATGCAGTACAATACCAACAACTGCCGCAGTGATACATTGCTAGAGAAGAAGTCGTACAAGGTGCTGAGTGAGTCATACATTAGCTACTTGTCAGAATATCCCACTGATAGTGTTTCACAGTGTGTTGTCACCGAAGACTTTGAGTTTGTAACTTTTGCCATTGTTTGTTTCCCCAGGATCCCCTGTTGAAAGGGCAGCGGTGTGTCATTCTGGCTGATGGCTTTTATGAATGGAGGAGACAGGAGAAAGTCAAGCAGCCGTTCTTTATATATTTCCCACAGACCCAGAAACAGGAGAGAACAGATGAGGAGGCAGTTTATAAGGAGAACACACTTTGCTCTCTAGCGGTAAGGTTCTCATGTCCTAAAAATCACCTACTCTTATCAATACTAACACTGACAACAATCAGCTATGTCTGAATTTGTGTGTCTGTTCTGCTTAGTTACAATATTGCCGTCTTGTGTAGGAAGACCAAGAGTGGACAGGGTGGAAGGTTCTAACCATTGCTGGGCTGTTTGACTGCTGGAGGCCCCCAGGTGGTGGAGATCCTCTCTACACCTACACTATCATCACTGTAGATGCATCCCCTAACCTGCAGTGCATTCATGACCGGTAAGGACAATTCCATGAAACAGCCATCCCATTGTTCACCAGCAGCAACAGTTTGCATGTTTGCTTTGACTAAATAGTTTGAGGGGATTAGAAGGGAGGCTCCACTCTAAGACTGGTACCAAAATGCATATCGACAACATTCATATTCAAACCAGTATGAACAACAGGTTAAAGTTCTTATGAGTGATATTAACACTGAACTATGCTTTGACTGTAGGATGCCTGCTATTCTGGATGGAGAGGATGAGATTAGAAAATGGCTGGATTACGGTGAGGTGAAGTCATTAGATGCTCTTCACCTGCTTCAGTCTAAAAACATTTTGACCTATCACTGTGTCTCATCATTGGTGAACAACTCACGCAACAACTCTCCTGAGTGCCTGCAGCCTGTGGATCCCCTGATTAAGAAGGTAACATTCACCAATTCAAGTGGTTTGATTTCAGAAGTTATATCCTAAAACATAAATGTAAAATGTTAGTGGTACATGTTTTCTGACATGTCCTTTAACACATACCCATTAAAACAAAGTTTAATCATACAGAGTATATCTTTCAATATTCCTTTGAAACCTATACAACTATTCTAGGAGCCCAAGCCCACAGCCAGCAGTAAAATGATGATGAGCTGGCTTAAGGGTGGCAAATCCTCCAAGAGGAAGGAGCCAGACTATGAGGACACCAAAGAGGAGGAGTCTATGGGAGCTCAGAACATCTCTGTAAGGACCAGCCCAGAGAAGAAGACCAAACCTGCCAGCTCCCTCCAGCAGTGGCTGCAGGGAGCAGGAAAAAAGCCACGGACTAACTGAGCGAGGTAGATTATTAATCTTAATTTAGAGCAGAGCGGTCCATTGTTGGTCCTGCTGAGCTACTATTTTACAGGTTCTGTCTCCCACTCCTTTTGCCATGTGTCCAGCCTGCAGCACTGTAGCTCTCCAGTAACAGGGCTTGTTGGCCTGACCTATTAAACTAAACACATATTTTTGTAGATGAACTATGATGTGCAAGGCAAAGTCTGCCTATGGTAGGTATGCATTTGGTATGTTCAAAGTTTGTACAGTATTAAATACATTTTTTTATTCAAGAATTGTTTTATTATCATTATTACCTCAAACATTGCAAATACTTTTTCAAAGAATGTAGATGCTATGCATTTACCATTTTAAGATGATAAATGCTTACATGTCACCCATGGTTTTACATAGTTTTCGATAGGATGTAATTTAATTTTAAATGTAACATATTAACAAACAATAAAAGATCTGTTAAAAGACATGAAGCATTTTAATTGTTTGCCAACCTGAGCTATCGGCAGAGATATGGAGCTTGACAAAGACATGCATTTGACCATTGCCATGGATTTGAATGGTTTGCAGATGTACAAAGTCTTACAACAGTTGACAGAGGAAAGAGGGGACCATACAGAGGTGCTTAATATGACTAGTGGTCACATTCGTGTTACAGAAACATGTCACTTCCCCAGTTGTACCATGTTATACATTGTGTATGCATGTTGAGCGAAAAATATCTTCCAAACTGAGGCAAAGCGTCATTTTGACCATTCAGTAACAGCAAATGACTAGTTTGTTAGAGTATCATTGAGGTAAGGGAGACATGATCCACACTGCTACAGATTTGAGCGGAAATAGTAAATTTGGACTTGGATTTAATCAAGTCTTTGATTGTGTTTGATTGGAGAAAGTGCTTAGGTAATGCTTCAAACTAAACTGTTTGTCAGAGTTGTCATTTCACTTTCAAGCCAATTATCACTTGTTTCAGTGGGTTGCACATCAACAGGACTCACACACATACGTTCACACATTGATATAAATTACTCACTTGTCGCAACAGAATTTCTTCACACTTAAATTCTGGGATAGAACAGCCATCCAAACCCACCCTAAAATATTATAATCAGTGTGAGGCTTGATGTTGCCATGGAAACAAGGATAGAAAGGTGTCTGAGCCTGGTGAAAACATAGTTAAGGGGTTATCACAATACAATACATTGCAAATAAATGCTGTCATTTTGCTTTTGGTGCCGTTTTGGCCTTAGAGACTCATCGCAAGTGAGTGTCATGTACATATGGATGTGAGTACAGCGTGTGTTTGTGTGTGTAGTAGACTCTACGAGAGAAACCCTGCTCATAACTGCAAAGGCCAGTGATAATATTGTGGCAGAGGGGAGCACACAGTGGTGTCTGGGGAGAGGGTATAGACAAGGCAAGACAGGGTAGTGGGGCCAGTGTGGCCCCATGTAGTACCTCAGGAGCCTCAGCAGCTGCAGGTCTCTGCAGACGGCTTGGCCCGCTCATTTCTGTCCAGCTTAATTGGTTCAGGAAACTCATTGTACAATTCCACTTCAGTTTCCTAGACCACAGAAGAGAGGGAGGGGGGATGTTATGTATACATACACACATTCACAACCATGGAAATGAAAGATGACTCATAATCAAATACAGACAAAAACAAAAGAAGCATGCAACATAAAGCATCTGGTTCAAAGCTTTTATCTATTTCCTTTTAAGATTACCTGTTTCAGAGCGTTTCGTGCAATAGTTTGAAACGCTTGCTCCACATTGATGGCCTCTTTGGCACTGGTCTCAAAGTAAGGGATGTTGTTCTTGCTCTGACACCAGGCCTGTGCCCGTTTGGTTGTTACCTGAAAGATAGAAAAAACAGAAAGGTTGTATTCTGAGCAGTGTTGACAAACAGCAGTATAGACTGCAGATCAAAAAGTTGCAGCTTGAAATATCCCCTGTACTTCTCATTGGATAAAATAAATATAACGATATTGCGTTATAAATGGTCAAACGTGAAACTCTCTTTTCCAAATCTCTTACAACGATTATCAAATAGAAAATATTTCAGTACATCTTGAATGGCAGAACTGACCTGTCTGTTCTCCAGGTCAATTTTGTTGCCTAGTACCACAAAGGGGAAGTTCTCTGGGTCTCTGGGACTAGCCTGGATCAGGAACTCATCTCTCCAGCTGTCTAAGGTCTTGAAGGTGTTGGGAGCCGTCACATCAAACACCAGCACACAGCAGTCGGCCCCGCGGTAGAATGCCACACCCAGTGACTGGAACCTCTCCTGCCCTGCTGTATCCCAGATCTGGAAAAGGTAACATGAGCGCGTATAAAGTGGACTCAATGACATACTGTGTACTCTCACATGAACTCAGGATTGTCAGGAAATGCAGATGAATAGCATTTGCTTCCCCAGTACCTGCATGGTGACAAGTCTGTCATCCACCATCACTTCTTTCGTGAGGAAATCAGCTCCTATTGTGGCTTTGTACTGGTTACTGAACTTCTTATTTACATACTGGTTCATCAATGAGGTCTTACCAACTCTGAAGAAACAGGTGGATATAAGAGAGACTAGTAAATGCTAAATTTTGATTATACAACATCACTTAGCTAATGCAATTTCAATTTAAATGAATTTGTAAGATATGTTTTACCAGAAGTCATTTAGGGCATATATTTAGCTGTGTAAAGTAGATATGCTACTCACCCAGAGTCTCCGAGGATTATGACTTTGAGAAGGACTTTCTTCCTAGATGTCATAGTGCTGCAGCAAAAGGGGAGGATAACAATTGTTTAAAAAAAATTCGTATGAACCTACTATATGAAGAGAATGTATTAGCAATGCAGTATCAGCATTGACCATTGAGGTAATGTATTAAAAAGCCATGTTTACTAACGGTGTGAGTAAGGTCCTAACACTTCATTTGTAAAGTAGACTACAGTTCCTGTCAAGAGGGTTTCATAGTTAGTGCCACAGTCTCAGAGATTGCAACTGATTACAACACACCCAAAGCTGTGTACACAAACCCACACACACTCTTACATGGACTACAGTAATTTTATGGACAAAAATGTAACGTCTAAATGTGCAAACCACATCTTTTAACTGTCATTTGGTAAATGTATATGACACCATGTCAATGCAGCACATTCCTTCCAAAGTAAAAGTCAGTCTAAATGACCTCCCAAAATACACATCAGAAATAAATCCAAATGGCATTCATATTCAGGTCAGCCTGCCATTCTAACATGCAGCACACATAACAGAAAAAAACATAACTGGACAACAGGCACAGTGTGTTCCTGTGTGTTGACATTCTTCCAAGTAGGAACAGCTCACTGGAAACTAAAGCATGTTCCAGATAGACAAGAACTCTTAACACATGGCAAGCTTGTTACATTTAACTGAATTCACTTGCCACTTCAGTCTCAGAAGAAAATCTACTATTGGGTGTAAAAAACTGCCTTCCTGACCAAATCAAGACAAGCCGTTAAGGCAAGTTGCTAGATGGCGTGGGCCTTTTACAAAATGTGTACAGCATGTACAATTTGTACGACAAAGCCAATCGTCGTCAGTTATAGAATGCACAGTTGATTATGCCTGTGTCAGACTAGATAAGTTAGTTAGCTTGGCTTGTTTATGTAGCCTAGCTAGACTGCATGAGTTTGTTCTGAACTGTCCTGTGTACATCTGATGCAATAGTAAACAAATAGCAGACATTTAGTAGATACTGCAATTGACCCTTGTAGCCTAGCCTGACAACGAATGAAAGTGTATCGCCGTTTTATTACTGGCAAACCCAGCAAGCTGGTTAGCGTCAAACGTAGCAGCGAGCTAGCTTGCCTAACTAGTTAGTATGCTGGCTTAGCACCTAGCTCAACAAGCTACTGTAGCTAGCCTACACATTGAAACATTCTCATCTGGGCTGAAAAAGCTGAATATCCTACAGTCTCCTGTCACTAAATCTAATTGCAAAACAGCTAAACAAAAACATGACAACCCTTACCTTGGTCAAAATGTAAATGGGTTGTCTTATGATCACTGGTCTTTCTGCTTCCAAGGGTTTTGTTGCTGTGATAAAACACTGACTGCCGCTCTGCAGCTGCTAGCAACGGCGAAGCTAGTTTTCTACTTCCCAGCAACAGTAGTGATGGCTAGTTTTTGTACTGTGCTGTAGTATTTATCAATTACTACCTAGCCACCTAGTTAGCTAGGTCTGCTATGTAATGTTAAATCTGAGCCTGAGAGAAACGTATTATTGCTGACAATTATTTATCAATTCTAAATTCTAGACTAGGGTGAACGAACGGAGAGCAAAACAACCTCTGCTCTGTCAGCGGTACGTGACGTCATCAGACAGATGTTCAGGACACGCCCTGAGGACATGGCCGTGTCCTTTTTAAAGATGTGTGTGTGTGTGCGTGTAATTAATTTAAAAAAAATACACAGTATACAAATGTGGTATGGTGGAGCAGGGGGGGGGGGGGGGGGGTATTTAGTAAACCGTAAAAATGTTCGCACAATCTGGATCCTGTCTGTCTAGACATACCTTACGTTAAGTGCCAGTCTGACGTCATTACGTGATAATGAATGAAGCGTCATCCTTCCTTTAGCAGGCAGCTTTGTAGAGCTGCGCGCGGCCTTACTTTGCTGCTCTTCATTTTCTGTATCAATTAAACCAATTTATCCAGTAATCCTTCCTTTATCTTTCTAACCATGGCTCAAAATAACCGTCTTCTAGGCTTTATATGCCTTCTGTTTATCGCCTCGCTGGGCCAACGAGTGACAGCTAACGGGTTAGTCAACGATGATGTGAAGCGGACGGTGGATCTTAGCACTCACCTTGCTAAGATAACAGCGGAGATTCTTCTTTTAAACCAAGGCGACTCTGCTGTACATAACTTTATTTTGGCAGTAGAGCCAGATCTAGTTTCACATCTTGCGTACATCGGAGCTTCAGTAAGTGAATCATACATTATTTGCCTGACAGATATTAGTGAGCTAACGCGAAAACTTGCTAGCTAGTTAGCCAGCTTGGTTGTGCAAACATTTATCCGTACAAACGAAGCCAAAGTATAGGTTTGCAGAAATTGACATGTAAAATAACGAAGTCTGCACCTCATTGGGGTAATACAAAGATTTTCATGGCTGTAAGTGCACGTCGTAGTTAAAACCTTCTTAAACGTGTTTGTAAGCATTCTGAACGTGGTCAACTCATGCACGTCGTAACTTTGCATTTGCTCTTTTAAAAGGTTAGTAACCTCATTTTTGGTAATGAGTAATTCATTTATTCAAGATACGTTACTTAAAAGGATAATACATTTATTGCATTAGCCAACGAGGTAAATGAATGAAGGCGCTGTGGTCGTGGAAGGTTTTGATTGGCACTGCGCGAGCGAGCGGGTGCGCTTCCGCAATGCTCAAGTGTTCAGGGGCAGAATGACACGTAGTGGGCGCTGAGCAATGCTGCTACCGTGTCCATCAGCCTCCAACTGAATATTTGAAAGGTTGTATTGTAGTTCTCAGATTTTAGATATCACAATGCAAACAATTTCTTGCAGTGCTGCATTGTGACCGCTGGTTAATGTGGCTTCAATATAAATTTTTGCAGGCTGTGTACCTAAATGATGCAGCAATTTCTAATTGAGGTAGTGTTAGGCTGACCTAAGTGTCTTTTCCAGGTGAAGGGTGATGAAGAAGAGGATGGCATTCTGGAACTCAAACAGACGACACTTCAGGGTCAAAGGTAACAATAAAAACAGACCATAGCCATTCTCACACTAACTCCAAATAAGACAAACGTATCAAATAGTTAATATTCATCTGGATGAGAGCAAAGTGTTGCTGACAAAGTCCACAAAACAATTTGAATGAGTTAGAACCAGGGATTCAGAGATGTTGTGGGTCTGTTCATGATTTATTTTCCGATTGATCTGCAGTGGGGAGTTCTACAAGGTGCAGTTGCCCTCCAGTTTGGCAAGTGGAGCTAAACTCCGGGTGAAGGTGGAGACCGTTTTCAGCCATGTTCTGAAACCCTTCCCTAGTCACATCACCCAGGCTGAAAGGCAGCTGGTGGTGTTCCAGGGTAACCACTACCTCTACTCTCCCTACCCGACGCGTAGCCAGACCACGCGTGTCCGTCTGGCTTCCAAGACTGTTGAGAGCTACACAAAGCTGGGGAACCCCAGTAAGAATGATGAGGTCATCGAGTATGGACCATTCCGTGACATTGCGCCCTTCAGTGAGGTATAGTTTTTAAGGACCCTGTCTGGTATCAGTTGCTGAGCTATACAAATACTTTTGCATGTTACCTTATGGGCTCATATTATCTGTTAATATTGTATGTTATAGGATGCCATGAAGGTCCATTACGAGAACAATAGCCCCTTCCTTACCATAAGTAGCATCACCCGCACCATCGAGGTCTCTCACTGGGGCAACATCGCAGTGGAAGAGACTATTGACTTGAGACACACAGGGGCATCTCTGAAAGGGCCTTTCTCACGGTATGACTACCAGCGACAGTCAGACAGTGGCATCTCATCTGTCAAGTCCTTCAAGGTAAGCTGAATGTCAGAAAGGCCCCTCTATTTCCCCATAACTGGTAGAATCTGCAGATTGCATTATGACTGCTTGTTTCCCTTCCCTACAGACCATCCTCCCTGCCTCTGCTCAGGATGTGTACTACCGGGATGAGATTGGCAACATCTCCACCTCCCACCTCCAGATTCTAGAAGACTCTGTAGAGGTTGAGGTTCGACCCCGCTTTCCTTTGTTCGGTGGCTGGAAGACTCACTACATCATCGGCTACAATCTGCCAAGCTATGAGTACCTCTACACTCTAGGTGAGTTGTTAATGTCCTGCTGGGATCTGGAATCTGTCTGATCATTCTCATCCAGTTCACTGAAGGCTAATGCTGGTGTTTACAGTTGTGATTTAATTTGTGACCCCCAGGTGACCAGTATGCTCTGAAGATGAGGCTTGTAGACCATGTATATGACGACCAGGTCATTGACTCCCTCACTGTGAAGCTCATTCTCCCAGAGGGGGCCAGGTAAGCATATGTGTGTTGTGTGTATTTGAAATAAACTGCTTTAATTCTTGTTCAATGGTTCATATTTGTTCAAATAATCTTTATGTTCACCCTCAGGAACATCCATGTGGAGACCCCCTACCCCATTGACCGTATTCCTGACCAGCTGCACTACACCTATTTGGACACATTCGGCCGTCCAGTCCTGGTAGCCTCCAAGAATAACTTGGTGGAACAGCACATCCAGGATGTAGTGGTAAGCAGAGTTTGCACTACACTTTCTCGTAGGTGTCAGTCTACTCTGGTCTTGTGATATAGCCTACCCCTGCAAGGGCTAAAGACAGCCAACAAACAAAGCTATGCATGTGAGATTCATGACTAGACAGGGCCTCATTGTTTAATGCAAAGTCTAATTCCTGTGTTCTTCTTTTCTCTTTTCAGGTCCACTATAACTTCAATAAGATCCTGATGCTGCAGGAACCTCTATTGGTGGTGGGAGCCTTCTACATCCTGTTCTTTACCGTCATCATCTATGTACGCCTGGACTTCGCAATCACAAAGGTACACCAAGCCGCCTGTTACTGTAAAAAATGGATCTTGTACACTTCCAAATGTTCACTTGATGTCAACATCCACTTTCACTGGGTGAAATTTACCTGTTTTCTGTGACAGGACCCTGCTGCTGAAGTGCGCATGAAGGTGGCCTCCATCACAGAGCAGGTTCTCACTTTGGTGAACAAGCGCCTGGGGCTATACCGCCACATGGACGAGGTTGTCAACCGCTATAAGCAGTCCAGGGACACAGGGGCCCTGAACAGTGGCCGCAAGACCCTGGAGGCAGACCATCGCACGCTCACCAACGACATCAGCTCTTTGCAAGCTCGCCTGAAAGCCGAGGGCTCTGACCTCGCGGAAAAGGTAGGTGGTGCGGTTGAGTGGCGTGTGCTAAGAATCGCTAACTCTTAGCAAAAGTTCAGTTATTAATCCCCCACGTTGTTTTTGCAAATGTGCCACCCTGAAGAACATGAGTTTAGTTATTAATACTCGTGTTTTACGTTCAGTTTAAATTATTGTGCATGTTGTTGAGGTTCTAGACATGTATGTTTGTACCGCAACAGTCTGGTCTAGTAGTCTGACCTTGTGCCGTGTGTTCTCAGGTAGGCGAGGTGCAGAAGTTGGATGGTCAGGTGAAGGAGCTGGTGTGCCGCTCCTGCCAGGAGGCCGAGCGTCTGGTGGCAGGAAAGGTGAAGAAGGAAGCTTACATCGAGAATGAGAAAGGCCTAGCCAGCAAGAGACAGGAGCTCATCACTCGAATTGACAGCCTCTTGGATACTCTCTGAATACAAATACAAACAAGTCTCTCCACACCCAAGCAAACACACAAACACCCCTTAGAACCTGCTCTGCATTCGTTGTAGAAATATAGTTTCAAACAAAACACACACTTTTGTACGCTCTCATTCCCCATCCCCTGAGGACCACAGAAAGTACACATGCTGAGTAATCTGTAAGTGCATAAAACACTGGTGCCTTTGTGCCTAGCCATAGAAATGCTGAGCACTACAGTGACCCTTTCACACCTCGCAACACATTTCTAGTGTTAAACTGCACCTGTGTTAACTTTTCTGCTATCTCTTGAGTGGATAAATCATTTTCATATTTTGATTTGGAATCCTATTATTCTGGTTTTTTTTTCCTTTTCATGATTGAGTTTTTGTATTTTTGTTCTTCCAAGGGGTTCCCCTACATGTACTCAATGCCCTCGTTATCTTGGCCGTATTTTTTGAAGGGTGAAATATAATAAATTACAGAACCTGAGGTGCCATATCTGACTAAAATGGCACCAATCTTAATATCCATTTGGGAATTACAATCATTTAACGCTACATGTCCTGCTTTAATACTGTATGTTTGAACAAAGGTGAGGCACTGACATTATAGAGATTCAAAACCCGATGGATTCATGTCTCCTATACTTGTGTACACTTTGATAATCTTCTTGAACTTTAGTTTCATAGTTTTTTGGTAAGTTGTCTTCATGAGATTGTTGAATGAACGAGTGAGGAGGGGCATGGGCTGTAGGAAGATGTGGAAAATATATGTGTACATTCAGAGGTCAATGGAATACGAGGAAATAAACCAAATTTGAAATAAAAAATGTAAACGTGGCAATTTAGTAATGGTTTCCCTTATTTAACATTTGAGCTTGAAAAAGACTAAAGGTATTATTACCTGAGACATGTATCACCACTAAGTGGTGCTCTTGCTCTTTTTGCATTATTTGAAGGCCAAACAGTATCTTGTTTCAGCATGGTTCCCTGCTGCCAGTATACAAGACTGAAATGTATACTCACCACCAGGTATATCTTAGGTGCCAGTGACACTGAGACAGCTTCACAAATACATTTGGTCATTTAGCAGATGCTCTTGTCCGTAGTTACTTACAGCAAGTAGGGTGAAGCGCTTTGCTCAAGGACACAACATCATGTAGCCACTGCCAGGAATCAAACTTAGAACCTTCCAATCACTAGTCCAACACCTTTACCACTGAGCCACGTGACTCCAATGTGACTCTGGCGTATTTAATAGATATAATAATTATGAGAAATCTCATTTCTGATCCCAAAATAACTACAGATCTTGCTTTTAGCACTATCCTTATAGGGGGTTTCCAGCACACAATGTTGCTTTGTAGTGTTCCAACTGGGAGCTTAATGGAGAGAACACACCTAGCAACCTTACAAAAACTGTTACAGTAGAGTAGAGCCCCACCACCCTTACATGAGGACACCCGCCCTACCGACAATTAGAGCTGAAGACAAACAGGAGATGAGATTTGGGTTACTCTGAGGTCACTGCTTTCCCTCATGGGTCACAGGAGGCCACACTAGGTCATTTCCTGTGCCCTGGTAACAGACTCAGCTCTAGACGCCATGATAAGGTTAACATATTGTATATGCCATACAATAATCATTCTGAAAATACACACTAGAGGAAGGCCAAGACAATGTCTGTTAGCACTGATGCTCAGTAGCAATGAAAGGCAGCACAATAGCTTTTTTGTTTGAGCTCCACTGGAGATTTGCCGTCAGGGCTGGGAGACCCCCGCAGTGTATCATTCTCATACCACTATTACAGACAACTTCTGATGCCACTCCTCACTACTTTTAGTTGCCTTGTTAAACCAAATATATCATTGCTACTCGCCACACATTTAGTAATCATTTTTCAGTTTCAGGTATTTCACAGTCAAATACAATGAGAGAAACTGGAATTGTAACATTTTACATGCAGGAACTAAACAAGCCTGGGCTGGAATCAAACTCAGCCCCTGCGGTAAGGCCTTAGGGAGTCTAGTGGCTCGGCAGGTTAAGGCCTTAGGGAGTCTAGTGGCTCGGCAGGTTAAGGCGTTGGCCTCATGATCGGAAGATTGTGAGTTTGATTCCTGGCAGTGGCTATGTGACGTTATGTCCTTGGGCAAATCACTTCACCCTTCTTGCCTCAGGGGGATTGTCCCTGTGGTTGCTGTGAGTTGCTTTGGATAAAAATGGCTAAATATTAATGACACAAACATACTTGACCTGTGCCCTTGACCAAAAAGCCACTCTGGCACTTCATTCATTTATCAGTTACACAAATACCAATGCATATTTACTAATAACACATTTACTTCAGCAGTAAAATATAACTGTAAGTCTCCTCGAAAGGTCTGAGCTTCATGTATAGTGCTTTTGCTATTTGGTATTCTTGTACACACAGCTGGGCAACTTGCCTTAGTAGTGACTGACAAAATATATATACAGTGTTGTTGCTTTTTGATGCCTATGGTAGACCTATGATAGATAGGTGGTGACCTATGATAGATAGGTGGTGAGTGCACACTGGTGTTAGGTTGTGTCACGAGATGTAATTACCGGTCACATCAGGGTTGCGGTTGAACTGTTGGTAAAAGCGGAGGAAAATACAGTTTGAACCGGAATTCATGAACAGCACTGTATCCTGATGTGGCAAACTGAGAGCAGAGACACACCGGTATGTGTGTGTGTGTGTGTGATGGTGTGTGTGTGTAGTGTGGGGGAAGGCTGAAGGGGGGGCTGGGAGGCATGGGGCACAGTGTGGTTGGCCTTTTATAGGCTCTTAGGTTAGGATCGTTCTCTTCTCTTTTCCTGGTTTGTTGCAGTACTATGATGGAAGCATGTGAATTTGTGGTATGTATCACAACTACTAAATGAGCAAACGTCAGAACAAATAGTCAGAAATCTTTTGGGAAATTCAAAGACCTGTGGTGTAGTGAGTTATATGATGTGAATGCTTTACTTGAGTAATGTTCTCCCTTATTTAATGTCTGTCTCTCACTCTCCCTGTCTTTCACACACACATGCACACACACACATTGTCCCTACACCCATCAAAGAACAATATCCAGAACTGAGGAGATTTCATATGGCATGCTCATAAATCACTTAGACAGAGACACTGCCCTCACTGCCCCATCTTCATAACACACATGCGCACAGACAAAGATATGAACAACCATAAAAATGTGCTAAGTTAAATAAAATTATCGTACAAATATGCCTAAACACACAAAAGCAACAGCCTCATTTTAACCTGACTTGAAGAACAGAAATCAAACCTACAACGGTTTTCCTTGTTCTGAGTCCTACCTCAGCTTTGTGTTTTAGCCATTCCAGAGTGACAGGGCTGGGGCTGGAGGGGGGCAGGGGAAAGGTGGATGAAAGCTGACCAGACCTGGCCCTGCATCCTTGGCAGGTGGCAGGTGTGATTGTGGAGGGTGCAGGCGTGCAAGGGCGAGGAAGAGCAGCACAATGGGAGCGTCTGTAGCCCCCTTGCAGCTGCAGGGGGTGGAGAATAATATGGCTGACAGATAGACAGAAGAGGGGAAGGAAAGCACAGAGAAAGAGATGGAGATGGACTTCAAACAGTGGATTGTGTCAAGGGTGAGAACAGATGCATTCTTGTCTTGGAAAGAGGTGATTGGACAGGGGAAGGCTAGTAAATGGACTGCATGAGGATAACCGTTTCAAACTGCCATGTGAATGTAAACAAATTACATACACTACTTAGTCTAAAAGACCATGTGCTGCCTACATTTAAGCTATTGTCTGTAATGATGTCAGACTGTCTCTCCTCTTTCTATATGGATTTGTATCAATGAGACAGTAATCCTCTTGCCCTCCCCCTGTTATGTGTAACTGTCCACAGCTCCCACTAAGACCCCCTGATCTCTGCCACATGGCGCTCCATCAAAGCACTGCTGGTCATGCCTTGAAAGAGAAGTTTTTCCAAAAGAAAAGAAAAAATCTCCTGGTTAGCTCATATACCTCTGTAGGAAGAGCAAAGTAAATGTTCATTTGTATATAATCACTACAGAATGAGTAAAAGAGACGTAGCTTTTGCAAAAGTGAGTGAAAGAAATCAAGCGGTTCAGACAGCCCTTCACAGACAGGCAGTACAGATGTACATACTCACACACTTCCTTCTCCCTCTATCAGTCCTGATTAGACTGACATGGGCACTTCCCATTGGCGGTGAGAGTGGCCCTCTCCTTTCCAGGGCAGCCAATTTCCCCTACTCTAGGGCTGATAGGAAACTTAGATTGTTCATGGAGCTCAGGAGAGACAAAGAAATGTTTCCTTTCACACTTGGTGTACATCTCCACTTTTCTTTTTTTTCCCCTTCTAATTCTTAGGCTGGATTTACTCAGTTTTTTTTTGGAACACACCCATTTTTCTCTAAAAAGTAGACATTGACTCATTGGTCAGGAAGTGTCCCATCTAGGTGTTAACACATAGTTGCCGAGCCACTATTGAGGTTTACTGTCTGGTTTCTTAAGCCACTATACACTTCAATGTACGTAAATAAATGCAGGGGCATTATTATAATGGGGAGAGAGGGATTTAGCACAAACTGTGTTATACTCTATGGTGTGTGGATAATGTCAATATATATAAAGGTAGCATTCAAAAGATAGGCTTAAAATGTGGCAAGTTAGCCAACAGGAAAAAACCTTTCACTGTCTCCACCCAGTATTGGTTGGCCCTCCCAGAGCAAACCCTTCCTGTCAGAACTTCATGCTTCCTGTCCAGCCACAGGGAATCCCAGCTGGAACATTCCTTGTGTCCTTCTAGTACTAAGAGCGCTCGCTCACTTTTTCGCTCTGTCACTTTTTCGCTCTGTCACTGTTTTTCTGTGTTTGTGTCTTTGTCTGTGCCTGCTTCTCTTTCTTCTTCTCTTTGTTCGCTCCTGTCATTCCCTAACTTCTTTAATCAGACCACCAGAGGTCCCTGCATAACAGCATATTGACTCCATTGTGTAGACCTACAGTATGTCAACCAGCAGGAGATTTTCATGTAAGAAACTGGATGAGTATGTTCTTCAGTCTAAGAGGTCTAATTAATACAACCTAAATGATTAGTTTATATAAATGGCATAGGTGCACAATTACAATTTAAACAATATAATTGTATTAGGTGCATGATGACGGATGAAGTGACATTCGTGACATGCGTTGTATGAATATGGCTTCACGACTATGTGGGAAATGGCAGGTTTCATGACTTTGTATATGACCTTTTCGTAAGGAGAGTTAATCCCGGAATATAATAGACCCCGGTGAAGATATGGAAAACTGCTGCTCCGTTATCTTAGTTGTCCGGGAGACCATCAGGGTTGGTGGAAATACATTATTAAACGAAGAGTTTGTCTGATTTGAAAATGCATTTTTTTTCCATGAGTGTCACTCATAAATACTGTATCATCAAGTGGAAACCTGTTTCCGGTTTTCTGTTTCATGTTGTATTGACAGATTTGCAGAACATCATTTATTCGTCATTTAAGGTTTAGTCCCAAGCCTATAACCCAGAATAGTTAAGTAATATGAAGGAGTCACCCGTGATTGTGTATTCAAATATAAAATATGTATTTCATTATTCGATATCAAGTGCAATCACAAAATGACTAGGGGAGTCATTGTTTTGGAAAGTTGGCGCATCTGTTCGTAAATGTGGCCAAAGAATGAGCCTATATTCCACTTGTATTTCTACTGTTTTGTCATTTAACTGGTGGGATGGGCTAATGACAATGTATTAAATTAAGAATGAAACCGCATCATCCATTCGTGTTGTCATTATAGTCGTCAGGATGTCGTAAATCATTGATATTGGTATCATTTCAGGGAGCAGGTCATAATCTTCAGAGTTATCTGAGATGTTTAACATAATGTGATAGTAAAAAGGCTAATACTGAAATAAAACTATTTATTTTCTCAAATTCGACACGAACTTTTGGGGCGATATGTACAAAAACATCGTCCATTTCGTTGATATTCCCGCCATGAGGGGACATGACTCATCAATAAGATAACCATCATGTCAGTTCACAGTGATAATGTGTTTAATAAAGCCTGCATTTATATGTAAAGGAAGTAGGCTATACTCAAGGCCTATACTTCATAACCACACTCAAACACCATTGGAGCTAATATTGGCTCGGAAAGTGCGTGAAATGTGTACATGTTTCTCATTGCCTGAGCTTATATCTATCAAGCTATGTGATCTCGCCCCCCCCCCCCCCCCCCCCCCCCAACCTCCACCCCCACAAATGATGCATTAGATGCATTGAATGTATTTTGTTGCGCAAGTTTGAAAAGGCAGCGATAATCTGGGAGAGGGAGATAAGGAACACCAATTTATTCAGCGGCACTTTGGACCCCCGCTTCTATCCTCGGTCGGTGCTGACACCCCCAGCAGTTTGCTGATAACGATTAGGCCATTTATTATCTTCAACAGAGAACAAAGATTGCTTAGTGCCGATGAAATATTACCCCTCGGTAATAATCAGAAGAAGAAGGGTCTTGGTATCTAATGCAGCATCCATATAAATATGAACATTGAGACAGTTCACAACACCGTCTTGCAGAACATATTGATGTTGTAGTCTATAGTTATATAGTCTAAATATAGACTAGGTATATAGCTAGGCTGTAACAAAATACAATGTGGCGCCCAAATACAGGATAGCCAAGCCTATAAACATTTGTTGGAAGGCTAATCCTAAATGCTTTGTAAGATAAAGGTTCATAACAGTTTCATAACAACAATAAGTGAATAGGCCTCACAGGCTACTCAAGGTTTACTAATAATATAATATGTCATAATATCATTAGTTAGTCGGTTTAGTTCTATCCAGTGGTATTTTGATTTTAGCATACATGCATATTTGTTTCCACTTTAAAAAGTGTATTCCTATATTCAATAAGATGATGTAGCCTGGCTTGTATTCCTATAGGTTTACAATTGCGACCCTGCATTTATTAAACATTTTTAACATGCTTTTAGTTCAGTGTTGTATTAAAGTAATATTGATAGTAGCCCATTCTGTTCTAATCTTACCAGAACATTCGATCAGAGCGAGGAACTTAATGGACTTTCGTTTAAGACAACAACTAAACACGAAGTACACTTCAAGTAAAAATCTTGCTGTTTGCTTTCTCATTCGTTGTTGGTTAAGAATGTATCATATCAATCTACGTTCATCTAGACAATATTGTTTAGAATATCAGAATTTGAAGTTAATTCTCTTTGAGGCAACGACAACCACTGGAAATGCACGCGTGGCTTTCAGTGGCATTGCACTGATTGCATTCAGCTTAATTCAATTAATCCTGTCAGAGTTCACATTTTCTTTAACTAAGCTCTGTTTTTCTATTTTTTGTGTGTGTGCACTCTAGGGGACACGAGCCCGGGCTGCAGCAGTCTCTGCACCTGCCTCGCGCAGTGCACCAGTGCAGGTCGCGTGCTGGAGATTTGGTGGCTTTGCATGTTTTAAAAGTTTCTCTTAATGTGTGGAACGGGGAAAAACAGGGGGAGGGATGGTCGATCACAGCCTTTTTCACCGTTTTTATTCTTTAACACGTTAATAAACTCAATGGGTGGGTAAGGAATTTAATCTGATTGAAGTCAGACCTCTCAGTTCATTTCATCTAAAGACTCCAAAATGAGAAATAGACCTGACAGTTACGTCTAAGTGACAATTGGTCAAGATAGCTTAAGAACTCAATATCAGACAGTAAAAGATGTTTGCACTTCACATGACATACTTATCATTCACATGACATACTTATCATTCTTATTTCACAAAAGCAATTATTGTTATAGCCAGGCCTATTTATATATTTAAAAAGTAGGCTACTGGTATGGTGAAATGACTATGTGCTTGTTGAAAATGGAATTCTTGAATCTCCGGACATAAAAGAGACCGTCAGTTATGTGGATTGTGGTTTCTAAGTGACAGTATATGGTTCAGTGCAAAAGTCAATATTTCCAGAAATTAGTCCCAGAAAAATGTTATCATCAACGGAAAAAAGAGTAGCTATTGGCGCAGCCTTCCATTGCCACAACCCCCTTAGGCTTGTTGGATTTTCTTACTTTTCTGGGGGTAGAAAATAGAGTAAAGGAACAGTGATGGACTGACTGGAATAGCCTTGTAACCAGCCTTGCTGTCCCACCTGAAGCAGCGTTCAGCATCTCAAGCTTCTTCAGGCAGTTGTCCAAGTCTAACATCTTATCAGAAAACGTGATAAATATACTAATATGTGGGTGTTAGAAAGCCTAACTGAAACAATGTGAACCGAGCTTCCTTTTTAAAAGAGCTGGGCTGATTTAACAGCGTTCAGTTCAGCGCCAAGCGAGACTAGGATGTGGCGGACTGGATCAACGCGTTTGGCTTCCAGCACAACCACGAAGTAAGTCACACTGCTGTCAAATGAATGAATATAGCCTGTCTAAGATGGTATAATTGTTTGTCTCACCTTACCAGTCAAACACGTTGGAATGATTAAATGAATCAATATCATTTGGTAGACTATAGCCTATACGAAAACGATGACATTTGTAATGCGTCACTAATAAAATATGGTAATAGCCTACATTGTGGATTTTATATATAAATAAATGTGCATTATCCATTGCAGACTCCACTTTACTTCTTCATAGCGTTTGCACGAGAAATATTAGCCTATAGATAGACTATGAGTTAGATACATATGCGCCATCCAAGTAATGCAGATGTAACAAATGTGAAGCTGTCTATTTTATCTTAAATTCTGTTACACTCGACAGTGTTTTTTTATTATTATTATTTTATCAGGCTTTACCAGTCTTTCATACAATTACAGCTTTCGTGCGCCAGAATGAGCCTGAATTGACTGTGTCGTTGTACCTGAACAGTTAATTACTTTATTTAACTCATGTGCACCCGATCAGCCTAAACGTTCTGGAAGTAAAAAAATTATTGTATTTCGGCAAAAATATCAGTAGGTCTAAGTAATGGAATAGAGAGAGAAAAAAAAACATTCAGAGGTAGGCTATTTGTTGACTATAACCAACTTCCCGTCAATTCATTGTAAATATTTTAATGTCAGTGTAAATACAATGAAATATGGCTTCGATCACTTTCAGGATGGACCCAATGTGCTTGTGTCTGTAGCCCCTCAGTGGCCTAGCTCCATCTAATTACACGTGAGTAAGGACAATAATGCTTCAGCTGGTTTGTGTCATTCTCCTCTCACTGGTTCTGCTTATCTTCACAAACCTCTCTGTGACTCCCCTTCTCCCCTCACCCTTCATCCCAGAATAATGAAAGCTAAACTATGGAAAAGAGAACAAGAAAAGAGAAAGAGAAAGACAATCTTGATTCCTAATAGCACATAGTAATGGCTTCTCTTGCTCAGAAGGTATTCTCTATGGAAGGATAGTAGATTCTGAAACTCTGGCATGCAAGACCCAAACAGACACATATCATATTTTTTCTCATATTTGATGTATATAATTTAACAAAATATACCTGTTCTAAATCTCTGTGCTCGATGCAGTCAGTGAGGATTTGTGGATTTCACTCAGGGTAAGGATATCTCCCCATGAGAGACAATGCTGCTGTGTCCTTGAGAGACAGAAGAACCTAAACCCCACCTACCCCCCTCCAGAACTATCCTTTGTTACACCACAGATACAAATGGGATTAATGAAGGTATAAATTACAGAGGGGTAAATCCTGCTGAGTAATCCATTTGGCAAACATGCAAACAACAATGGGTTGGCTGCTTCCTGAGCCTGACCCACTCTGTCCTAGTCACACTGCCTACAACAAAACAGACAGAAACTATTAAAGTGTTATGTACATTTTACATTAAGCACAACTCTCTCATCAGGGATAACATATCATCATGAAAACGCTTTTTTTCCATTTAAGTGGTCTGTGGGTTTCACTAATAGATTATCTTTAGACACTGTAACACATTTTTGGGAGTTAGATTTGAGTGTTTTGGATGATTTGATTTGATATTGTCTTAGATATAGCCTTTTTTCTAGTGATAGCCTAGATTTTGTATGTGATACTATGATGTAGGCTACAAGTCACGGCGTCAGAAAGGCGGCTGGTCTGGACCCTGAACTCCCTCCAATTATTCCTTGTCAATCACACACACACACACACACACACAAACACGCACGCGCACGCTGGCGCACACAAACACATACACAGTGGAACATAGATTACTCAAAATATAAATTAAATTAACATAAATAAAACACAAACGGAACTGGACATAAATTTGAACCGATCTAAAGCGATGTGGGAATACTGGTTTATGTTTGGTTTAGAGCCCTTCTCTTCACAATGTTGTGAAGAAGGTACAACACGTTATTAACATGTTGCACATGTGTGCATGATTTGAAGCTTTACTAACTCCCCTTGTGCTGAATTCGATATTTTATGATTGAGAGTTATTTGTAAAAGGGCCTCGATAATGGTCACCATTTGGTTTTCGAAGGTGATGTCTCAATCCCATCTCTGCACCACCAAGTGAGCAAGGGGCGCCATTACTATGCTAAATGTGTTTGATCGCTCTATTGAGACAAAAAAAAAACTGTTTTCTCAAGAAGAATGTCGTGACTGCTAGTTAAGGACAATTAGGCGCTCATAACAATAGCCCCACTTTAAAAGCCATAAACCACCACTATTAGGTCTGTATGGAGGTGCTAGAAACAACTTCAGTATAATAAATTCAGAATGTTTTCAGAAAACACAGGTAATGATTTGGCAGGCTACACTAAAGCCGTCATCATGGATTCATTAATTACATATCATAGAGCAAACTACCAACATAACAGTTTGACAACTCGTATGCGCCAAAAAGGGGTGTGTGTGTGGGGGGGGGGCGATTTGTCAGCTTTACCACATTACTGTCTTTTTTCTGTGTGCTGGAAGCTCACAAAGTAGATCAAATTATTTAAGCGTTAAAATATGTTTTTATTAAGAGTCAATTGCCCATTCAGTAAGTTTCATGGGAGAGAAAAGCACCCAGAAAATTACACCGCTGATTGATAAAGTCTTTTAGTTTTTCGATGCGGGAAAAAAGCGGTTTTCAAGTGGGAATTGAAAGAGCTGAGACACACAAGCCAATTGTAACTATGCTGATCCGTGATTGGTGGACGGGAGGTCACTGGCTCCGCCCCTGGCTCCACCCCCGGCTCCCTAGATATGGATACTGGCGCCAGTCTCATCAGTGTAAAGCCACATGTCATTAATGATCGTATGCCTGAGTACCTCACGGAGCAGGAGTTTCAGAGGTAGAAGTGTAGAACAGCTGATCGCAATCGTAGATCCAAATTGAAGTGGAAACTATCCTTTCCTTTTTGGGGGGGGAATCCCAGCAGTCAACAAAATTACTACTATGATTCCGTGCACTGTAAGTAGAATTGAATCGTGGCTACATTCATAACATGTACAGTCTAACCATTAGATGACATTGATATTAGTCTCTATCTATTAAGTGGAAACTTTATTGTTCTAGTGTGGGGGCAAAAAATTAACCCCTTTTTTCTGTTGTAGGTGTCATTGAGTAAGATCCACGGACTCTGAAAACAAATACAGCAGCAAGACAGAGCTGGTGAAACTACCGCAACTCTTCTCAGTAGCCTACTGACGGCTTCTTTGGACTGAAACGTGCCCTTTTTGGAGACTTTGTTTCTTTTTTGGAAGCAGAGATTATTTAGGAAGACAGAAAACCATGGAAGTAGCAGCCGACCAGTCTCGGTGGATGGCGCATCACCACGCCGTGCTGAACGGTCAGCACCCGGACTCTCATCACCATGGTCTGACCCACAACTACATGGAGCCCATGGCGCCGCTGCTGCCCCAGGACGAAGTGGACATGTTTTTAAATCATTTGGACTCTCAAGGAAATCCCTACTATACCAACTCAAGGGCCAGAGTCACGTACAGTCCTGCACATGGTAAGACACATAGACCTCAGTGCGTTTTATAGGTAGAGGCCTGTGTAGCCTCCCATATGTGAAGAGAAGTGCTATGAAAAGATATTGTGCATAATGGATGTTAATAGTCTGATGTAAATCCTACAGGTTGCCTTGCGCATGCATAGTCTAAACTACAACCGTTTCAGTAATGTTTTATTTTATTTAGACGTGCTAATTTTACAAGGACTGAATATCTTGAAATAACATAAAGAGGCTACTTATAGGCCTAGACTGTTTTCGATAATCAAATATTCAACCATAAATGCATTGCCTGCCCATGCATATACATATTTTAGCTGCAGTCCAAGAATGTCTAGCAAATGACAACATGAGAAAGGGAAGTATGTCATTTAACCCCTCTCTATTGGGGCAGGGGTTTCTAGAGGGAGGGAGAGAGCCACTTCCCGGATATAACATAAATAAAACCCACAAAATGACTAATAACAATCCGTAGTCTGCGAACTGCATGTCGAGGAGGCGTAATGACGAGAAATAGCCACGGCCTTCTTTCATATTGAGCTTTATTTTCTTCCAACTTTTTGCATCCTCGAAGATTGACTTGTATTTTACAAATAATTATTGTTTAAAAAATTATATATTTAAAGAAATTGCTTCAATTTCAGTATTCGAATTTTATGTCGGGTTCAATTAGGTTGTTTTATCAACAGGTGAGAATTGATCGAAATGTTAAGCACTGGAAAATGATGCTTTGAGCTCGCGTAACTGAATGTTTTTTTTTCAAGCTCGACTTTCTGGAAATCAAGTTTGTCGGCAACACCTCATCCACAGCCCGGGTATTTCGTGGCTGGACCCTGGAAAAGCAGCTCTCACTGCTGCCCACCATCATAACGCCTGGGCGGTCAGCCACTTCGGCAAACCTGGCCTCCACCCTTCTCCCTCAGGCTACACCTGCAGCAGCAGCTCCAGCACAGGCCCGGGGTCCTCACTACCCCCAGCGGCCCACTCCAGCCCACATCTCTACAGTTTCCCCCCCACGCCTCCCAAAGACGTGTCTCCAGACCCTGGCCCTACATCTCCAATCTCCACCTCCACTCGAATGGATGAAAAAGAGTCTATCAAGTACCAAGTGACTCCAACGGATGGGATGAAAATGGAGACCTGCAGTCCACTGCGCAGCAGCCTGGTCTCGATGAATGCTCAAACTCCAGCAACTCACCACCCCATCCCGACATACCCCTCCTATTCCCTCCCAACACCACACGACTATGGCGGCAGTCTGTTCCACCCCGGGAGCCTGCTGGGTGGATCCTCCTCCAGCTTTACGCCCAAGTGTAAAAGCAAATCCCGGTCATGCTCAGGTGAGTTTCATATGTCTGAAAAGAATGAGTTAATTCATATATAATAATAATAATAATAATATAAGTGTCTTAATAATATAAAGTGTCTCAACAAATTAGCCACAATATAGGTACGTGGTTTATTTGCCCGTAAGCAAACCAGTCTGCTCATAATCATATCTCAGTCTGATCGCCTTCGTCACCACTTTACAAACATCATCCACTTAAAAGGATCATTTAGGCGGGAATTTAACATGAAACGGCTAATCAGGGTCACCGATTAGGCCAAGAACTCAAAATATGCAACCTGCGTCAACACGATTCAGCTCTTTAACAAGATAGATGATGACAGTCAGTCAAAATAATTCGACATTTAAATTTTATAAAGTCAACGGTTTATGCGACAAAACCTTAAATAGCTTATTAACTGTTCACCAAGATGAGGTTTATGAAAGGGAGCGTATGGACCTATTTTTTTCAAACGAAAATTCATGAGAATTTTTATATGAAAACTTCTTGTCAGAAGCTATTTGGTTTGAATGTTTTTGTAGTTAGAGTTCGTTATATTTGTTGTCTTTAATACATTAGCGTGATTCCCTGGCATTTAGTCTGCTTTTGGCCTCTCACCTAGGCTTTCCATTTGCTTGTCTGGTTAGGCTTGTTTTCTTTCAAATGTGGGCCTTTATTACTTAAAATGCAGGAGTCACGACGCCCTGGCTCCTGCCATATCCTGTATACCTCTCAGGGAACAAATCACGACCTCCACCCCCGCCCCGCTGTTTGGCCCAATACTAACAAAGCACCGCCGGGACGCACCGTCACAGGCGACAGAGTCCTGCTGTTTGTGTTTTTAAGTATGGCCTTGGCCCAGCCCACTGAAATGCAGAGAGAGAAAATCAAGCCCAGATGAAAGGATCACTTTTCAGCACCATTTGTACTAATGTTGGTCTTGTTCATATGTCAATTATCAATTGATTAATACAAAAATTTTAATTTACTTTCTAAGATGGTTAAGCAGGACATTCCTAATTATTTTCTCAGTGTGTTTTCATTTAGTTAAAATAGGTGGCCGTATTTGCAGCCAGCAAAAAGACATCGGCCATCATTGTTCATAAGAGAAAACCACACTAAAACAATAGGTAATGTTAAGATAAGGAGGCAATATTATGATGACCTTTCATAAATATGACATGTGGTATAGGTCTAACATAAAAAGCATAGGCTGTTTAATCAACATCTCTGTATATTTTAAAGCCTTTTTATCACACACCACTGATGTCCTCCTTGACAGTGATGGTAGATTAAGTTAAGAACCATGATTTTACAGTGTGGCTTTAGTTGAATGCCTGGTTGGTCAAAATAGTAAAGTTATACAAACATGGACTGTCCAACTGGTGGGTGACAGATGCAACATCTAATCCAATTAATATCAAAACATGGGTTAAGGATCAGGGTTTGATCAGTTTGATCAAAATCAGTCATATTCCTAATCAATACATTTTCACAAGTTCTGTTTAACAAAGGAGTAGGTTTTCTTTCCTCACCAAAAAAGGACAAGCTTTTTATCTATCAGACCTGTCCAGTGCCATTAGCTGTGATTGATTGTTGTATAAAATGCCACGACACTTTGGAAGTCAGCACACCTTGTGTGGTTTCCTGTTTTACTAACCTCAAACCAGCTTGACTTGACATTCAAGTCTTCTTTCTCAAAAGTGGGTGTTTGTGCGTATGTTCCTACCCTTCCTACCCTGACTATCTCTTCATTAAGCCTTGTGGGCACTGCAATGCTCTTCAACCCTTTTCCTTATCCTACATTTTTTCTGGACCATACAACACAACACATGAAAGTCAGCGCTTTAGCAACTTGTTGGATTTTGCACTGCTATTACTACTACTACTATACTTCCATTCAACAAGGTAGAGAGAGGGTGTGTCTGAGACAGAGAGGCCAGTTACAGACCTCAGCATGAACATCAAAACGGAACATTGGCTTTGTACAAACCTGATCCCTCTCTCACGTTAGGGTGGGACAGTGGGTGTCGCTGACATTATAATGGGAATAAAGGACGTGCTCTGGGGAGAGGGATACATGAATTAAACAGGAGTGTTTTGGTTTGTTTCGCAACAACCCATTTGAGACTGCGCATATTAACTAAGTGAAACCTTGAAGAAGACAAAGTGGGAACGCCTACCATTTTCATACCTGACTTAAAATGTCTAAATACGCTATAAGGTGAAAGGGACACCGCCTTGTGCCTAACAGAGGTCTATGGCTTCAATGTGCTGGCCACAATGGAGCTCAACAGATGAAAATAATAATAAGGGAATTGTAAGACTATTTGTGACGCAATTTTAAAGCAAAACAACGTAAAAAAAGAGACATGAAGGGCACATATTTGTTAGAGATCACAGCGTGGCCCGGTAAACATTTAATACGACTATCACACATTTCCTCTCATGTTTGCTGTCTAGCTAATGAATTATGAAGCTCTAATTTGATGGTGTGTCTCTGGACACACCACGCCTCTGGACACATTCTGGCAGCCTCTGGGTTTCCCAATCTGGATTAGTTTACATAGAAGTGTCTGTGTCCATGGCGATCTGCCACACAGAGGAGAACCACTGACAGTCATATGGATTGCTCTTGGCCAGCACACCTGTACTGTGTAGTGTTGCATCACTACAGGGGAGCACTGACTGATATTACATTACTAACAAAGCGTGTCTAGTTATTTCACGTTAATTGATGCCCAGCAGCTTTGCTCAGATCAGGCCATTTTTCTTGTAGGTATGAATAAAATATGGTGGCTTTTAATGGAGTCTTAACTTTTTAATTATATAAATGTCTCTTTGTCTTTCCTCCACTTGAATTCTACTCAGAGGGGCGGGAGTGCGTTAACTGTGGAGCCACCTCCACCCCCCTATGGCGTCGTGATGGGACAGGCCACTACCTGTGCAACGCCTGCGGCTTGTATCACAAGATGAATGGGCAGAATCGACCCCTCATCAAACCCAAGCGCAGACTGGTGAGTTTTAGCTCTCTCTCTCTACCTCCACATCTGAGAAAGGGGCTTCTATATGAGCACAAAGCAGATGCTGCCTGCACAATTCCAGGAAAGTTATATTTTCCCTATGATCTTCCTGCAATTGTTTGTCCCTCTCACCCCCTGGTGATCCCCTGCACTGCCTGTGACAATACTGCTACTATTGCCATTGTTACTGCTATCATTATTGCTGGTACTTCTGATACTGTCACTGATACCAATGCCCAATACTGCTTAGTTATCACTAGACTTGATTGAATAAACAAACTACTACGACAGGTTCAGCATTTTATGACTCCACTAATGATCTCCTATCTAATTATTTGTGAGATAATACTTCTGGTTGGGCAGAAAAAAAAAATGCGTTGTAGATGGATTTTGGAAGATTCTCACATCTAAAACATTTGAAGATTTTAATCAGAATTGGGGAAGGAGAGTTTAAATATTTCCTATGATTTCAATTTGTTTCCCAGGCATTTCTACCCTATCAATAGGAATTTTATTTGCAGCCCACTCTTAAAAATAATGACATATTGACGAACCATAAGATACTAAATATTAGGTACTAATGATGTACTTTAAATAAGCCTCAGCTAATTTGAGGCAATTTATCTGTAAAACCCAAACTTTCTATTAGATTAGCTACGTCATAGTTTTAAGCATACAAAAAACATAATCTGGACCAATCCTATCCTACATTATTATTGAACAACCTTATTGAATAGTCATTGAAGCAAATTACTTGGACTTTATTAAATCACTTCAGAGCTTTTGAAGAAACGTCAAGCATAAGCTAGCCTACATTTTGAGGCAAGAAAATCATAGGCCTGAATACATTCTGAAATGTTATTAAACGACAGATTTATAATCTGTTAATGGCACAGTTTTATCAGAATCCAACTCTTCAATAGGATTGAGAACTTTCTCTGTTTGCAAGAAAAAAAAGAAGAAAGATATCTTACAGATTTGTTTCGATTTTCAGTAGGACAACATAACCTATTGGATTTATAATCTTTCTTATAGGGCGTTTTGGTGTCATTTAGCATCTTGTTGCGAATTAACACGTAGACTAGCATTTCCCCACTCGTTGAGCCTTGTTCTCCATAGTCCATAACATTTTCCATGGGTTCTGTGTCTGGCAGCTTTTGCATTTTCAGCTGAAGTGTTTTCAGAGTTCTGTTCAAAGGGCATCCAGTTGTTTCCTATCCGGATATCTGTCCGGGCCCGATAAGGAAGCTTGGCTCCCGGGTGTTTCCTCCTTCAACAAACCCCGCTGCATTTTGTATGGCCCCGGCAGGCCAGACGTTGACATATACTGTACTGTAAAGCGATTATCACAACACTGGAGGACCCAGTTATGTGTGGAGCGCGCGCGAGAGAAACAGAGAGAGAGAGAGAGAGAGAGAGAGAGAGAGATAGAAAGACAGAGAGAGAGAGAGAGAGAGAGAGAGAGAGAGAGAGAGAGAGGCAGAGAGACAGAGACACACACAGGGAGAGACAGAGAGCGCGAGGGGGAGGGATGGCGGCAGTGAGGATTGGAAAAATAAATGGATTTATGTTCTTGAGGGCTTGTTTTGTCATGCTCGGTTGGCAGTGGCACAATCAATGTGTGCCGGAATGCGGAGTGTTTTTGTTGTCCGTCTTGCTGTTAAATGTCTGCACTCTGTATCATTGCTTTTCTTGGGCCATGAAGCGATTGTATGAACTTGAAATTGATTAAAAATAGAAAATAGGGGGTATTGCGTCGTGACCCTAAACGTTTTTAGGTTGGGTAAAAAATCGATCCGTAATGGTCACACGTGACGTAGCTTGATTGTGCGCAGACAAGACGTGTGGACAACAGGTAACATTCAGGGACGAGAGATTCTCAAGAACTTATCCTGCAATGACGGCATCAACTATTAATGTCACCCATGATCAAATGTATTTCAGTGGAATACAATAGCCCATTGGAGCAAATGCTTTTGGAGACTATCAGTGTAGGCAATACAAAATGCAACTTGTGACTCTATACATCAACGATGTATTCAATCGAATCAATAGAGCTATAGGCCTAAATCCTTGCAAGTAATTTAAAGAGTAACTGGGACTACAGATTCTATCTGCTTATTTTTGCGAGCCTTGAAAGTGG
The DNA here is from genome assembly GCA_030340665.1 of Neosalanx taihuensis. Taxonomy (NCBI): domain Eukaryota; kingdom Metazoa; phylum Chordata; class Actinopteri; order Osmeriformes; family Salangidae; genus Neosalanx; species Neosalanx taihuensis. Next base: position 13,217,243 of record CM059289.1, read on the forward strand.
ACAGTGAGACATTTACATTAAGTCATTTTAGAGACACGCGTAACCTTTTTACACATAGCATAAAACGACTTTGATTTGACAAAATACACGAAGTTTAGGCAATTTAAGAAAGTAATCTATTACACACTATTTACTTTATAACTTTGATCGTGAAAATTGTTAAACTACGTTTAAACGAGTAAAAACGTACAATTTCTTAACGACATTAAAATGTGACAATTGTCTTAAGTTAAACGGTCATGGGTTTTCATGTTCAATTGTATCCATGTCAAGTTCACTGTGTTGACCTTCTCAAACATAATGATCCAATTCAGCTCAACAAATTCAGTAGATTTATTCATCATGTTTTAACCATAATGCGTTTCTCTCCAGTCCGCTGCGAGACGAGCTGGCACCTGCTGCGCTAACTGTCAGACCACCACCACCACTCTGTGGAGGCGCAACGGCAATGGCGACCCGGTGTGCAACGCCTGCGGCCTCTACTACAAACTGCATAACGTAAGTAGCTTAACAGCGTCTTTAGGATCTCGCGGGTCGAACTGGGATCAAGTGGGCGGACAGCTTGCATCGATTTACGGCAGAAGAGAGAGAGAGAGAGAGAGAGAGAGAGAGAGAGAGAGAGAGAGAGAGAGAGAGAGAGAGAGAGAGAGAGAGAGAGAGAGAGAGAGAGCAGCCAGATTTGCCCGTCAAACAGAATAGCCAGTCGTTTTTTCTTCTTATTAATGCATCTTTGTTTCAATGGGGGGCGTTAGTCCCGGGAGAGGTTGGAGGGTGGGACTGTCATTTAGTGCTAAAGCGTCCGTTACACTGACGCGAACTAGTCTGAAAAGTCCTTTCAGGATCAGCGTGGCGCATCGCCTTGATGGTAACATTTTATTTGAAACTGAACAAAGCAGTCACACAAATCACACAAGAGTAGATTAGACATTTCATGAGACATGTTTTTTAGTTTTTATTAATTAAATTATCTTTGACATTTTCCACATTATAATATAGCTGAATGAGTCTAAGTTAAATTGTTAACTTAAATAAGAGGTGTCTTATTTGTATGTTGATTACATACATGAAAATAAAATAAAACTGAGAGTGATAAATGCTAGAATAGAAAACAAGCTCCACCGTGCCTTTCGCACCAAGACATTGTGATTCTTCTATACTCTATGTTTGTCTGCTTCCTCAGTGGGTAATATCTCAGCTCCTCTCATTTCTGCAGGTTAACAGGCCTCTGACCATGAAGAAGGAAGGTATTCAGACACGCAACCGCAAGATGTCCAGCAAGTCTAAGAGAAGCAAGCGGGCAGGAGATGGCTTTGATGAGCTTTCAAAATGCATGCATGACAAGTCTTCACCCTTTGGCAGTCCCCCTGGCTTGGCAAGTCACATGACCCACATGAGCCACCTGTCCCCCTTCAGCCATTCCGGACACATGCTGCCCACGCCCACGCCCATCCATCCCTCATTCGCTCACCCCCACCACACAAGTCGGTCGCCAGCCTGGGCTGAACCTCACTGAAGCTCCCCCCACCTGGCCTCACTCCACTCCCTTACCACAGGCCCTTCACCAGCATCTTCACCAGTGTCAGTTCTCCACAGGGGCACAACCTGGGACGTCTTACATGCAGCTTCATGTGGAAAGACTGCGAGTAGAGGACTAATCTGTCTCACATGACCTTGTTGAGAGAAGTTTGAAATGGACAATTGTATCACGTCTCTGTACAGAGAGAAAAAGAGTTTCTGATGGGTGTGAATGGGGACACTCACAGTTGTTTCGCCTTTTTTTAGTACTTTGTCACTTTGGTACCCCTGTGTCCACCATCCTGTGAAAGGCTCACAAGAGGTTCTGCAACCACTGCTTTCACCTCCAAGACCTCCAACTTGTACTGAGACCCTCCCTCCCTCCCTCTCCTGTCTCGTCTCCCTGTCTTCATCTATGGCTGCTGTGGACAGACTGTGTAGTGTTGTCGTCGATCAAGACGTCTGGACCCAACCAAATGCTGGACAAACACCAAGAACTTGGTCAACTGTTTTAAAGGACTTTGATGGATAAAAGACACAATGAAATAGAATGTTCATAAATGCTTAATTGCTATTATTGTTGTTATAATTGATGTAATAATTATTATGATAACTTATTTCCACTTTATTGCTTTCTTCAAAGACACATTGATTTTAATGTCATTGTTATTACATAACAGAACAAAAGAACTGACCTATCTTAGACAAGTTGTTCCTGAGCTGTACGTTTTTACCATTTTCCCCATCTCATAAAATAAAGGAAATAAAGTTTAATACTAAATTAAGGAATGCATCCGTGTCACTAAAATATATATTTTGTGAACCTCTTCATCCAAAACTTGTCAAGATTATGTAAAATTTTTCAATAGAATATGCTCTAACAAACACACACAAAGCTACTCTCACAAACATACACACACACACATACTCAAGAATACTTTATTCTTGAATCTAAATTGAAGTGATATCAGATATAATGAAGCCAACTCTGTGACCTCAAAAGTGCAGAAATGGTTTTGTTTCAGCTCCTCCCCTGTGTGATGTGTTTCTAGAAGGCCTCTTTGTGGAGCCTATAGTCCTCAGGGTGCACCAGTCTAACACAGACAGCAGGCTCCAAAGTCAGGGTGAACAGAGGGCCCTGACGTTACACGGATACAGACACACCCGTCCACGTGCACGCACACGCACGCACATAAGCATAGATATGACTATACACAACAACACTTCTTCAAGTGGATACGCTCCAGTTCTTATCTTGTTACGTCCCTCCTCTCAAACATGCACAAGCAACATGTGTACTGGACACATTAGCGTAAAATGTATTTTAACTTTAAATGTATCCCTTGCAGCCTTTCCCATTCCTCCCGTCTCTCTGCCCTGCCTCTTTCAGAATGCCCTCTCAGGGCTGAGGGAGTGAGAGGAAGGACAACGGGTCTTTAGTGGCAGAGAAAAGAGGAAGGAAAGGCAATCAGGCAACCCATGAGCAAACGCGTGGGGGGCTATTTGGACCCCTCACACACAGATGTGCTCACAGCTGAAGGCTGCAGGAAACAGCTCTCTCTCTCTCCCTCCTTCTCTCAGTTTTTCTCTCTTTCCTTCTCTCTCATTCTCCCATTAGGTAAATTGAAGGACCTGAGGACACCATCAGCAGTCTGCCCAATTCAGGCCAGTTTAAGGTCATCATCACAGCCAATACACAACAGTCACCCAAATCAGAACGGCAACTCCTCTATATTTTCAGTACCTTATTAGACATTAGATCAAAACATTCCTTGTAAATATAGCTTTACAATAGATGTAATCTGAAGACGTTAATCCAAAGCAGAAAACAGCTCTGCATCAGTGCATTTATATCAGTGAACAGGACACTACAGCTAAGCATTTTCTCAACCCTAACCAGTGTTCAACTCACAGCAAGGGAATGCCTAGTTTCAAATCACTCAAAATCACCTTCAGGTATAAATTCACATCACCCAAAGCTTGTTAATTTTCAATCAGAGCAGTCTTTTGCTGCAAACCACCACGCGTGTTTAAGCGTCAGTACTGAGAGTTCACGACTCTCAACTCGGCCACCCTGAACTCATGGCTCTGCTTGGCGTGACTCCCAGAGTCTAAGAGGGCCAGCCCTCTACGAGGCCCGCCGCTGGGAAGGAGGAGTCCTCCCAAAAATAATACAGCAGCCTGCCAGTGTCTGGGAGCTGAGACAGGGAGAGAGAAACAGTGGTTTGTTAAGAGGGATAGGACTTCTAGCTGCTGCTACCCACTTAAAGATGCCCTGAGCTAGCTCTGCCTCAGGTCCTTCTAATGGACTGGATATGCATCACATTATTGTTATGAAGGCTGGAGATACTTCTGCCAGAATGGAACCATGTGACACTTGATAGAAATGGGTATAACTTTCATCGATCACATATTTTTGTATGACACATTGAGGAACACAATATGCAACCATGAAAGATTATATTACCTAAAGTTAGCCGAAAGGACATAAAGACATAGCTGTGTACTGGAGATGAAAAGACCTTGAAGGTTTATGATTCCTAAACCCTGGACTTCATGTACCATCTCTCACTCCCAACTCTCCATAACACTGTCATCCTTTCTTTACCGCCCACTCCCACTCTTTCCTCATCTCAAACTCCCTTCACGTATTTGTTTTTTCATCAAATTGAATTAGCAAAATCAGAAGTTACTAAGATCCTCCCCTCTCAAAGTGGGGTTAGAAAGATGAAAGGAAGTTTAGCATAATTCACAAAGACAGATCTCTTGGCATGCACTGAATGTACTATACCGTATGCAGTACATGTTCCTAAATAAATTATATCTTTGTGTACACCCGTATCTGTTCCATATCTGTGGCTGTTTAAAACAAGTTAAAACCAGGTTCCGTATCAAGTCATCGCTTACATATGTGATCTTAGCTCATAAGTAAACTTCCTCTCTCTGCGAGGATTCATAGAAAAACTGTCCCTTGACAGTTAGAGCCTGAGGTGCTGTGACCATCCCTATGACACAGAACATCCCCAAATACACAAAAACTAAAAAACACAAAAACACCAGTTCCTTATCAGTGTACATACGTATCAAAACTTAGGTGAATTTACAGCACTGATGTTCAGATAAAGAGTTATTGTAAACTAATCCTGAAACCAAGCTTAGTGACCAATCAGATCCTGCACATTTTACTGTTACTGTGGTTGCTGTAGTCACAAATAAGTCAAAACGTTTAAGTATCTTTTGCATACCACAGTCCTCTTGTCAGATTCCTCCCTCCCTCCCGCCCCCCACCCTCCCCTGCTCTCATTCTTCTTCTCCATTAGACACACTTTTCGAAGGCCTAGTTACAGCTGCACTTCAAGCACGGCTGCGCCCTAATTTTTCCAAGCGCCAATGAAAAAAAGAAAAACAGGAAGTGAAAAGTTCAAACAGGAAATACTTACACAGTATTATTAAGACCAATTGAGACAAAAAAAATCAGACATACTGTAGATGGGCAGAAACGATTTGACAAGAACTGGGGTATAAATATAAAGCTACACAGTAATGCTTTTGCATTAAATGAGTGTACTGTATATGTGTATATGGAGAAGTGAAAGAAGGAACTGAGAGAAAGTGTTTTATATCATTCATTAGTGGTTTGGGTAGGAGCGCAACAATTGCTACATGTTGTGGTTTGTTAACAGAGTAGACTAAAAACTTGTAAGGTGAGGTGTTGAGTGCATTGAAATTCAAGACTTTGTGGCCTGTGTGTTGTACTCCCTGATGACTATCCTCTGAAACACAATTTTGAAGATCAAATAACCCACACAGTGCAAATGAAGTGGTTATTGCTCTGCTATAATGCGCGGACCAATCTGTTTGATCACAATCCCTGTTAAAAAAAGTCTGGAACATCTAACCATATTCTTGCTCTCTAATCACATACATTTGATTCAGTTACAACTAAGAACTCTAAGAATTAGCATCAATCATCTAACTGTTTTCATTCGGCTCTATTCATGTATACTCTCTGTTAGACTGGCGAATGTAGTCCAGGTGGCCGTGGGTGTCTCTAGAACAAGCAGGACGCCGCACACTCGCCTTGATCCCAGAGAAAATTAGGTCAGGCCCCAGGCCACCTGGGATAGACAGTATTCACTGTGTTCACCTGGGACAGGTAGTGTTCAGGTACCATTCAGTCATCGTTCAGGCCTTGTTGAGGCCCTGCTGTTCCTCTGTAAGGCAGACAAATTCATCCCCACTGTCTGCAGACAAACGAGCCCATTCATCCAAGACTCCCATTTTCCAACCAAGGGGCAAGTACTGTACTAGTGCTTGGGGAGGGCTCAGGGGAGTGGGCGTCTGGACCTGTTGTCCTCCTCTCCTAACTATTCACATCCTTTTTCTCTTCAGCTTTCACCAACCAGTAATTGGAGAAAACAGGTATCAGAGGGAGGAGCGTAGGGCAGCCTGGCCCAGTACAGAGGCCTGTGGTGCTGCAGACCCCTGAAGGGTCCTCCTGGAGCTCATAACCTGATAATAAGCTGATAACCAAACGGGGGGGTAAAAGTATGCAGGAGGGCAGCAAAGGCCTTCAGCCATCTTCCTTCTCATGCATGAAAAGTTTTCAGAGGATCTAGATTTGTCATTTACCCTCATCCACGAGACATCAAGTTAGGAGCCAGTTGGTTAGGCCTCATTTCAGCTGTCCTTGGCGTGCCACCCGTGCATAAACGTTGCTACTCAGGTGAGGGCATTCCTAGACAACACTGGTCATTCTTTGTTGGCGGCTCTGGCTTGTTTTGTCTCCGCCCTCACCACCTGAACAGCCTCTTGGTAAACACACCTTATCTGATTTTCGGGACGAAGAAAGGACCAATGCTATGATGACGCAAGAATAGAACTCCTGTATGCCAGAGGCCTAAACAAGGAACATACTGTACCTCCTTATCTACAACAAGAGGTTATGTAGAGCAATGGTAGTTTAAAATATGAGGTAGGGTCCTAGACTAGAATCCAGTGACCACTTAGTCCATCAGAGTCCTACGACTCCTCAAGATCTCTCCTACTGAACCCTCAATAGAAGCGTTATGGCTTCACCTGGTGTAGCCCCCTTCCTAGATAGATACCCCCCGACCCCATGCCAGCCCCCTCCAGCCCACTGTCCCCTGTCACCAGGAGAGGATCAGGTCAGGTGTGTGTACCTAGATCTGATATATTAATGAGATTGTTGGTGCTATCAAACACACACACACACACACACATACACACACAACACACACACACACACACCCCAGCAGGTCTATCTGTTGAGGAAAGGCTGTAGCAGAGAGTTTTGCACTCATACTCGCTCAGTGGGATGTTGCAACTCTAGCAGCTAACTGGGTCTTATCTCCCTCCAGCAGGCTGTGTCGTTTGATATGTATCTGCACATTTTGTTGAAAGTGCAAAAATACCTAATTTTTTTTTTTTTTACACGATGAGTCAAAAACAGAACATCACCATAAACTGACGTCTGTGGTTTCTTCCTGATGATAAGTTGACTATTTACAAGAGAAAACATTTTTATGCGTCATTCGTCTTTTACATCTGCATGCGGTGCATGAGTTACACAGTGTTGTCATTTATAACAAATGCAGCTAATGCTTCTTGTCAGTACACGTTGCATAGAATTACTGCATATACAATACTGTATATATCAATGTCCACATCTTTACATGTGAAAGTGTGTGTGTGTGTGTGTGTTTAGCTTCATGAGGGAGCACTGGCTGAGAGAAGATTGTCATCATTCCATCATCGACATCACCATGGTGACTGATAAGGCCCTGTCTTCAACCACACAGCGTTACATCTCGTCTATCAAGAGGATGTGGCCCCTGCTGCTCCTGCTTGTGTGGGTATGAGTGTCTATCACACGTCTATCTGGACAGATAAGAGGACAGCATGAAGAGACTCAGTACAGAGCCAGTCAGGTCATAGTAGGTTACAAAGCATGGATAGACCCAGGGTTCAGAGGAGAGGGGCCTTGAAAACACCCTTTACTTACACAGGACTGTGGTAACAAACACAGACACATATACAGACACACAAACCTCCAGAGTTTTGAGAAGATCGCCTATTGACCAGGACACCCACCCAAGTCTACTTCACCTGGATCAAGTTGTTTGTGATTTAGTTTGGGGATAATTACTTTTCTGACAGTTGCACCTCTTCCACTGATTGACATAAAAACAATGAGCAGACCACAAACACACATCTAATAAGAGTGAGGAACACACTGGCAGTGTGTACACTGACCAACACTTATTGGTTTGGTAGCAAGGTAGATCACCCATGTAAAAAAGACAAGACCAAAATTACTAATTTAATTATTCAATTTTGTCTTAAGATGAAAAACATTTCTCCTCTGCCATGGTCTGTTGGAGAACAGACAAAAAAAGAAAAGAAAAAAAGAAGGAAAATTAATTAAAAGATGTGAACGAATTCATTTAATTATTGGTAACTGGGAACAGTCAAACAAGCAAAGGTAACTGGAATATGATAACACAGTCGTTTCAAAGCCACAAATTAGGTTTCATAAATGGAGTTTCATTTGGTTAATTTGAAACTCTATTTGAAAAAAGTTTGCGGTGTGAGGTGTCTCCATACAAGGGAGGGTGTTCCACTGCTGAACACGACATCCTTCACAAGAACATTTCCCAAAAACCCAGTGTACTTTGTGTGACACCCCGATGTCATGGAAACCCTGGAGGAGTGTGCCGGTACAGCAGACGTCAGTGAAAACGTTGGTTCCAGAAAGGAAACAAGTGAGAGAGACAGAGGGAGAAAGAGAAACAGAGGAGATACTGAGGGAGAGAGAGAGAAAAAAGAGAGAGGGAGAGAGAGAGAGCTTTCTGATTAGTTTCCTTGGCAAGATGACAAAACTGTTAGGAATGCAAGCAAGAGGGGAGAAGTGATCAAGAGCTTGAAAAGGAAAGAGGAAACTGAGAAGGAAGAGTGAGGACTGTTGAATAGGACAGGATGTCAAGAAGGCATTTTCCTTATTCATTTCCCTTCCACCCAACTTGTACCCCCCCCCCACACACACACACACACACACGCACATGCACACACACGCACACACGCACACGCACACGCACACTCACACACATGTGCATATTGTACACACACATTGTGTCCTGTCTCTCTCACTGTACTTCTCTCCCACTGTTTCTCTGTCACTTCTCTGTCTCCCTCTGTCTAACTGTATGTCTGTCTGTCTGTCTGTCTGTCTGTCTGCCTGTCTGCCTCTACACTGTTTTTAGAAGGGGTAGATGTGGACAGATCTACTTCCATTCACTCTCAACCACTGCAGCTGGAGCCAATTCGAGGGCAGGAAGAGGAGCAGAACAATTGACCTTTGTGTCTGTTTGTCTCTGGGCTTCTGGAGGTGAAGATGGACGTAGAGAACCTGGCTTATAGAACCCACTGGTCATTTCTAATCAACTGTGTTTGCAACACAGATGTATACCTCACAATTAAATCACGCAGAAATACATATGGAAATACATGCACACACATGTATACTCAAACACACGCAAACATGCATTTATCTCAAACTCCTAACACTAAATGAAACCCTTAATGTAATTTCATCTTAACCTAAACTCCCTAAAACTCCTGCAACTCCCTAAAACCTCATATAAATAGCCCTTGAAATGTTGGGGTCCTATTTTTTTTCTTTGCCATCCTTACGAGCACTTTTGGTCCGTCCCCCCCACCCCCCCCCCCACCCCCCCCCCCCCCCACCACACACACACGCATGCGACAGTGGCCACCCACTGTCAGGCTCATTTCACAGAGCCTCCTCACAGCCCCTGTCCAAGGCCTCGGGCCAATCATCTATCCAGCACTGAGTAAACGCTGCCACCTCGGACTCATACACTCTCACTCACATTCACTCACACCACATATGCTTCATTCACACACACAAATACGCGCACACACACATATGCACACACACATTATGATTAATGGATTGAGAGCATTACAGATGACAGCATTGCCACACCGTGTAATAGAGAGCAATAAACTCACTGATGTAGTCTTCCCTCTCACTTCCCACTTCCTTTCACTTTTTTTTACCTTCGGGGGTGGGGGGGGGGGATCCAGGTTCCTGGTGAAGATTTGACCACATTGTGAGAAATGTTAGAGTATTATCTGCTGTGTAAATGTGTGTCAAAAGGCTCCAGTAGGTTTCACAGTCTAGGACATAAGTAATGAATTGTGTCAGAAAGTGCCCTGAGTGTGAGTGGGTAAATGTTTTTAGGTAGCTGCAGAGGAGAGCTGGTTGTGTGGACTGGACTTGCACAACACCAGCCATAGGTCATGTGTCAGCACTATTAATACTGTGTTGTATGAATGGAACTTGGCTTCAAAATCTGGCCCATCATGTGACAGGAGTCAGCCAGCAACCCCCCCACCCACCCAACCCCCGCCACCCAGCCCCCCCAATCCCCCCCCCCTCCCCACCTTCTACATATTCTCGTGCCCGTCTCCCCCCTACACCCCCCTCCCACTGGCGCCTACACGGTTAGTTAAGGATTGCCACAGGGCATCATGTGACAAACACGCAAACACACACGCACAAACACACACGCACAAACACACACGCACACACACACACTATCTCAAAGCCCAAGTAAAATATGTACGAACTCACAAATATCACGCTTGTGTTCTGATTCAAATCAATTGAATGGGTTAGTGCTTTATCTTTGGATGACCATGGAAACTCCAACAATGCAAACCATTCTAGTGGTGGCATCAGAGGGCTGTGTGTCGGTCCTGTATACGTCAGGCTGGCTGGGGACCTCAGAGCTCAGTGTCAAACACAATGCTGGAGCAAAGCACTGCTCACACACAGAGCCTGCAGTGGGACTTGTTAGTTATGAAAATAAATAGATACTTTTGATTCGGGTCTGTCTTGGATTCAGATTCAGTTTGCATTGTCTCTGACAATGTCATCATAAAAGCTGATACTTTATGTGGAAATGTGTTACGATGGATTAATCTATGGTCTATTGGAAATGTTATGGATACGGTTGTAGGCTCATTGATATACATTTGTTGAGTGTATCGTACAATCTTAAGTTCCTGTTGCTCTATTCTATACCTATCCCTTTCCTCTGCACCCCCTTCTCCTCTCTGACACCCACCTCCATGTCTGGACGACCTCCAGCATCTGAAACCCTAGACGTTACTGGTCCTGCCCTTTCCACAAAATTTAGGAAGCCATTAGCAACATCAAATCATTACCTCCCTAAGGAAAGGGAGGGGGGAGAGACAGAGAGAGGAGGTAAGGAGCGTTAAATGTGGATTGAGAAATAGAGGGAAAAGAAAGAGAGAGGGAGAGAGGGAAAAGAAAGAGAGAGGGAGAGAGGGAAAGAGAGAGAGCAAGGGAGAGAGAGAGAAAAAAAAGAGAGAGAGATCATGTTACCTTTCTTTTCAGTCTCTCTATTATAGTAATGTGCTGGGACCCATTTAACTAATAGTAGCACAGTGATACCTGGTATAAACAGTATTACCAACTAAATTAGCATCCAGGACCGTGAAAACACAAAACCATGCATACAAAGGCTCCAGCAAACCACACATACACACAGACTGACACAAGCACACATAAGCACAACGATGCATCCAGCGAAATACAATGGAACAGTCACCTTGTTCACTGTAACACTCTAATGTAGCTGCATACAAGCTAGACCCAGCATGGGGAAGAGAAGTCCGTCTGCAATACGGCTGCTTGATGTCTTTATTAAGACTTTCCCAGCACCTCTTTTTGCTCTATCTCTCTATTTCACTCTCTCGCTCTTGTTACTGCACTGTCACCCCAAAGCTAATCCAGTTCAAATGTAAACAGGCTTAGGTCCTCATTCCACACTTAAACCGTATCAAATGTATCAAAGCCAGGGCTCACTGGCGTCCCTGGCTACAGAGGGTCAGACTGGGGCCACACAGGGCCACACACCCAACTCAATTAGCCTGAGAGCCAGTTAGTCTGTCCGACCAACAAGTGTGTGTGTGTATGCATTTAAACATGCGTGCATGCTTTGGTGTATGCGTGTGTAAGTTCGCGGGAGTGTTGTCGGGTGTGAATCCATGTGTATGTCTGAACGTACACAGTTGGTGTGCATTGGGTTAATAGGTCAGGTCACGGTTATAAGGAGCGTGAGTATGTGTGTATAATTGTGTGTATGCGTGTGTGTATGTGTGTAAGTGTGTGTGACACAGAGACGCGGAGACTCTATTCCTTATCCACTAACAGAATGTGAAAGGTTGTCTTCAGGCTAGAGGAATAATACAGACAGTGTCTGCAGCAACGTTATTACACTGGCAGGCTAAAGACATCTTCTCAAAGACCCTTCTGTGGCCCCTTTCAAGCTGACATTGCATTCTGCTCAACCAATACAGAAAAGAAAGGCTACATACCACCCAGGGCAATACTCTCTCAGCAAACGAAATCAAAACATTACATGCCACCAAAACATAAGCATTCATCATGGTCCTGTGACCCATTAAATTGCCGAAAACAACCAACCACTAATGGTTGTGAGTCTCAGGTGTGAACCATGTGCTGTTGAATGACGATGGTGACTGTAGGCGCTGGACTCTCCACGTCTTGTGGGAAAGACCAGAGCTTCGTTTCTCAGAGTTGTAGAGGTGTCTTTCAGGCGTTTGACCTACCATCCTCGCCCTGTGACCTCCATGCTGGTGAGCTACTGTGGGGGTCATGTAGGTGTGTGTGTGAGGATGGATCCCGGTTCTCTCTCACACCAGTTGATTGCCACAGCCGGTCCATGTTTGTGGGTCCCGGGAGAATCCAAACTGATTTAATCTAAAATGGGCCAATCTCATTTCACAACAGCACAGCTAGGACCTGTAAAGCCAAGGCATCTGATTTAACCCATCCCAGCCCCGCCCAGACAGGTTAAGTCCCACTGCACCCATTCAATTGTGCCGAAAGGATCGCACCATGCTAATCACATATCCATTAACCCAAAGGACAATTTAGCTTCAATCAAGCAATAAGTAACATCAGGGTCACCCCAATGTTTGGGGAGCGTTGACGGTCCCAGAGGCCCCTCCATCCCAAGCCCATCACTCTCCCTCAGCACTAAGCTGTCAATATGGCCCTGATCTGGGAACCCTGGAGCAGCAGATCCCTCACGTCTCCCCAGGGGGAACATACCAGCCAAGCCAAGCCATGTCTCTACACGGCCCCCCACCCGTACAGACGGCCCTGCACCCCCAGCCACACACATTCCCCTGGTGGCTCACTTAGACCACCTCCCTAGCCTAAGCAATACAACACTGGAACCATGCATTTCCACCGATTGGATGGCTGTAAATAATGAAACGATCAAACTTCTTGAACTGGTATGTTTCTCGTACAACCCTGTGTTGGCTGGTGGGTACATGCTGCTGTGTGGACCTGCTGGAGTAGGATGTGTGCGTGTGAGTGTGCGTGGGCGGGGGGATGACTTTGCAGGTGTGCTGACTCACTCCCGGAAGATTCCATCAGGAGGACGGAGGACGGTACCCCAGGATGAGCTAATCACTCTGTAGCTCGTCCATCAGACGTAGATTCAATTGGCCACTTTAATTAATAATGGTGTTTATCGTAGGAACATCAGGCTCTGGGGCAGGGGACAGGGGCTTGTCTGTGTAATTGGGAAGCCTGATTAGACTCCTGAGGAAGCTTTTATACCAGCAAGGTTATCAGTCCTCATGCCTGTCATCTCCCCAACATGGGCTCTTACCCACTGTTGTCTTCCCTTTGACTCCCACCTCGTCTCTCATCCTCGTCCTGTCCCAGCGCCTTACAAGATCACTGACGCACATGCCCCAAACTGTTGCTCCGCCAGTCCGATCCAGCTGGGTAGACGCCGCTCTGTTGCTCTCCAGCTCACTGTCTGAGTGAGAGAGCGGTTCAGGCCTGTTGAATAACCAGGAGAACTCGGCCTTCAGCCTCCCTCAGAGCAACGGAGAGACAGAGATGGTCAGCACTCAAGGCTGGACAGCTCCTGTCTGAGCTGATGTGAATGGAGACTTATTGATCCTAACAGGCTGAGCCACAGGTACTAATGCAGTTACACTCTGCTCTCCACTACAGCTGGCGGTTTGTCCCTCTTAATTACGGTTTAACCATAACAGACCTATACCTCCCTTGGTACCTCTCCCTCCTTTTGTCATCCGCTCATTCCCCCAGTCTCCTAATCTCCCCATATATCAACACCCCCCCCCCCGCCCCTCCCCACTCTCTTTCATTTTCTCCATCCTTTTGCCCCTCCCTCGGTCTCCTGCCCCTGTGCTGTGACCCTCCTTCCCCAGGGGTATTGTTTGTAACGGTACTCAGTAGAGTCAGTCTAGAGCAGGCTGGAATATACTGGCTTGGATCTTGTGTATTTTTGAATTTGAATCAAATTGACCAATGATTCTGGAGAGAGGAGGTAACTGGATTTATCACCAGACAATAAAAATACATCCTTCAAATGCCTGTGATGCACATGTTGCTTCTTGAGAACTTGTTTTTTTAATGCACCTACAGGGGACATATACAGTATCTTGAAGCAAAGGGGAGCTGTATTTCCAGAAAAGTTTGTCACAAAGAGTTCTGCTTTACGTGTTATGATGTTCCTGTTTGTTAGAACTGGTGAGGACTAACAAGCTGGAATAGTGACCTCTGTGCTAGTGAGATGTTCTGGATTTCTGTTGACCTCTGAAAGAGTGAACACTGCGCAATGGGAGATGGATTTAGGGAACGAGCTAAAAGGAAAAAGGAGGAAGAGGAGATGAAACAGTGTTTTATTTTATAGTTGTGTGAATTACTGCTGCAGCAACATCAAACAACGTTACTGTTAGTGCTAAACTAAAATGTGTCATCCTTCCCTTCCTCCCTTTCCGTCTCTCTTTCCTGGTATCCTCTGCTCTGTGATCCCTGTGGAAAATTGTCTCATCTCGGCCGCTCTCTGGTCCCCCAAACCCAAACATCATCAGACTGTCTCTTCCTTAGTGTTTGAATCTTTATCCCATTAATATTTTTTTTTATACCTTCCTGGTCTACCTCACATTGTTTTGTCTTTTTTTAAATTCCGGGTTTTCCCACCCAGTGCACAAGGCTTGCTCAAAGCCAAGTCAAGACAAAAGAACAGCTTTTTGCAAATTGAACATGTCAAAACATTGATATTGCATCACAAAGCAAAAGGCCACAAAAGAGATTAACAGAATGAGTGACCAAACAAATGACTGATCACATGACTTTACTGGTCACATGACTGTATCAAGGCGAGAAAAGACATTGTGGGGAGGAGGGGTTGGACTGGACACAATGCGTCTTTGCCTACTTAGAGCACAGATGTAAATGACATGAAAAAAAACTGCTAAAAACTTCAAATAGACCCTCTGAACCACCCTGTCCCCTGACTCTGGGCTGTCAGTGATATAATAGATGACCAGAATGGGTGAGCGAGGAGAGGAAAGAGAGGAGAGAGAGGAAAGAGAAAGGAGAGAAGGGATAGAGGAAAGAGAAAGGAGAGAAGAGAGAAGGGAGAGAGGAAAGAGAAAGGAGACAGGATAAAAGAGAGAGAGAGAAAGAGGAGAGATGAGACAGGAGAGGGAAGAGGATAAAGGGAGAGAGTGAGACTGTATACACTAACAAAAAAATGGTTACAAATAAGATTTTCGAGATCTTCTTTTCAGAGATGATTGGTCATAATTTGTCTGCAATTTTAGACAACGACAAAAAAGTATAAGTATATATAAGTACAGCTTAAAGTAGCAGAAACAAATAAACTAACCAATATGTAAACCACTCTCAAGTTAAATCAGGAAACATAGTTCATCAAGTGGTCCTATGCCCCTCCAGCCCAAGGTTCCAGGAGTGTGGAGTGGTCTTAAGTGGCTGGACCAGGGAGGCCTGTCCCGGGGCCCATCCGTTGGCCGGTTCCTAATTCGGTTAGGAGGAGGGGGTCTGGCGTTTCCCGTCTTGGCTGGGCAGGCCATGCTAAATGAGGTTTTGCGTAGCCCCGGGGAGCTGAGTGTAATGGACCCTATTAGCTGTGTGCATGCATAAGGGAGGAGAGTCAAACGAGGGAGTCCTACTTAATGAGAGGGAGGGAGCACCAATCACAAGATGGAGTCATAGTTTGGAAGAGGGGGGGAAGCACCAATCAAAAGAGGGAGGTCTGTCTAACAAGAGGGGGGGGACTCACAGGTTCAGCGATCAGCAGGTTCACTGTACAAATAAAAAAATACATCAAACAGACAATCATGGAAACTGGACCTAGGAAGAGGCTAGGCAAATGGCAAAACAAATACATTCGCACTTATCCAGGTAGACATTGTCTGGGAAGAGCTGGGCAGGGCTGAGGGCTGGGAAGAGTTGAGGATTTGGGAGGGCTGAGCAGGGCTGAGGGCTGGGAGTGAGAGTGTTACCTGACTCTCTGCATGTCCACTGTCCTGGTCTGCTTCTGTTTTTCTCCCTTATGACTGAGTCTATTCTGTTCATGGGCTGCTAGCGCATCTCTCTCTCTCTCTCTCTCTCTCTCTCTCTCTCTCTCTCTCTCTCTCTCTCTCTCTCTCTCTTTCTCTCTCTCTCTCTCTCTATTTCTATCTCTCTCTTTCAAACACACACACACACATGCACGCACGCACACACATGCACACACACGCCCACACAGAAAAACATATAAACCCTCAGTTACATATACAGTCCCTCCTGTCCACCCTCTCCCAGTGGATTACTGGGATGGGCACTGGACCCATGGGGGATGAGGTAACACACACACACACACACACACATCCTGCATGTACACAAACACACACCACACTACAGCTTCCATTCAGAGTGTGGTTCTGTCCATCAGGCCTGTCAATCTCACTGTTTCTCATTGCCTTTTCCTAGACCTCGACCCACCTTTTAAGGCCCTGGATATTTTGTAGAGCTGGTTGCCAGGGAAACCATCCAGATGTTGGCCCCTGATTAACTGGCGACGGCCAAATGAAATCAGAAGGGGTGATAAGATCAGGGGGGCTTCAGGGACTAGGGAAAAGGTGGCCGCAAGCTAGAGGGTGAGAGATAGACAGAGAGGCAAAGGGAGAGAGATTTAAAAGAAACAATTTCACGTAAGCACACAAACACCCATGCACACACACATTTCCTCATGCAATTCAGTAGAGAATTAATTTTTTTCTTCATACAGTCTATTTTCTCTCAGGCAATTCATCTTTACATGCACGATAATGACATAGCCACTAAAATTTAAAAATACAACAAATCTTTCATTCATTCAAACCAAATAACCATTCTGTCTATTTTCTGAGTGAGGATGTGCCTTTCTATTCGCAGAGAAAAACAATACAGCAACTTTGACTCACTCATTCCCCAGAGAATAAACAACACACTAATACAATCTTTTAATACACACTCTTCAGACCCATAGAGTGGCTCACATGAGGCAGCAAATGTGCCCAACGTGCTTCAGAGACGGTAAATAACTGAGCCCTCCTCCACAATCCATGGCTGCTCTGAAGTCTACCTGTCCCACGTGTATTTGATCAAGCAGAAAAGCATTGACTGGCCTATTTCCTGTCAGAATCTACAATGAAATTACATTAAAACGTCCCCCTATAACTGCCCATCCAAAGTGACCCCCAACTGATAAGGGTGCTAACTAGGTAAAGACTAAAGCACTTCCCTGCCTTCCACCGTCTGAATGAGCAAGAGAGAAACACTGCAGGCTCTGCCCACTCTCACTCCCTCCATTTTCCAATAAACTCAAGCAATCAGATCAGTGCTGCTTTAAATGGAGGACTTGATGGCAGCAGGCTGCATTAGTCACTGGTGTCCTCGCTATCCGATTAGTCAGAGACAGTGACAGTTCCCAGCCAAGAGAGGCAGGTAACACACACACACTAACAAACACACACATGCACACAAACACGATCGCACACGCAGACATAATGCTTGCACAAATGGCAAGATACATTAAAGCACCCTTACGCTTTGTAATTTGCCACAAAGCAAAGCCTCGAAAAAGCGGAAAGCAAGCACAAAGATTCACTCAAACACACCTACACACACATTGTGGCAGGACCTCTTGTGGCCGTTTGTGGTGCTAATTGGATATTCTGAGGCAGATGTCATTATTGTTGAGCACTCAGGCACTTGATGTTTCCAAGTAGTTGGGCAGTCGTTTGAGGGTATTAGCAGCTCTTACAGGGCAAAGGTCAAAGACAGACGTGAGTGTGAAAGTGTTCTTTAGTGAACAGTATGAACACAAGATGGAGGGACTTCCTTCACCCGAGCTGCCACGCTGTTGGGATCCTTTTGAGGTCTAATGACCCACTAAAGCCTGGTTATTTAAACTCACTATTAGGTACTTCTTCAAGGTACATGTGCCAAATACAAAGACATTGCAATTAGTTGCTAAGTGCAGCACACACAGCCATAAAACACACTGTCGTGTAGCAGATCTCTATGGAGCCTTACCGAAAGAAGCCCCTCCCTCCTTCTCAGCTGGTTCTGCTCTGCTTGGGAACAGGAAGGCCTCCTCACTGCTCAGCAGGTCCAGGAACGCTTCAGTCCACTCACAGTCCCTTCTGGTCTGGTCTGTGTGGGCCACAGCTGGCAAAGAGAAAGGGGTCAGAGTCTGCTCTGTATCACAGATCTCGACAGTATAGAGAAGGAGAGGAGAGAGAGAGAGAGAGAGAGAGAGAGAGAGAGAGAGAGAGAGAGAGAGAGAGAGAGAGAGAGAGAGAGAGAGAGAGAGAGAGAGAGACATAAAGAAAGAAAGGGGGGGTTCTGTTTTCTGGAGAAGTCTAGATAGAGGTTGGCGAACAGAATATTACTGGAGAATGGCCTTAGGTCAACACTGCACTGGTAAAATCTTACACACAGAAAGAAAACACTGTTGATAAGCGTTGCCTCGTGAAGGATTTACTGTATCTGTTGATGGTATCCTGGATTTCTGGCACTGAACTAACTCAAAGGTCAAGTAAATAAAAATACTTCAGACTGAAACAAAGAAAAATGATTTTGTTTGCGGATCAACAGTTCAAGCTCACATATCATCCTGATTCAGAACTGCAGGGACGTAAAGAAGGAAACTTCATGTTTCGTTATCATGGTGCTGATAAACCCAGGCCCCATGTGTGTTTGTGTTTCATCTGGGAGTCTGACTGGGAGGTTTTCTGGTACCTGACGTCCCTCTGATCCTGCAGCTGATGGACTCTGGATCAGGCAGTTAATTCAGGCCAGATAAACCCCTCTCATCTCCACGGAGGTAGATTACTGTAGTAGCTGTATTTTCATCTTTTGATCTGTTCTCTGCTGTTTTGGTTCATTTGCATGTGTCAGAGATACAGCTTTATTTAGGGGCTTTATTCATCTGAACAGGAGGGATTCTGGATGCTAAAACCTGAGCCAGATTAGCACTGACCCCCCTGGATCTCGCCCCTACTCGGCTCTCACTCGCGTTTTCTTGGTAATATACACACACACCCACCCACACGCACACGAACATCCCACCCACACGCACGCACACAAACATCACACCCCCAAACATTGCGCACGCAAACATCACACAACTCATAAACACAAACACTCCTTCATCCCTTCCCCTCCATGCCAACACACCACGGTACTTCTCCGTCCTGGCTCAGCCCTGGCTGTCACTTCCCTGTCTCCCGCTCGCTCCCTGGCTCCCCAGATGTGGTCGATGTGGACGTGTACTTTGTCCAGATCAGCCGTGAGATGAGATGAGAGGAAGTGGGAGGTATTGTTCTTCCTGGGGTGCTAAGCCCCTGGGCGATTACCCTGTCAGAAGGAAGAACTCAGCAGCTACGCCGTCTGCCACAACCCAATGCTAAATCCCAACTGATCGCAAAAGAGTACGATTTTACACTTTAGATTCCTCCCATCTCTTAATGCGGCCGATGCTGCGAGGATATTCGTCTCTCCCTCATCTTATCCACGGCTGCTATCCCACTCAGCCAGTGGCGTCAACCCCTAAGCTCACGCTGCAGGGATAAGACTCAACGCCTTGTCAGGCCAGATCAATGTGATTCTACAATGCTGTCCGAGAGAGGGGCCCATGTAGCCAACCAGCAGCATGTGTAGTCCCAGTCTACACATACCACACCACCGCTACACACACAGTGGGGAGATTCCTCCACAGGACTTTACAGGTATGTAAAGCATTGAACCTACCCAGGAAAAGATAGTGGCAAGACATTGCAGTATAGCTGATAACTTTTATCGGCTGAATCTTGACACGTTCCTCCCCATCTTTCCTTCTCTCTATCTGTGTGTGTGTCTATCACGAGGTGGATCTCCCTGAAGGGTTCATGTGCTCCACCAACTGTTTGTCTTATCAGCTTTCTCCAAAATACCCCGTTGCAACACTCATGAATAAATCCTTCAGTCAGACGACACAGAGTGGTATCGCTCTTAGTTTCTTATTATCGTTCTTATGGTGTGAGAGTCCGTGAGTGTTCTGACGCGAACATGCTGAACCGTCTTCCAGGAGGCTGCATATGAACTCAGGATGGAAACACGAAAAAAGGCAGACAGAAAGACAGGGAAGGTAAAAAAAAAGAAGAAAAGAAGATAAGATACGCAGACAAAAATAACGAAAAGCGAATAGAAGCGCAGACAGAGAGAGGAGGACAAGAGAGATGCGGAGGGGAAGAAGGAGAAAGAGGGGTGAGGGTTAGAGAGAGGTAGGAGGACAGAATCCTCCTCCGTAGATCCAGCTGCATAGTGACATCCCACCAGCACTCCCCGTTTCCATCCTGAAAGAGCCTCCAACTGATTTCCTGTTTTGGTTTGATTATGTTGCGTGGCCTCACTAGTATATCACTACCTCCCTCTCCTCTCCTTTAGTTTTACGACTGACAGCTTAAAATAAAGTACTCTCTAAATCTCCACCAGCAATAAAGCTGTTGAGACCGATGTTCCTACGTAATGCTGGGTTTTTTCTCCCCGTCACAAATGTGTACTTTTTTTACAAGACAGCTTTGACTGACTTTGGTAACTCTGGAGTGTCAATTCTCCATCTCCTCTTTTGATGCAGGCCATCTCTTCGGTGACTGAGTTTCTACCATTGAGTTTGACTCACCCCACACACACAGACACACACACACGCACACACACAGGCCCAACCTTCCCCCACCCCGCACACAGACACTCTGCCTGACCACATTCCAGTAAAGGGTGATCGTGAATCTCACCCTGGAATCCGAGCCCTGAGCTGGTGAGGCGGCCTATGGCGGCACTCCCCCTATCCCCCATAAAGAGAGCCTTGGGTGGGCAGGAGAGCACTGCACAGCCCCATGACCTCCATCCATCAGCCAGGGGGGAGTTCTCTCCTCTTCTCACTGCTGTAAATCAGCCTGCCAGGGTCCAGCACCATCCTCACTGTTCCCCCCAGCCCCAACTAACTCACCCCTGATCTGCAGGTGTCACAACATAAACCCTAACCCTCACCATCCCAACCCTCCCACCCTTCTTCTACCCCTCACCATCCCACCCTCCCACCCCACCCTCCTTCTACCACTCACCATCCCACCCCTTCCACCCCACCCTTCTTCTACCCATCAACTGTCAGCTAGTACAGGCCTACGTGCACGGTCAACTGTCTATCAGGCAGGTGGTCATGTTATAGGCATTCATATGTAATGATCAGATCAGTTGAAAGTCATGATACATGACTGATTGAACAGGTCACCTCTCAATGCCACACAATGCCCTGAACAACGTACCTCACGCTTCTAGAAAAAGTGGGGATCCATCTATGGTATTACATCCTCCACGAGTTCTTTCCACGGTCAAACAATTTGTTATCAGTTATCATGTACAACAACATGGTGTGATCAGACTAAGAGCCAGTCACATGGTCAGTTTGTGCTCTTTAGGTCACATAAACACAGACTTGAAAATTGTCGTGGGGTCAAAGGTCACAGCCTGAGAGTCATAGAGGCGGACTGGCTCTTCCCACACAAACACACACACATGCAGACACGCACACATGCACACATGCAGACACACACACATGCAGACACACACATGCAGACACACAGGTCACATGCCCCAGACAGCATAGTGGGCGTATGTACAGTACCCTATAGTTCAGGATGAGAATTTCCTAACAAATGTGAACAGACATGCATGCATTCAGGCACACACAAAGTATAGTATTCTTTTATTCTTGTCTTGTTTCTCACAGGGGTGGGACTGTGGGAACCACGCTGTCACTTCCTGTGCCTGCGGGCCTCAGCCAATCACTATCAGATAAGAAGTACCACTCTGCCAATCAGAGCTGAGCCTCTGATTCACATGGCAGGGCACCCGCTGCGATAAGGACAGAACTTGGAAGGGAGAACGTCTTGATCTCAATTGTAACCCCTTCAAACCATCCCTCCCTTCCCACCAAAATAGTTGTTTGGAGACAAGGTTTCTTTTTGTTTTTGCCCATAATTACCCTCCCTTTTATCTGCCCCCCTGTTCCCCTTGACCCCAGCTCCAGGGTCAGTGGCCAGGATATCCCACTCTTCTCAGCCCCATAATGTGCCTTTTAAGATGGATGAAGAGGGGCATTCACGCCATGGCAGACAGGAGCGGAGAGAGGAGAGTAATCACTCCATCACGGTCTGCCCCCGTCTGTCCCGAGTCCAGCCCAAACACTCAGCCAGCCTCACCACTGACATCAAAGACCTGAGCAGAGCTCAGCCAGGGCTGCTGTCCACAGCCCTCAGCCGCTCAGACCACAGCCCAGCACAGAGGGAGCCCTGTGTCACGCTGAGGCTAGACACAAGCACAGGGCTGCTCCTTGTGATTCTACCGGACAGGACAAAACAGGACAAGAATGTTTACGACCTCAAGGCAGCGGCTTTAGGTATCAAACACAGCTGTTTGGAACATGATGTTGCACGGTTGATACAGCGGTAATGTTTCCTATACGCGTATCAAATGGCCTGTGAATGAACAGGGTGGGAGTATCAGAGTGCCCAAACAATGACTCATTAAGGAAGGAAGTGTGTGGATTTTGAGGAATTTTCCATCTGCCTCTGACACAACAGTAACAGTCTTTTAAGCCATTACCATTGTTACAGAGCTACTTCAATGCTTGGCAGAGATGGTGGGCACTGTGAGGTAATTGTAGGGCGTACAGCTGTTATGGTTATGAACTATAATAAAAACAAACTAAGAGGCTGTCGCGTGTCTTGAAATTCCATGAGAGAACCAGCACAAACATACACACCCACCCACCCACACACACACAGACACACACACACACACACACACACACACACACGTGAACATTACACACCTCTCCACAAAACCATTTACTCTACTAAATAACATACTTGTAGTGCAATGCACATGAACACACACGCACACACACACACACACACACACACACACACACACGCACTAAAGCTCATCCAATCACATCTTGAACAAGAGGCAAAGAGGCAGCAACATGATCAAGGCAGCCTCCACAGCGGAGCCACCTTGAACAGGCCGTCCTCCCTGGCGGCCTGCAGCCACCAGAGCCTGTTTTCTGATCAATAGCTGGATTAATTGCTGAAAGGGTGGGGGAGGTGGAGAGGGGTGCATCAGAGCCCCAGGCAGGGGAGGGTTTTGGGGGGAATGAGAATGAGAGGGAGGGAGACAGAGAGTGGGGAGGGGGGGGGGGTGTTAAAATGGTGTTGACAGTCAGGGAACGCTGGGAGGATTTAAACAGCAAGAAAATCTAGGGGCTAGGGCCGGGCCTGGGTAGTGCCCCCACCCTTAGTCACCTGGCAGCGTGCAGGGCGGTGGGTCGTCAGATTAGAATCTGAGAGGGGGAGATAACGAGTTGATTGCCCCCTGGACGGTGCTGCTGGAGCCAGGGAGGAGGGCCAGGCAGAGCGGGGGCAGTGGTGGGGGAGGCCTTGTGTTTGTTTTAACCTGGGGAGATAGATGCAACCAGGGCCCTTTGAAAGACAACACCGAGGCTGTAAAACCAGCATGGTTAGAATACCAGCCTCCACTCAACCAACAGTACAGCAGGCCATCCATCACTGCTACAACACACATACACACACAGGCCCCTACGCGTATGCATGTATGTATATGTATGTGTGAGAGAGACTTACAAAGAAAAGGTTATGCTTTTAGCACACTGTAATTTATTTTCTTCTTTTGTCATAGGAAAAAGATCAACCTAATCACGAGTGCCTCATGAACGTAACTGAAGCTGAAATGAATCAATTTCTAGACTCCTGGTGACCAAGGAGAGCACACAGCAGAAGGACTAGCTGGTCACACAGGCTAGGAGCGAGAATTAGCCAGATACAGTCCAACGCAGGATTGCTTTCCATGAAACACAGAGGATCAGTGAGATGGAAAGAGACTCATATGCTGTAATATTCACAGCTGTATGCATTTGGGATCAAGTCAGATTTGCCACTGAGGATAAACAGCAGAATCACTGAAATGGTATTGCGATCCACTTTCTTAATGGGACTTAATGGAATTAATTATCTGCCCCAAGCTCGCGTGTGCTATGTTTGCTCACACAATCACACAAGCAAAGGGAGAAGATGATATATGAAATCTATATGTAATTTAACATTGCAGTCGGATCCTCAGTCATTGAAGTCTGTGCACGTTCCTGAGGCTTGTGTTAGCTTTGCGAGTCTAGCCAAGGCGGGAGAGAGGGATGATAAGGGAAGCGGATATGAGAAATATGAAAAATAGCTCGGCGTTACTCTGATCAGAGAGAATGAGCGTTGCAGGTTGCAGTGATAAATGAGACAGAGTGAGTAACCAAAACCTATTCATACACAGACTCCATGATAAGATTTCTGAAAGCGCAATGCAAAAAAGGACACGGCTTCAAATCACAATGGATGACACGATCCCCCTAAAACACACAAACTCCCACTTTCTCTCTCTGTCACACACACACACACTCTAAAAAGGATTTTGGGGCCCAGCAGAGTGGCACGTGAGCGGCCCTCTGTCAGCTGTGTTTGCGCTAAGGCAGGCGAGGGGCGCCCTGCGCCTCGGAGGAAGCGGAGCGAGGGAGAGAGGAGAGAGGCGGAGAGGGGAGAGAGAGGAGGGGGTGCTCGGCAGAAAGGCCAAGGTCTGGAGAGAAAAGAGCAGCCACAAAGCTGTCCTCCAGAGAGAGACAGAGAGAGAGAAGGGAGGGGGCTGCTGGAACAATGCCCCTTAGGCTGCAGGTGCAGGGGCTCAGGGTGTGTGTGTGTGTGTGTGCGTGTGTGTGTGAGAGAGAGAGAGGCAGAGAGAGACCTTTTCTTTTTGTGATGATTGAGCTGATCTGTTGTCTTTTCACAGCGGCAACTTTAACTCTCGGCTGATTAACATGTGGCCTTTTGCCGCTTGCGAGCGCGCGTGCGAGCGCGCGTGTGTGTCTGCTGCGGAGGGAGCTCCCTGTGTCTGTTTGGAGAGTAACGACACGGGCACGAGGTGTGTAAAGACAAGCAAACACAGTGTTAACTTGATTTGCACTTGTATGGATGACGGAGAAATGCAGAACGTTTATTTGAATAAATGCATGATGTGCTACATGTCCTAAAACAGACAATGAATACAGATGTCAGTGAACAAACAGATCAAACGCAAAATCTAGCCTTACGCGCAAATGAAAACACAAGACCTAGTCAAAACGTCTAGATTAAGAACGATTAGTTAATAGTTCGATGGACACATATCGATCCTTATCTAAGATGGAGTCCTACATGTATAGCCATACTATTTCACCCCAAACCACTGTCTGTGAACGTATTATTACCAATTAGAACAGTATCCATGAAATATATAGTTTACAAAGTACGACTCCAGTTCTGAAAGCTGCCTCTGCTTCCAGCCCCACGGTGTCCATCACTTATGAGCCTCCTCACATGAGACCACACCAGGGTGTTTGGACAAGTGGTTCCTATCCCAGGCATGGAGCATCACAAGAAGATGGCTCCTTCCACCTCAGCCTCAGGGCATCTCTGAGACCCAGGGCTCAGACACCACACCACACACACACACCACACACCACTGGACACACGTACAGACCACCAACCACACTCATGCTCATATCGTGGCGTCTATCATAACACACACACACACACACACACACACACACACCTCAAAGTGAGAGCCTCAGGCTCATCGGCAGGGTGCTCAGACAGCCTTGACAGAAACACAGAAACATGTGTAAAGCCTTAAAGAAGACACTTACTTCACAGAGAAGTGTGTCCCCCAGTCCTCCCCCTGTCCCTCCCCCATTCCACACCTCTGCCCATCCCTTTCACAGGAGATTATTGAGGGAGCGTGAGGGGCAGGGGGTGAAGATGGGAAACTGTGATTGAGCAGAAAGAGGCACTGTGTTTCCACCTCTCAGCAGATATTACTGCTTAATTAAAAGGGCAGCATGTGCTAAGTATTATTCCAGCTGAGATTGTTATCTCCTGGCTATGTAAGAAGATCTATGCAGGCTTACAGCTAAATTTCTAGCAAATTTCCTTCCTATTCTTTGCTCTTATTTCTTTTTGGATTTGTGTCTGTTTTCTGCTGTCGCAGCAGCCTGTCTGCATTGTGTGTGCTGTGTGTGCATGTGTGTGTATGTGCAAGCAAGTCTGTTTTGCATGTTAATGAAGTACCGCTAATATTTTGTACACCACTTTGCGCATGAAAGTGTTCTGTTGAATTTATTCCAATTAGTAACGTTCCTTGAGGACAAGTTTGGTTTAAAAGCTAAGAAGGATTTTTCTTTTAAGGCTTTCATTTCTTGTAAAAACTTGAACGGCATGGACAAAAATGTTACACATTGACTTACTGTGTAGTTTTAAAACCTTGTTCTGTATGTCTGGAAATAGCAAGAGTGGCTGTCTTTGAGCTTGACAGTCTTAAACCCATCCGTGATTGAATACATCTGCTCCCTGTAGACTTATGATTCATGTCTGCTCTTAATACTATGTGCACACCATGACTGGATGGGGGGGGGGGGGTGATGGAGTGAATCTAGAAGTTTATCTCAAATGTTATTGAAAATCTACATTTGGTGTAGATTTTCAACCCAAATCGCGTATTCTATTACTTGCTGTGAGATTGTCCATACATATGACATGTTCTATTATTTTAATTAAATAAAAACGCTAGATTTGAACCGCTTCCAAATGGTTTATGTATCGTGGTTGGTCAAGAGGTTGGCACATTCAGCCACTTGAATTATTTCCAATAGAGTGGCTTGGAATCAAATTCAATCATCTGGTAAATGAGTTTAATCCAAGAGCAAATCTGTCTTCCTCATGGGACATTTTCTGAGGTGTCAGTCTGAGATAAGGCTTTGTGACAACAAGGCCGCCCACCTGGGGGGAAACACACAGCCTTCTGAGGTACACACACACACACACACACGCACACACACACACACACACACACACACACACACAGCATGTTCTGAACGAATCGAAGGCTTCTTCTCTTGTCCAGTAAACTGCAATGTGACAGAACCATGATATGTTTGTCTGTGGAAAATCTGCAGACAGTTGTTAGACGGGTGTCAATTTTCTTCACTGTAAAACAGAAGGATGATGAACAGGATTTTGTCAATAAAAATTCAAAACGGTATCAGACAGTTTAAGTTTGCTCCTTCATACTCTCTGCACATCATACTTTTCTCTCCCCCCCCCCCCCCCCCCCCCCCCACACACACACACACACACGAACACACACACACACACACACACACACACACACACACATCCTTGCTATGGCCATGTGAAGTCCAGACTCGGCAGATCACTACTGCCCTCTATCAACCACACATGTAAATGCATTAAAGCAGGTCACAACATGGACCGAATGTTTAGAGGAGAGTTTCAGGTTATACCAAATTAAAAACCAGATTTCCAGGTATGAATACATGTTATAAAAACTGGTTTGTATTTACAGCTAGAAAGTTGTTTTTGGGTTTGGGTCGCACAGTTTATTTAAAAGCAGGTATGTGCAAATCTGACAGACAAGAAAATGCTGGATTTAAATACGAACATCCACTTTACAGTAACACCAACAACAACTAGAAATCAATAAAGATCAAGATTGTTCAATAAAGAATACAAAGTGAAACATTCCGTCAACATTATCATGGCCGACAGTCATTACCAAGACACTATCTCCCCTTCTCCTGTTTCACAGGATGCCAGTCAGTCATCAGCACCACACTGTCGTCTACCATGAAGTCACTAAACCCTGACTTTAAAAGGCTACATTGTAACACCTCATAGTGGAGAAAAAGATAGACTTCATGAAGCATAGGACAAGCTGACAACCAGGAGAGAGGGGAGGAGAGAGAGTGTGGGGGGGGGTTGATGTGTGTCACTTTAACATTAAGAACAAGTAGGAGAGGAAACAAAGACAGAAAAGTCCAAAGGAAGTAAAGAAAATGGATCTTTGAGTGAAATGAGATCACAGGCCGCAATTATATAATTCTTGTCCAGTGATGGTGGTGATAGCCTGAGAAGAATGCACACACTCTCTCTCTCTCACACACACACACATGCAGACACACACACACACACACACACACACACACACACACATGTTCACACTGAAACACACATAAACACAGAGTTCCAGCAAGAGTGTTCTAGACTACATTTAAAAGTTGGAAGGTTTTGAGGGTCAGTCTAGGGTCAGGTACAGGAAGAGGAATGTTCATGTGTGTGTGTGTGCGCGGGGCAGAGGAGGGGGGATAAAATCTTTGCTTCTGATTTCCGTTTTTCTCGACTTAGTTTGCGTCTGTTTGTTCCTTCTCTTTCTAGTTATGATGAAAGTGAACAGCCAAATGTTCACAAGTGTTCTCCGATGCCAAGCACAGATTTGAAGCTTTATATAGATATGAAGACTTAATATTTGTGTGTGTGTGTCTGTGTTAGAGGAGGTGGGAGTGCGTGTGTGTGTGCCTATGTGTGTAGTGATGTTGTTTAGAACTATTTGTTGGTCCCCATATGGTGACTTGCCAGTGTTGTTGTATCTCTTGCTTTATGTTCACAATCGTTATGCATTTATAGTTCTTCTCTTGGCACTTATTGGTTCTCATGATGTATGATTCACAATCTAAAAAACCCACTGTGTTCGGGGTCTATCATGTTGCTATGCTCAATGACTGATGCTCTTTGTGAAAGCTCTCTCTTGTAAGTCGCTTTGGATAAAAGCGTCTGCTAAATGAATTAATGTAAATGTAATGTAAATGTGTATGTCTGTCAGTAGTGTACGTGTGTGTGTGTGTGTGTGTGTGTGTGTGTGTGTGTGTGTGTGTGTGTGTGTGTGTATATGTGTGTCTGGCTGTTCTGATCTGATATGACTTCCTTACATGCATGGCTACATAGCCTCATGAATGCAAACATATACAACAAATCGTCCAGTAGCATTTCCAGACGAATGCACTGTATGAATCTCGCATTCACGATGATTCGTACGTGTTAGAACGCGGCAAATTACACAACGAGTTTACGAAACCCATTTTACACACAAGAGGGTGGAACACAAACACATGACAGAGACGTCTACGTATACACACACATGTTTACAGACATGCAGACACACAAACAGCAGTGGTGGTGGTGTTGGGGCCAGGGGGTCTGGGGCAGGTTCCCATGGTGCCCCTGTAGTCCTATGGAGGCTCTTTGTCTGCAGAGGCTGGGGCAGACTGGAGCAGACTCCAGCAGAGATGCCTATCAGGCCTGGCTACGCTACGGCCTGCAGGATAGGGGGACTGGAGGAGAGAGGGAGGGAGAGAGAGAGAGAGGGGGGGGGGCGGAGAGGGGGGTGGGGGCTTACAAGAAATGGTGTGGAAATGTATTATGTACAATGGTTTAAAAACTCTATTTTAGATACATTGTGTTATATTTACACAATTCACTAAATGTTCCATGCAATATAAACGTATTTGTTTGCAACATGTCACATTTTTCTGTACACTGTCTTTCCTATGAGTTTTCATAAGGAGCCCAAAAATTGAAAAGCCTCTAGAGACGTAGGGCATGTTTCACACCCAGAATGAAATAACAGTGAATAAGGCTGTGTGTGTGTGTGTGTGTGTGTGTGTGTGTGTGTGTGTGTGTGTGTGTGTGTACAGGGCCAGGTGGTGACAGGCAGAGTGATGTACTGAGGCTGTGGTGGTTCAGGTCAGAGAAATGCTGCAGGTCAACAGGAACCTGACCTCTACAGGTATGGTCAGGTCTCTCACAGCTAACCGACCAAGACACATCTATCTTTCCTGCTGTCTTCATCACTCAGTTAGATTTTTTTTAATCACATATCTGAACAAAAGAATGCTCTGTCTCTTCTCTGTTTGTCCCATCCTTTTAATTTTCCCTCCCTATCTTTGCTTCTTTCCTCTCTCTCTCTCTCTCTCTCTCTCTCTCTCTCTCTCTCTCTCTCTCTCTCTCTCTCTCTCTCTCTCTCTCTCTCTCTCTCTCTCTCTCTCTCTCTCTCTCTCTCTCTCTCTCTTTTCCTCTGTCTCTCTCTGATTGCACCAGCAAGGTTTCCCGTCTTGTGGCGTAGCGTAGCACTAGACAGGTTTAATGTGGACTGTCTCCGACATGGCGGCTTCCAAGTTAGAGCATGAGGACATTGGGGAGGGGGAGGGGCTGGGGGTTGCACCATGACCCAGAGATCTTCAGCCTCTGTCAGCGGAAAATTAGATTACAAGAGTCGGACTTGGGGGCGACTGAGGAGGGGGCGTCAAGAAGTCTAAATATGGAGGGCTGAGTATGTCCATAATCACTTTACACAAGTTAGCCGAACAAAAAGACTTATATTTAACTCACTGTTCAGCCTGTGTGTTTGCGTCCAGTAAATATGTGTGTATATATGTCTGTGAATGAGTGTGTGACTTAGTGAGTGTATGAGTATTATGCAACTTTAAATGTGCCCCATTTGTGTGCGCTGTTCACAATGGAAAAATACTTTTCTATAGAAAATGTAGCATAGGCATTCAAAGGTTCAGCTCAACAGGTCGAAGTCAAAGTAGTTTGAATCGAGATGTACCGAATGACAGATTTCTGTAAATTAACTTTGTATGTCAACCTGGATTAACCACCATTCTGGACCTTAGGATGTGACTACTGCTCTAAGGCATCCTGCTAACAATCATCGAGCTGCTGATGAAAAACATGACTGTGATGCAAAACATCAGTTTGAATTTTTGTAACATTTATACTGTAGTCGTAAATACTTAACTGGAGAGGGGAAAAAGGGGAAAATGCGGAAAGAGAGAAAGAGCGAGAGAGAGAAAGAGCGAGAGAGAGCGAGAGCTAGAGAGAGAGAGAGAGAGAGAGAGGCGTGGGAGGGCGGGGGTCATGGAGGCACACAGATAGCCGGTGACAGTGGCTCTGCTCAACAGTGGAGACGGGAGGGGACTGAGACAGAGCAGAAAATTGAAGTACATGTAACATGACACAAATGGACAAAAGTATTTAGCTAATGATTTATTATTAAACAGCCAGCCCCCAGCGCAGCCCTGTCCCAGACCCTATTGTAGACAGATGGAGTGAGAGATAAGGGCCACTCTAATGGCAGTCAGATGGCAGGTGGGCTGGTCACTGGTGGGGCCGAGCCCAGGGTTAATCACTGTTAAGTGCTGTGAAGAAGAGAGAGAGAGGGAGGATAGGGAAGAGAGACAGAGGAGGGAGAGGGGAGCACACCAGTCTGACTGAGACACTGTATCCTGGGGGGGTGTGGAGAGGCTGGGTCAGGTAAGACTGGTCAGGTAACTGCCCTCGGGAGGCAGCTGCATGGACACTAATAGCTTAACCCTGGACGTCAGAGCACTAATACATTATATCAGCTCCCTGTCGGTCTGAGTGTCTCTGTCTCGGAGCATCTGCTAGTCTCGGTTGTTACCCTCTCCCGACCTTGTGACTTGCTGCAAGATGGAAGAAGAGTATTAACTCAGTTGATATTCCAACTGTCTTTAGGTGGAAAACAACCTTCATGTGACTCTGCCCCCTAGTGGCAGGTATTCAGCCAGCTCCACATTACAGAAAGCAGCCTCTGGAGGAAATCAGAGTATATGAAAAAACAACAAGAAGGCTCTCATTCCATAGCATGAAACACAGGCCGCCGTGCACGTACTTGGCAGACTCCTAACCTTTAATGAAGGCGGTAATTGGAACAGCATTTCAAGTCTGAATTGCTCATATCATTCCAGCATTTGTCTCAAAGTTCCACAACAACTGAACAAAGAAAAGCAACAAAAAAAAGGCGTTGACTTCAGATGGGCCCTTTTTAAGATATTTTACAGCCTGGAGTCTGCGGCTGCAGCCGTCCCCTGTGACATGGAGAAAGCATCTCTCTGTTCACTCTCTCGCTAACCTTATAAAGCACACAGTACTCTCACCCTTGAGGTATCGGTCATACTGCATTATGGAATGGGTAATGCCACATTTTAGAGGTGGAAGAAAGACTGGGAGATGAACTACAGTATGGGGTCTGAGTCAACAAAACATCACACACACACACACAATCCTCATCAACCCCATATCTGGCTCATCCCTCTGGTTGTTTCCTATAAAATGGAGTTGTAAACTACAGATTTAGTCATCACAGCATGAAGGAAGAAGAAGAAGAGAGAAGAGGTCAAGTTGAACTGGAAGCCTTAGTTAAATCAACTGCTTGTAGTAACCAGAGGAGAAGTCCATCTATCAGGCCGACACGTGCTGCTGACAGTATAATAATAAGGTGGAGAGAGCGGGAGCGTGGCCTGAAAACAGATGAAGAGCTTACCTCCTGATAGAGAGACCAGAGCTTACCTCCTGATAGAGAGACCAGAGCTTGCCTCCTGATAGAGAGACCGGCCAGGGAAGAAGACACCAGAGGACAAATCGAAAGAGAGAGCTACCTCATCACACATACTATCACCGAGTGAGAGGAGCTCCTTTGATTTGACTGATGAAAAGTGCATTGTGGGTACTGTTCTCCCACCCTGAGTTATTGTGGATTGTTAAACAAGACTCTGTGGACGTGACTGACAAGGTTTTCAGCCAGGCCAGCCAGTTCTCTGTGGCCCAGCGTGGGGATAATTACCTCATAACGACAAAATAGGGGGAAACCTTTGTACTGGTCCACACACATACACACACATCCACATACATGCGTGTGCACAAACACACACACACACACACACACACACACACACACACACACGTGTCAGCGAGTTCTCAGACGGCAAGCCAGCCAGCAGGCTTGATGTCAATCAAGTGTGCTTCTAATTAAACGTAGCAGGAAGAATCTGCTGGGGACAGCATTCGCTATCAGT
Organism: Neosalanx taihuensis; assembly: GCA_030340665.1. Lineage (NCBI taxonomy): Eukaryota > Metazoa > Chordata > Actinopteri > Osmeriformes > Salangidae > Neosalanx > Neosalanx taihuensis. Next base: position 13,250,104 of record CM059289.1, read on the forward strand.
TGCCCATTTTCATATGAATGGCCTTTTTTAATTAAACTGAGCAGCTAATAAGCCTCTGTATCCAAACCATGTAGCAGTTTAACAGACAAAGAGCTTCAGAAAAAAAACACAGGCGAGCGGAGGAAAGGAGGGAGAGGGATGAGAGGTAAAGACAGAGGGATGAATAATGAAGAGTAGAAGAAGGGTGATACTTTGCCTTTGAACCTGTTGGCTCTCTTTTTGTTCAGGTGGCCACTTAGCCAGGAGCTATTGTTGTCAACAAAGTTCATTTAGCGTTGATGGTATTAAACAACACAGTCAAACAGAATTTACCTTCATCAACCATAAGAGCAGAATGAAAGAAAGAAGAGAAAGGCAAGGCACACGGCTAATCGCTTATTCAGATGAAAAGGAAGAACCCAGAAACCATTTGGGCCGAAGCATGTTTGCTTGTGCTTTCCCACTGCTGTGAGGTAATTACAAATAAGAAAAATAAATAATTGCATCCAATCAAAGGTGAAAGTACACTTGTAAATTGAGGTGTAGTTTACTCAATGAATCCAGTATGTTCAATTGCTCTGGGCCATTAATTTCATCAAACCATTTGAGCAAACTTAACTCGGTCTTGTGTTGCCGAACACCGCTGCTAAAACAAATTACACTAACCAATGACTCAAAACAGTACAATATTCTGTGTTCCTTGGAGGACATTTTAAAATTGTTTAAGCATTTTGTTAGGTAAAGTGACCATAGCAACTAAAAAGTGTTACCAAGTATAATATATCAGAAAAAATATTCAATTATTCTATTGTTAAAGACAGATCTTCTTTTTGTTATGTTTTAATAATGAGTTGTGCAGTACTAAATGTGTTGTTTGAGAGTCGTGCTACTAATGTTTGCTTTGTTCATGAGCCAAATCAAACTGGTAGACTGATCTCCATCTTCTGTCTCTTACTTTCCCTTTCAGACTTTCTTTCCCTCTCTTTTTTCTTTTTCCTGTCTGTTTCAGTCTCAGATCTCTCTCTCTCTACCAACAGACCCATGGGAAACCAAAGAAGCTTAAATTCATCTTCGTTTGTCCATGATGCTGTGGTGTCTCACTTGAGCAGGTCAGGATTTTCCTCCAACAAACTAAATCGATCTGATTTTTCCTAACCTTTTACACCAGATAAAAGCCCTTATCCACTTTCCCCACCCAATCTAGCCGTCTCTTTCAGCGTCCCTGTCACCCAGCAGGTTCTGTTTAAACAACATGGATGTGAGAAGATAGATAGCTACAGCGTCTCAATTGAGCTACCCACACCGCCCCGCCACCATCTCACATGTTAATTCTCCATCTTTCTCACTACTTCAGAAACTTTTAACATCATGACCCCAAGAAACATTTGCAAACTATAACAATACAATTAACTTGTAATGAGCAAAATAATTGCACATCAAACGCAGCTCGCTGGCTGAGCGCACGCTCTGGAGAAAGAGCCCAATTTACAGATTACATGGCTCATGACTGCCCAAGTTCAAAACACAGAGAAATTGGTTGTGAAGTGAGAAAAAAGGGCCCTTCCAAAACGACTGCCCAGCATTCTTTAAACTTGTGTAATGAATACGCTACAGGCAACTGGGAGAATTTACCATGCAAAGAATCTCCATTCTGCATGCAGCACTTCAAAGGCAGCAAAAAACCAAGTCTCAGGGAGCCAGTAGGCACGTATTGAGGAGGGAACTAGCTTGTCGACGCACATTTGTCTCCTGGAGTGACAGACATTGGCAGGGGGGGGTGTTCAAAATGAGAGATGGAGCTGATCTAGGGCAGAGCATGAGTGTAGTCAATGCCACATGATTCCTCAACATTCAACAAGAGAGAAATCACAATGCAGAGAGGAAGAAATGAGAATGGAGAATGAGAGATGTACTAGTCTGAGGAACTGACTGGTGAAAATCTAAAGACAGAGAGAGCGAGACAGCGAGAGACAAACAGATACAGAGAGAGAGAGACAGACAGACAGACAGACAGATACAGAGAGAGAGAGAGATAGAGAAAGACAGAGAGAGAGAAAGACACTGAAAGAGACAGAGACAGACATAGAAAGATGACTAGTTTCTGGGAGAGGCTTTAATTATCTAGCTGGCCCAGTTTTCTCAGACCTGCGTGTAGAGCGAGCAGGGGACAGTGGGGGATTACACAGTGGCAATGACAAAGTGACCCTGACTGCTCTATAGCTTACCATCAGATACACTAAGACCATAAGATACACTAACACTACAAAATAAACGAACACCAAAAGGTCACGATACGAAGCCACAACACATCCCCTCAGAGTTCACAGGACGCTGTATATAACCTGCCATGATGCAAGCAAAGTACAGAAGTTTACCGGAGAACGCTTTGCCAGGAACATGTTGATAATTAATTGAGGATTTGTTTGCACATTTAGCATTTCGCTTTTTTGTTGTTTCTTGCCTTCCCTTACCCTTTTCTACGCCTCTTCTCATGTCCCATGTTCTGTCTCACATTCTCTCCCCTCTTCCTTCGTTCCATTCCTTTTCTGTCCTCCTTTTCTCTCCCTCTCTCCCCTCTCCTTTCTCCGAACCCCATCCTCTCCTCTCCCTATTCTCTCTCCCTTCTTCTCCTCACATCAATCCTTTTTCCTTTTTTTTTCCTCGTTCGGCCACGTCTCGTCCTATCTGATGGGAGCACTGCCACTGTTTTCATAAAACACTGTTTGAAAGGGTTACATATGTGCATGTGCACGTTAAAACTCACCCACTTCAAACTCACACTAGCATACACACCAATATGCTCAATCACACACACACACACATTCATACATGTGCACACATGCATGTTGGTTTGAACTTTCTCAAAAGATTGGTGACTAACTCATTACGCTTGGTTGTTTGAACAAGGCCTTTCCCTTTATATAGACCGTTTAAATATATACACAGGCATGAAAGCACATACAAACCTCCATCATGTCTTCTCTTTCTGCTCAGCTTGTCTATGCCTCCCCTCCCTCTCTGTCCTAGTACTGGTGATAATCACAGCAGCATCAGCCTTCACTAACCATTAGTCTTTCCATCGGTCTCGCCTCATTTTCACTATTACGCTCAGTAACTTGTGTCCAATTAAAATTCCACCATTTGTTTTTCCTGGAAATTAGGTTACTTCTGCAAATGAACACTAATTTACTTAACTTAAGCAAACCTCTGGCGCTCTCCATTCAAAAGGCCCCACTGTTTGTTTAACATGCAACCCGAACTCTATGACTTTTACATCTCCCCTCCCCCGCCCACCTCATCAAACATCTCTGCACTGATCAATGGTCTGAAGTTCAAGTGAAGGACACCTATCCTTGTTTGACCAAGGTTTAAAGTCTAGGAATGTTAATTAATTAGTGATGTACAGGCCGATAGCCCTCCTCTCTGCTCATCTCCCCTCTCTCCTTCCTGAACTTGTGCTGATGTCTTGAAAGCCAACGACGTCTTTCTATAAAACAATCACTTTACTGTAAAAGGAGCGCAAGTGGAAGGTAAGGGAGCGATGCAGCAGAGAGGTTGAAGAGTTCTAGACTGGGGGGGAGAGTTGTATACAGCTTGGAGGGATCTTATCAACAGACACAAACCTCTTTGTCAGACCCTTCACCCTTGACACAACCACTTCCAGGTCACGCGTTAGAGATCTGTCTGAGGGTTACCCAGAGTGCCAGGGGTGTTTCACATGATCCACAATCTGAACCATGCACCCTCTCCCTCACTCCACCCCCCTCTCTCTCTCACACACAGACATGCAGACTCACACACACACACACATGCGCACTCCAATTCAACCAATATAGTCGTGGTAGTGCAGCGCTAGTAGGTGCTTTGTAGATCACCAAAGGAAAATTGTGGTATTGCAGCAGGCAGGAAGATCAAATAGAAATAAGAATAAGTGAGCTCACAGCGATGTCATTTCCTGTCGTGTCGGCCCAACCATTCGCAGTGTAAGCTGTTTGATCAGCAGTAGAGGAAGCGTGTCAGTGGGTGAGGCACACAGAGTAATGATCTTGGTGGACACAGGGGTCACACCTCCTCAGAACGCGCGTGGCGTGACTAACACTCGTCCTCATCATCATTATCATCATCAAGAGAACTTAGCGAGTTCCGAAAATATCCTCTACTCTGAGCTCACTTAAAATCTATGACAGAAGCCATCAGTCACACCAATGACAGACATTAACTCACTCCATTAAGCACAAACTGTTGAGGTGTTACACTGGTGCCATTGTCAAAGCATACACAACTACAAATTAGTTCCACAAACGAGGAATATCTTGTCCTATCCTAAAGGGTCTGCATCCCCTGTGTGACAGCGTGAGTGTGTGTTAGTCCTGCTGTAGACTGTCAGACCAGGGTTTATTAGGACAAGCTGGCGAGGACAGAGGTCAACCTGAGGTCTTCAGAGGGTTTCCCACAGCTGAGAAACCTTCTTCTTCTTCCCAAACTGGCACAGGAAGGAGAATTAAGAGACTGCAAAAGACTAATGGACAATCATTATGGTTCAAGTTATTTTCCCTCTCGTGTGCAGGGGTGGAAAACACGTACCCTGTGGCCCCCTGGCATAGAGACTTGCTTTGATGTAATCACAGTTCTTTATGCGGCTCCTGCGATAGGCTTTTTACATTTCACTCTTTTATTCTTGTTTATTTACTTACTGAAATGATTTGCTTAATTTCAGCCATTCTCCAACCCACACCCCCTCTCTTTTTCTCTCTCTAGAAAGTTGTCTTTAGCTCAACCCTCAGTCCAGTAGTTCAGATCTACTGACAGCTCTTTGAATTTCATGGTGTGTGCAGGGCCGTTAAAGGGGAGGTGGATGTGATTCACAGGGCCTATTACTGTCTGCAGTAATTATTTGTCAATTAAATCAACATTTCGAACCTAAATAATACACTGATAAAAAATATTGAAATGATAAACTTTGAAATATCTAGGGTCCCCCTCCACAACAGCAAACAGTTTCATATATTTGATAAGTGAGCCAGCAGCTCCAACTTCCTGAAACTCTGGGGGGGGGGGGGGGGGGGGGGGGGGTAGGTGTGTAGGTGTGTGTGTGGTTGATGGAAAGTAAACAGTAAAAGAGGATTTGTGAAGGTGTATATGAAGAGACTGACAGGATCATAAAACTGGGCCAGAGTGAGCTGAGTGGATGACATGTGGTTATTTAGGGGGCAGCCTCGGACTGTGTGGGTGTCAGAATGGTTTCTCAGGGTGCCAATGCCTATTTGCATAATTTCCATTCCCTGTAAGCTACAAAGGGGACGAATGCAAAACAAAATCAGAAGTGACAAGGAAACAATGATGGCCTTGAATGGTCATTCGGGGAGACCTGAATTTTCTTGAAATATAGCTAAATGTGGGACAGGATTAATTGTATTTTCATATTCTGGCACCACTCTTTCAAACACCTGTTTGGAGTGGTTTGACAAGACAACAGTGTTGGAGTATTCTGGAAACACAATGCCATTCACTCAGTCACATATTCAAACCATCCCATACAGTTTGTTCTCCATTTACATGGAAATGAATATGATGAAAAAGAACAATTGACTTTACACAGAGCATGGCAGAGATACCACATGAATAATGCAAGTCTAATAATGGACCTTAACCGTGGGCACATCAACTACTTCACTTTCAGCTTTAACTCAGGCACACAAAAAGTTTCATAAACCACCTGAATATTCCCCATGATTCTATGTCAGATGTTTAGAAACGCTGTCCAGACTGAATAGTCAGGTGAGTGGTGTATAGTACAGTGGTCCTCAACCCTGTATCCTCATGACCCAATGTCCTGCATGTTTTAGATGTTTCCCCTCTTCAACATACCTGATTCAAATGAACAGGTCATTATGAAGCTCAGCAGAAGCCTGATAATGACACTTTATTTAAATCAGGTGGGCCATGAGAACCAGGGTTGGGGACCACTGGTATAGAATATTCTGGGCATGGAGCACTCGTGGGGCAAATTATCAGAATAGGTGTAGGAGTTGATGCTTAGGAGGGGGCCATAGGGCAAGAGTAAGAGTCGATGGGGCAGAGGAGAGATGAGGGTGCAGGTGAGAATGATAACAGGGCAGGTTTGAGGGGTGGTACTGAAGCTGGAGGAGATGATGGGCAGGTGAAGGAGGTGATACAGTAGACAGAAGGTTTGATGGATCAGGTATGAGGGTGGATGGAGATGGGTGATGGATAGCCAGGCCCAGCAGGTGCCGCCCAGCTTTATCTGAGCCAGAACAGAGAGCAGGCAGGCAGCCTTGTCTATGTGATGGGTGGACTGTCAGCTTTTTGTTTATGGATCATGGCCCATCTCACATCTTACAGCCCCAGGGCCTGGAGAACTCAAATATCAGCGATACCTTACTCTCAATCCTTTAAGCTCTCATTATTTTGGTTTCATCTTCACACCCACCATCCATTAAACGATGAGTCTAAGACTTGCCTCCCCAAACATTGAGATGGAACACATTTGGCAGGCTGAATGAATGTCCATAACTCAGGGTGTACAGTTGAACAGATCATAAAAGACCCCTCCGGTAAGTTCATAGTGAACGTCTTAAAGACGGATGGGAAAAGAGAAGGGAGAGAAAAGAACAACGTAAAAGAGTGTCTTGAAAAGGCGAACGAGATACGTGAACATAACCCGATCACATCCCCACGAGTTGCACAGTCGTAATTAACGAGTTGTTCGTTTATCAGTCTCTGACTGGTGATTGCTCTTTTTAATCATATTTTTCTCCACGCTTTCGTCTTCCTCTTTTCTATCAGTTCTTCTCGCTCTTATCATCAAACCCCCTTCGATTCCCTTCGTCCCCTCCCTCTTCTCTCTCTCCCATCGTTGTCCATTTTCCCTTCTGTTCATCACAGTCTCCTTCAGTGATGTTTTCATACTGTTAAATGACTGCAGCTTGTTCTGTACTGTGCCTCCTGCTCTCTCTCTCTGTCTCTGTGTGTGTTAAAGTGAAGGACCATGTATCTTGCAGTGCAGTAATAGTGTGGAATATCCGGATTGCCTCACATCAGTGTTTAAAAGGCTACAACGATAGTGGCGGGTCAACATTACTTACAGCCCTTGTGAGCGACCTTTGACTATGACAGAACTTGGCCGAGCGTGATGCAGAGGGTAGGGCTTCGCCATCACTTCCTTCATCGTCATACTGTGAGCCAATGGCAAGTAGAGGACAGGACAGGCCTCTTTTCCTGACTCAACCATAAACAGGCCTAAAGTCCTCTGCGTGAAGCTCCCCCCCCTCCCCTCCCCCCCCCCCCCTTTGTTAGTGTGATTGATTTGGAGTCCTGAAATGTGCCTGACACATTGATCCATCTATCCTCCTGATGTGGGGCCGGTGGGTTATCCCATCGCCCGCCCGTACCGTGATGAATGGTGGGTGATGGGCGGGTGACAGAGATGCAGTTACAGCTTCTTTAATTTACCCAGTGCCCCATTGCTGACAGAGGCTCATAACAAGGTGACACGCCGCAGTAATGGTCATGCTCAGTCATCCCCTGTCGAAAGGAGGGTATCTGGAGGTGTGTGTGAGTGTGTCTGTTTTTCCATATTTCCTCCCTTCCCATGGTCAAGGTCTTTAGTTCTTATCTTTCTCTGCTAGCCCACCCATCTGCCCCTCACCTTCGTAACTGGGAATGCCAGATGCACCAATCCCACAGAGCGGTCTGCCAGGTCACTGTTTGCCAGCATCCTCCTGGGTGGGCTATAACTCATCTCCAACACGAGAGGGTCTTATCGCCGCCTTGCTCTCCCCACTTCTCTTTCTCTCCATCCCTCGCTCTGTTTCCAGAAAGAGATTTCTTTATATCTTGGTGCGTTTGAGTTATAGTTGGGTTTAAGGTGAGTGAATAGGCCTGTCTGTCCAGTGTGTTACAGAGAATTTATGTGCGCAGGAGTGTGTGGATGCAGTGAGGACTATGTGGGTGAATGTCAGCGAGTGCATCTAGGTGTGATGCTGCGTGTGTGTGTATGTCATGTTCGTTCCAAGACACAGACGCCATCTTGGCTGGTGTTTTTTGTTGTTGTTGTCGTAAGTCATTTGATCATATGAAGGGCATCGTTACACTTGCATCTGAGCATTCACGTCCTTCCACCCCCCTTCTCACCCCCCTCAGCCCCCTGCTCCTGCTACACCGCCTCTCTCTGTCATCTCAGCCTATCAATCAAAAATGTATTAAGTCCAGAGTCAGGCCGATCAAAGGCAGAATTCCTGGGAGGAGAGCAGATAAGGCCTATCTCATTAATAAGTGCTTTAGCATCGTAGGGGCTCGCGTGCCTCGCCACACCCTGCCTGCCACCCTTTGATATCTAATTATCCATCCGTTTCATTCTGTCATAGAGGGAGGAGAGGGTCGCCCCACCCTGTCATCACAGCACAACACCGCCACGTGCCTGTGCAGCCCCACATCCGTGTGCTACGCCACATCACTGTGACACGCAGAAAATGTGAATCGGCAGAGAGTGGCATATGCAAACATAGGCGTGGCGATGCTTTGGGGTTCGTGTTAGAAGAAAGAAAAAAAAAAGATCTTTGCATGACGCTCAAGGCTGGATTTTGGAAACATTCGAACACGTACAGTAGGCCTTGTACATAACACTTCCTGTATAGGATCCTAAACATGTGACACCACTCCCAAGCCTGACAAAACCAACTGATCTAAAGAAGCAGGCAGTGCACAATACCAAAACTTGAAGAGAGAAGAGATAGTTCTAGATGCTATAAGAGTAAACAACCCATGTCAGATATTGGAGGAACGGCATGGAGGCAGTGCAAGGGTTAAGAGTATTTCAGTTGAGTCGAAAGAGATGAACAATAGAAGAAGAACAAATAAGGCACGGTAGAGACAGGAAGACGGGGAGAAATGAGAGAAAGGGAAATGGGATGGAGAGAAAGAGTGGGGCTTTTTTCCCTTCTCTCTTTCGTTTTTTTGTAAGAGTAGCTCATGGAGATAAGGCTAAAAGGTCCGTCAGTCTGTTTCAGAACAATCCGTTCTGTGTCCTCAACCTTACTCTCTCTCTCTCTCTCTCTCTCTCGACATCACTCTCTCCCTCTTTCTCTCCATCTCTTTCCATGATCCTGCTCTTCTTGCTGTCTAATGGCACAACTCAGATTTCCATTGATGCCTCCTCTGATACCGTCCATCTCTGGTGGCAAATTTTACTGACATCACCAGACAAGCATAGCGCTCTCAGTTTGCCTCACAGTACAGCCAGCTCTCAGTACAGTCAAATAATGTCCCATCATGAACAAATTCTGCAAACATACAACAGTCTTATTCATTGATATGCAGGAGGAATACTCCAATCTTGTGTAAGAAGTTACAGTAGACAGTAACGTCTTCATTCAGCGGTTCAACCGTATTCACTAATCGCTCAAAGCAGAGCTCAAAGACAAACACAAACCCAACAGGATTTAAAAGAACAAAACAGAGTGTAAACACAAGGCTGTGTGCCACACAAAGACTCCAAAGCCAGCCTGGCCAACTTGTGTCCTCTTTTAAAGAGGCCTTCATCTCTCTGCGCTCCTGTCATGAAGAGACGTCCTTTAAAGGGAGAAAGGGAGGGGCGTCAAAGACACGGGTCACAATGTTTACAAAGACGACTTTTAATCCAATCACAGCCTTCTCTGCCTTTATTTCCTGTTTCATGGGATTAAAACTAAACAAAACGTAATAAAAACAAATTAATTTCTTCAATGAAGAATTCCAATGCTAAGTTTAAAAGTTGTAGGCTGCATTAAAATAAATTATTTCTTTATTTATTAATTACAATGGCAAATTTAGTCAAAATAGTTTCCTAAGCTTAGCAAATGAATCATTCTTGTTTTTCCACAAAGTAATTTACATTTCAAATAATTTCACAAATGCTGTGTTTCAAAGCAGTTCACATTTTTTTATTAATTCAAACGTAAACTTTCTACATAAAAAAAACATTCTCGTTATCCCGGAATGTAAGGCGTTATTTGATCAATGATAGCGAGGGTGAAAATATAGTAACGACACTTAAATATTTTTTTCTGTCTCTTAGCTCTCACTCTCCTACACTCTCTCTGTCCCTCCTTCTTTCCTCTCTCTTTCTGACCTGTTGTTGTGAGGGGGCCTGAGGGGTTGAATAACTGTCTGGTGCCAGGCTGCTTAGCCTGAGGGCTTGTGGGAGATGAAGCAGAGGTCAGCCAATAGGGCAGGAGGAGGTGGGGATTGAGGGGGCCTGTGCTGTGCGCAAGCATAGAGGTGGAGATGGAGGGATGGAAAGATGGACAAAGCATAGAAAAGCGGATGTATGGAAAGTTGTGAAAACAGAGGGCAGGCACACATTCTCTACTCTGATTTGGAGGTTTTACACAGACACATAAAAAATCTAAGGGGACAAAAACGATATATTTCAACTTTCTTTCACAAATGAGTTAGTAAGATCACTACTCATACAGTACTAAATAACTAATTTGTTCTCATAAGTTTCCTGTATGACATGTCACAATGCAGAGAAGGTCACAGCCATGTTCTCCACCCAGCAATGAGAACTTGGCCACCCCAAACCAAGAGTGTCTGCTGACTGTGACCCACAGGCAGATGAAAGGGAAATCACCCCACTGGGATGAGCTTCATCTGGGGGTTAAGAGGGTTAGAGGCATCCTCCCTGGGTGGCTCCTCCACAACGAAGGGTCTGGTTGTGATTTGGTCTAGAGGACTGTAAGCTATGGCACTGGTATAAATTTCCCCCAGAATGCTTTGGGTATTGTGGGGTGAGGAGGGGGTCAATGGGCTCCAGTGGACTGTGCTGCCCGAGGGGTTGGGGTGGTGAGGGGGCATCCCTCAGGACTCTGGCCCCTCCCAAATCAAAACAAACAAACACAGCGGTCCTGTGATCTAATCTAGCCAGGATAAACCCTCCAAACATCATCAACAGGCACCCTGGAGGGACTGGTTCCGGGTTGAAAAGTTCTTGACTCATAAGATGTACCGTAGTTTGGCTTTATCTCATCAACTTAATGGTACAACAGAATGTAATCCCATTCTAACCAACTATTGACAATCTTTCCAAAAGACCATAATTACTGGTGAAGACCCACAGAAGCAAAGCAGTGATTTTGCATTTAGTAAATTAGCCACAAAAAAGGAAGGATAAGATATATTACAGCTGGGTAAATGTACATGCACAAATGGTACTTCATGGATTTACAACCACATATACATCTAAAAGGGTAAACTGTATCAAACTTACTGTGCCCTGCTTGGGAAAACATTTACTTCTGAATAGGATGTACTGAAGATCCTTGTCCCAAACACTTATTTGGAAGCTTTGCCATGGTTTATACTGCACACTGCACAACAGCCAACAGGGATCCTATTTCCCTAAAAACAATACCAGGTATTTTCTCTTCCTTATAAGATTCTTGTCCAATCACAGTGCTAAATTCTGTCAGCTGACCTTCCAAAGCAGAAGAGGGTGAGATTAGACCAATCAAGGGTCACGCTGAGTTTATCACAACCATTTTAAAACTGAAACAGATGGAGAAGGCTGAAATCCCCAACATCTACTGTTGGTTTCATATCTCTAGGGCCATGTATTTTCCGACTCATAAAGGGTGGGACAATGTTAGCTTTAGTTTTAGTTAAGAATCTGGGTCATGTTATTTTAGTAGAATATGGTTTGTGGTGTGATGCGATTCAGGGTCGGACATTAAATGTCAGCATCATTGCCATACTAAATAGTAAGATATTTTACTCTCGGCAGATACTGAGCTAAACAGAGATTGACGAGACAAAACACCACAACACACACATACACCAACTGCATACAATGGATCAGCTATCCAGTGAGTTGCTCTTTCCTGATAGCCCCATGGGGACCAAGGAGCGCCTTATTATTTCTCACATTGCACTGACATTTGTCTGGGCGCTCTGGTTTTTTTCATTTGCTCATTCTATTTTTATGTTTTTGTTTGTTTCTTTTGTCTGTTATCAAACCAGTCTCTGGAATTCAACTCCCTGATTCTGATAAACATTAGGCCCCACTCAGTCTCTCTCTCTCTCTCTCTCTCTCTCTCTCTCTCTCTCTCTCTCTCTCTCTCTCTCTCTCTCTCTCTCTTCTCTTTGACTCTTTCTCCCTGCCTGACACGATTCTCTTCCTTAGCAACCACATCAAATGTCAACGTGATTTAAAAGAGGCGTGACATTGAAGACACAAGACTTTCGTCATGAGGGGGAAAACAAACAAACAAACAAGATAAAGGGATTGAAATATGTTCAGCCTCTTATCAGTCATGTTAATTGTTTCCGCATGAAGGGATAAGGGAGAAAGGAACTTGAGAAAGTCCTCCTGTTCGTATGGCCTGTTCTTGACTTGGCGTTAAGCCCTCTTTGTCTGAGGTCAACTCCAGGTTAAAATGGTCACCTCGTCAGCTTAATAGGTAGCAGTTAGACTGCAGAATACAGAACAGTACTACATTACTGCACTGCATGGATGGTCACTCACTGCACACTATACCACTGCAATTCAGTTATATATATTTTTTCTCACATTGAACAAATTGTTAAGGCCACGGTAGACAATAAAGAAAATAACTTTTTTATTCAATGAACAGTAACACTTTAAACCTCTTCTCATTTCAGCAACATTCCAGTACTTTGAATTTAACCAACAAAGTGCCCAAAATGTTGCAATTACGTACAGAATGATGATTTTTAACTACATGTTCATCAAACTGCACTCACTTCTGGTCCCCTTTAGATCCTGACTCCCTGGTCACCACGGCAGAATGAAGACAAGGAAGAGAGATACATGTATTACTATAGGGGAGGAAGCATTGGGCACGGTGCCCACTCAGTGTGGTGTGGCGGATGGCAACGTCGGTCAGGTGTATCCAAACAGCAGCAACGTCAGACAGTCAGACGGGCGGGAAGGCTGCCTGGCGTCAGCGGCCACACGCGTGTCACAGCACACCACACGCCAAGGGCCCGCATTCCGCCATTCCCACACACGTGTCTACAAAGGGCGCTCAGTCCCAGCATCACGCACCAGCGGCAACAGCAATGTGAAGTATTCGAGCAGGGACAAAGGTACAACAAGCAGGGGGAGTATAAGGTGGGTGGGGGAGACCTGGGAGGTGAGGTTGGGGGGGGGGGGGGGGGGGGGGGGGGGGGTTCAACAGTCAAAACAAAGTTAGCGTCAATAACTTACGGGAAACAATGCTAGAGTTGTCTAGTTGAGTAACCACGGTAACTGGGAAAGTTTCTGAAACTGTGGGATGCTGATTAAAATCTCTTTGATACACAAAGATCATTGTTGAAACCATTTTTGCTTTTTGCACCTCGATCTTTGTAATACATCACAAAGCGTCCTCAAGCTTACACAGACTGGGGGTTGGTTCAGGTGTTGACATCGTATTTGAAATTTTGTGGAATTAACTGTTGGAATGGATTTTCATATGTTTTACTCACCGTTTATTCAAGGCATAAAACTTCAAAGGTAAGGTCAGAAAATATCTGTGTTCAAATACGGGCCACATATCTGAGTGACAATATTCTTTACAGATCTCTGCTGCCCTCCGCTGGTCAAACCGTGTTTGGCAATATTGACGCATTACATCTTTGTTGGCTGACATTCAGAACTGAAACATCAACACAGATCTTTGACAATATTACTCTTGAGAACCTGAACTAAAACAAAGGCTGCAGTATATTATATTATCGAGGTTAATGCTTATCGGTGTGAAACTGAATGACATTTCTACAGTTCAATTCATTGTCATGATGGACAATGATCTAGGACCTCTCAAACCATTGATATCACCAGCCCGACATCTGGAGTGAATTAGAGAGCCTGCTCTAAACACACACACATACCTCTAAAGATCCTTCGTAGAAAATCCTTCTCAACTCATGAACTTCCGACATGACCTGGGTTAAAGCTGCAGCCATGGTTCTTCAAATGCACACACGCACACACACACCACTGCCATTTAACCAGGGAAGGGCACACACTGTAGCAACAGATATGTGGAGTGATACACATGCATGTGCACACACACAAACAACACACACATATCCTGATGAGAAATAATGCCTGCTGATGAATGTAAAACAACACATATCCAGCACAACAGCCCTTATCCAGACACATGGTAGTACTCTATGGAACCAGCATGGCTGTTTGGTTTTTATAGTGCCATGTTCCGACTTTCCAAAACCATGGCATATATAGATATATTAAATGCAAATACACTGAATTATTAGGAATATAATAAAAGGCTGGCATCTGGTTTATCTGGGATTGGCTCAGGTACCTCACTTCAAACTGCATCCCATGATAACTCTGGCCTGTAGGAGGCACATAGGTACTGAGGATTACTGTCAGATGTCTAATCTACCCCCTGCCACTTACCAAATTACTGCAGTATGCAATACATTTGGGGATATTCTGAGCATGTGTGCAGCAAAAAAAAAGATACAGTACAATCAAAAGTGACATGTCTAAATGTTTTGTTGGGATTGGTTCAGCACTGATCATCCCTTCCACAGAAAACTAAAGGGCCGTCAAGTTAACTAGTACTACATTGGGATTGGGTGTACCTAGGCCATGGACAATGGGTGAGAGAAGAAGATTGTCCAAGATGTAATATCACAGGCAGTGTTTAGTCATTTGGACACCAAGCTCTCCTCAGTCCACTGACAGAGTGATCAGTGTCATGTCATGTTTTGACCTCTAATAGTAATTTTACAGTTGCATGTCAACTGTACTGTACGGAATATAGAATACATCTACCCCAGAAATAAAGGAACCGTATGGCTACTCACCTCCCATTCCTGTCCCTCCAAATCTGAACACAGACCATGTTGTTCCTGTGTGTTTTCAGATCTCACAAGGGATTTGCTGTGTTTACAGTAAGAAGGAATGGACAAATATACGTATGTTTGCAAAATGCTTACAGAGCCTTAACTTTGCTCACACTTAGTGGGGGAAATGTAGAGTCCTGTACTCATATGAAGGAGAGCTTTGTGTGTCGTTCTACACATCTAATGACCAATACATTAATACAAGTCATTAAGGGGAAGATTTCAATGAGCTGTTTGACTCACTATATATCATTTATGAGGTTTGTTTATATTAAATGTACAGTTGGCCAGTAGATGAGATGTGGATGATTTGCGATGTGGCTAGTGGACCGTTCCTTGACTAACTGTACACCTACACACTTCAAATCCTTCATATTCTGCTGTACTTCCTACACGCACTATAGATTCTGCTAAATGAATTGAATGCGATTCAGGAAAACACCATCTATTTATTTGGTATTTCCCCAAACATTCTGTACATTTTTTCTAGTCACTTGACCTGATGAATTAAAAAACTTCATGTTATCAAATTTATGTTGTATCAAGTGTTTATCTATATGGATTGACACTCTAAGCGGTGTTAATCTCAAATGGCCTTAAAGACCCCTGACACAACGTAGTCGGAGATGTTTCCATCTATGAGGCCTGTTCCGTTGTTGTGGATGAACCAGCAGGGAACTTTCTCACCCTTCTTCAGATCTCTCCGGAAGTCCCGCTGCCACCCCCTGTAGGTTGAGGACAGGGAACGAGCATTGACGTACGTGACTATGTATGTGTGGGTTTGTGTGGCAGTCGATGTTTATGCACTAAATATGGACAGCATAATACATCTAACATACCTTGTCACGATGAGCTCCTTTCCCTTCACCAACATGGTGGCATCTGGCTTCTCTGGGACTTCTCCTGGGCGCAGTTCCCCCACCTCAAACTGTACCCCATGATAAAACTGGCCTGTAGGGGGCACACATGCCAGCATACTTTTCTGGATATTCGTAACAAAATCTTTCTGCACGGCAGAAGATATATACCTATTAAAAGTTTAACTTCTAAATGTATCCAATTTGAGATTGGATCAGCACCGATCCTCCCTCTCGTTGCAAAGGAGAGGACAGGTATACAGTACTCAGCCCTGTTGATTTGGTGTACCTAGCAGGCCATGGACACTGGGAGAGAGAAGGTGTTGGTCCAGGGTGTAGAAGCCCAGGTAGTCCTGGTGATAAGGGTGCCCCTTCCACACCTTGTGAAGGAGGACCACAAACTTCACTGAATCTTTCAGGTTGACTGTCAGACTCCGGCCTTTGGTCAGCTGCAGGTCCACACTGGTAAACAGCAAGAAGATGAAGGGGGGGAGGATAAAAATAAAGAAAGTTGTGTAACTAATGTTTATATTTCAGTATACAATTGCTCCATGTGGGAAACCTCAGACAGACAGACTCACGTGCGTCCTTTGACAGTGGCAGTGTCAGACCACAGCAGCTTAACCTTCCTGCCATCTTGAAACACAGTGATGTCCTGAGTGGTCACCTCCAGTCTCAGGCCTAGTCCTGGGTGGACTATGCCAAAACGCCCAAAATAGGTGTTGACTTTACCATCTGGAGCTACCTTTTTATCACCAATTGTCTGCCCGTTAACCAGAAGACCTGCAAAGCAACATTGGAAGCATTTACCCAAACAAAAACAGTTGAAGAAAGCATGTTTTGTTAAAGACATCCTAACAGTTTTAGTTGAACAGTCGTCCTAACTGGTTGTGTACATCTCAGTCCAAGAGCTCACCTGACTCTGGGTCCCTCACCAGATTTAAGATGGTTCCTGGTGTGTCATTAATGTTAAAGCACAGCGCATCCTTCTTCTCTGGAAGCTCAATTATGAAGTGGGGGTCTCCATCCACTGCAGTAATGACCGAAACATGTAATTAACACTGGGATCTACATCGCCATACTTCTTGCAGATCTTAGACATTGACGCTGATTCTGTGGCATAGGTGACTTACCATAGTATTGTGGTGAAGACAGTCGAGAGCCATAACTCATCATGTTCGGTGTCAAATAACCTAACCAAATCACCAAGGAATTTCAGTGATGATGTTGCATTAAAATATATTATCATGATATATCCTCATCTTGGCCAAGAAATGTGGTGAAATACAGGGTTTGTGTCTTACTATTTTGCACAATTCTTTGTCTTTCCCCTGTCATGAAATGGAAAGATTTATCAGTGCAAACATGTTTCCACTCCAGCACATCAGGTACAGCTCACTACACCCACGCCCACTTCAGGTCTCTTACCCTCAGTCAGCTTGTCTGCAATGGCGGGCTTTACTGGTCCCTCCTCTGTCTCAGGCTTGGTGACCACCATGGAGGTGAGGGGAGTGACAAAGCTATACTCAAGAGACATCTCCAGGGCCTTGGCTGTGGCGTTGATTTTCTCTTCTTCAGTGCCACTTCCTCTGACAGATTACACAAATATATATATTTTATTTATATGGCAGTTGATATATTTGTAACTATGGGTCTATTAAGAAGCATCCAAAGATCTCAGAGCTGGGGGTCAACAGACGGACCTCTTTTCCAGTAGCTGTTGGATGGTGAGGTAGGCCCACATGCGCTCCGTGAAATCTCCGAAGATGTACTCCTGCTCTGGGTAAAGAACATCCCACTCTTGGGCATTGGCCTGACCCTGGACCTGGAAGTCATTCTCACTCTTGAGAGACAAGGAAGAAAAAGCAGCAGAATGAGCGGAAGTTCATTTTAAAAATTTTGGCAAACTGGAATTATGAAGCAATTTAAACCAGAGTCAAAAAAAATCTTTACCCCCTGTGCAAACACTTCCACTAGGAAATTATCAATGTCAATGTCATTCAGTCGGCCCGCCACAACAATCTCAGACCCATTGAACAACTGGGGGAAGTGGTTTGTGGTCAGGGAGTTGACAATGTTATCAGGGTACCGCATGTCCACTGCAGAGAGTAGAGGACTAGCCACTTCTTCATAGAAACCCTGCCAGACACAGACAAAAACACATATACAAGTATAAAACCATTTACATTAAAATATGATTCATATGACATGAAAACACTGAACAGGTCTCAAATCATGACATGGTTCATATTGGTAAGATTTTAAAACTAACATGTGAGTTCTACCCATTCCGTAAGGATTCACAGTATATCAAAATATTGTGGAGTGTGTTAAGAGCGATGGAGCACACCTGGAGCTGGACAGTGGCATCAGAAGCTTCATAGATCCTACGGGCAACTCCCTGGTTCTGAGTGGCCATCACATCCAGGAAGGAATAGTCCACATCGTTCCCAAACCCCAGACAGAAGAGAGACATATTCCCACTGATAGCTTCCTTCACATTTTTTTGGATCAGTGGGATATGGCTAACTCCTGTATGCAGACACACACATACACATTTGGTCATCCAAATATATGCTCAAAAACATGTGTCATATACACACACACGAAAAACACAAACAGATTTTTCCACTCACCACTGTTGGGCATCCCATCAGTCAGTAGGATGATCATAGACACACTTTTGTCTGGGAGCAAGTTATTTTGCTTATCTTTGACCAACATGTCCACTGCCCTCAGCACGGCAGCGTTTATGTCAGTCACTAGGAGGATGGAAGGACGCACACTCAAGGATGTTGTTTGCATGATGAACTGACATGTTGATAGATAGGGACCTTCATCACACATTCAAGTGAAACTAGTGCACTTGATCAGGAAACTAGTACTCACTTCCATTGTCTTGTATGTTAGCAACAAACAACTTTGCGTCCGTGATGTTCTGCTTTGTGGCCTTACTCAAAGAACTCCTCCACGTTTTGATTTCATCGTCAAACACAACCAGGCCAAAGAAGTCCTCCTCATCTAAGTCACTGAGAATAGTCTGCAGTGCATCTATTGTCTACAGAATGGGTCAGAAATAAAGTGTGTCATAACACATCGTCAATCTGCACTTGCATTCACCAATACACACGTACATGTACACAACGACTGCATATCAACCAAATTCCAGATTTATACCTTTCTACAACTAATTATGGATAAACATGATAACAATTCTGGAGGTAATTGGTCCTATAAACCCAAAAATATGTTGAGTTTTCTTTTTTTCAATTGCTGAACAGAATGTTGTAGGTGAAGGAAGAGATCTGGACAATCCTTTAAGATACTTCACAACTCCTCATGTCAGGCCCATGTAATACACCTTGATACACACTGATTTACTGCTAAATAACAACCCTCACCTGTGCCATTTTGTGTCCGTGCATGGATCCACTCCTATCGATCACAAACACCACATTTTTTGCCACTCTGGGCAAATCAATTGGAGCGAAGAAATGAACAAAGTACCCATTCACAATCTGCATGGACAGTGTACATCAGGTAGGTCATTATTACATGACATTATTTCCTTAAGATATTTGATAATATGTAGTTCACTCAAAGCTGAAATATTTGAATGTGGTCAACAGACAGTATCCGCAGAGCTCACCTGGATGTCTCCCAGACTTTTAGCTCGATTCACATCATATTTGATGATGAAATCTCCATCCATCAATGTACCGTCGCAGTCTGGACATGTCCTCTGTTGCTCCATTGTTGGACAGAAGGACACATGCGCCTGAAAGAGTAACACACTCTCTTAAAACAACCTAACCTTACAGATATTGGGAACTGTGTTTTATTAGTAGTTGGTTACTGTTATGAATAGTTAAAGAGCAGTACATGGTTGTGTGTTGTCTGCTGATTGGGAGATCATTACCTTAGTGTCAGTGACAGTCTTCTCCACCAGGGGGAGCAAATCATTAGTGATGAAGGTCCCATAGGCGTCCAGGAAGGCAATGCCCTGGGGTTCATAGATGTTTGCTACAATCTAATCCCAGAAACAAACACATCCACAGTCAGACATGGATGAATACATAAATAAACACCTGCAGACCATTCAGTTCATATACTGTCAAGTTGCTAAATTACTTGAAAACCCCCTCTTCCAGCAAACCAAAGACATAGAAACACCTTTTGCATTAGGGTATGAAATAAGAATAGCAAGATTGACAGACCTCAAAGTTGTGGACGAGTTGTTTTGGTTTGACCCTGGTTAAGATCTCATACTTTCCAAGACGACGCTGAAGCATCTCCTCATGAGTCAGAGTGAATGTGACATTACTGTTGGATGCTATGTTCACAGATACAGAAAACTTCTCCATCTTTCTTCCTGATGCCCTACGAAAGAGAAACAAGGTCTTACTCTGAACTCTTAATTGAAAAATTTGATGTGGATTATCATTCCTTATAGTTCAATTCATTGTTTAGTGATTGGCCTGCTTCACTCACTTGACCAGGCCTGCAGTCTGCCCTGATGAAATAGCAGTTTCATACTGCTTCTTGGCCTTTTCCTTCTCTTTCACCTCACCCACATAGGTCTGACTTTCAATCTCCCTGAGAACAAACAACACAGTCATATAACCAAACAAACACACGCACAGATTAACTGGGGGAAAGCAGGGGGAGACTAACATGCTGAAGTTTGTGATGAAGGCAGTCTTAGGCAGGTCCACTTCAAAAAAGATCTCCTGTGAAGTGTTGGCCTTGTTTACAGCACTGGTGGTCATTACTGTGTGGGCGAAGCGAGAGGTCACCTTACAGTCCACCTTCACACTGTACACCTCCACCTGTCCCCCAGAGACCAAGAGAGGGAGAGAGTTGGAGCATTCTGTTTAGTTTTGTGTTGTGCATAAAAAATTGCACACAAACCCCCCCCCCTGCAAACGGCTCCAGCTTTGCATACAGGATTAACATGACTTCTGTGGGTCTAACTGGACAGTGTGGCTGATGAAATAAAGTCATTCAACCTTGTACTGCATCAACGGTCAATGTTTGCTGTGATTGCGAAATATAACCCAGATGAATCAAAGTACTGACTTACCCCCGCATTGCTGGTACTCCTTTTCTGGAAAGGGAAAAAAACGTAACTTTCATGGGTTTTATATCAGTGTTAATGATAAACAAGAAATCTCATAGAGCGCACCCAAATATCCTTGAAAACAATGTATTTTGAGCAGGATGACATAACTGATTTAACTGTTCAAAACACATAAAAGGAGTAAAAGTCATGTGAGTCAGTGATGATCAGCAGAAACCTTAAGCATGTTAATAATCATACCTTGAGCAGCCGTGTACCACCATCAGAATCCTAAAAACACAGAAGATATGGGTGAACCTAGAGGAATTTGATTTGTATTCATTCATTTATCAGATTAAGGCATAGCTCATAAACCAGCTCAAAATGGATACAAATGATTAAACACTGACAGAATCAACCAAAGTTGCACAGCTAAATTACACTTCATAATTGACAATTTCAGTCCAACAAACTATCAGCCACAATCATCACTAGAAACATACAATGAGTTTTATAATAATTATGAACAGATAGCGGTAGTATTCACCTGTGATCTGATGGAATCCGGGGATATGATCAGAGCTCCATTGGATGAACTGGGACCAAAGAGAGTGATACAACTCCACAGCAGCAGCACGCTCCACACTCCAGCCATGACTGAACTGCAGCTTAACACTGACTTCACTGCCCAAAGAACATCCAGACTCAACTCAACGCTACCCTTCCCTCCCACCCCACTCATAGGGGCGACCCTTTCTCTGTGTGTTTGTGTGTGTTTGTACTGTGAATCATCCATTTCTACACCCTCCACATACTCCCTTCATTTCACTCCTGACTTCATGTCTCCTCCACTCTGCATTATGTGTCATGTCTCCAAACCCTGTGTCAGAAGTTGTTGGTGTAATCATCACCGCATTCAAAATGAGTCTAAGAAACATTTGAAACTTTGTACTTAGGAACTTGGCAAAGGACGACATGTAAAATTTCCCATGGATAGTTATTAGGATAACAATG
Organism: Neosalanx taihuensis; assembly: GCA_030340665.1. NCBI lineage: Eukaryota > Metazoa > Chordata > Actinopteri > Osmeriformes > Salangidae > Neosalanx > Neosalanx taihuensis. Next base: position 13,271,896 of record CM059289.1, read on the forward strand.
GACCGTCTTGGTAGGGACATTGCAGTCCACACAGAAGTTAATGTAATCATTAATGCACCCTGTAAACCCATCAATGTCTTCTCCATGCGGCTCAGAGTACATCCCAGTCTGTTACCTCGTAACATTTCTGCAGGGTCCCATTGGTCTCCTCTGACCATCTCCTTGTGGTCGCAGGCTGCCGTTTGACATGGGGCACATAACAGGGTCTGAGCTGGACATGGGTGTAGTCATAACTGATCCAGCGGGGGTAGGGGGCAGAGATGTATGCTAAATGCATCAATGTAAATATATGCATCCTTAACATTTGCATACATCAGGTCCAGTGTCCTCTCCTCTCTAGTTGGACAACTCACATACTGGATGAAGTTAGACAGTGTTATTGAGACACTGACATGGTAGAAGTCACCTGACATTACTCAGTGCGCTCGGGTACTTAATCTGAAATTGCTCAATTTCAGTATGAATGGCGTTGCACGTCGATGTTGTGTTAGCAGAGGGGGATGTAAACAGACACAACAATGGCATTTGAGAATTCACGTGGCAGATAATATACTTGAACATTTGCACTGGGACCAGCCATTCACGAATCCAAGTGGAAGATAAGATTCTTGTACATTTGCACTGGGACCAGCCATAGACTGTTATGCTAACACGGGGGAGAGTTTCCGTGTCCCAATTTGATTACAATGTAAAATTTAAATCACACCTTCTAGCATCTTGAGGAGTGGTTGTGTCCTTGGGCAAGGCACTTCACTCTACTTGCCTCAGAGGGGGATGTCTGTATTTGAATGTGCCTGTACCTGGTAATCGCTCTGGATAAGCGCTTCTGATAAACGACAATGTAAATGTGTTGTTCCGATCAGCGATGCATTTCGTGTTTTATATGCTTTAATTACAGGTTACATGTGAGTAATATTTTTTTAATGAACGATTTATGTTTAGCACCGTTTGTGCATTGAGCAAACCCAAAAGTGTTAAGAATAGTATTTTGTTTTACCAAAGCATCACGTGAACGGTGTTTTGTAGCCTGATTGGATCATGATTAACTTCCCATCTTTCATTATTGGTTGAGTAACTGCTAGTGCTTCATTGATATCGGAAACCTTCTCAACAACAGAAACGATTAACATATCACTGACATCTGTTGTCGGAGATTGTTAATCGCTCCAAGTTACAGGTAACAGCATATTTCAAAATATGAGTCAGACAAAATTTTCCATCCATCCATCCATTTTCTTCCGCTTATCCGGGGCCGGGTCGCGGGGGCAGCAGTCTGAGCAGGGAAGCCCAGACTTCCCTCACCGCACACACCTCCTCCAGCTCCTCCGGGGGGATCCCGAGGCGTTCCCAGGCCAGCCGAGAGACATAGTCTTCATTTGTCTTATTAACGAGTTTCTTTATTGACATAATATTTAATATTCTCGAAATCGGGAATGAGCAAACCAGTGTCCCAGGAATTACAAAAAACAAGAACGAAAGACCCAAGTAGTAAGGAAAACACACACATTTATTGAAAAAATTATCGAAGGTCAAGTCGACTGTGCATAACAGGTCAATATGTAAACAATGAAGCATTAAGTAATTATGACAAACCCACAAAAATCGAAGAAAAATAAGACCAGTATTCCAATGTGGGACATGTAGTGCCTTATCCACCAAGCCACAGAATCATTATGATAAAGTTGAAGTTATATGTATCACACCTTTCAGTAGCAGGCTGGTTTGTCTGTCCATTCCTTCTCTTTCAGTGTGTCTCTATGATAAGTTACTATGCAGTTCCAACCAGTGCATCTTCGTCCTGCCTTTACTTGCCAAACACACTGGCTCCTGGAGTTTCAGTGACAGGCTTCTCCAGTGCAGTTTCTCTACCAGACCTCACGCCACTGAACACAGAAGGAGCCACCTTCCCCATACGCTCTGAGGACAAACCCAAGACCAAAGTTATGAGGAAAAACTGTGTAAATGTAACATTTATGTATGATGATAGGCCTCCTCCCTGGTTCTCAACAAATTCCATTCTGTCACCTTCAGTCTCACAAGAGTGGAAACGGTCAGCCAAAGCCCTGTCCAGCAACAGCTGAGCCCGGGCGGGACACAAGCCACAGTTTGGAGATAGCCATACACAAAGAATGTTCCAGCTCACACGTCAAGGGGCTTTGACTTTTGAAAACAACCAATCTGTCCCCTCTCCCTATTTTTTATTATTTTATTATATTTAACAGCCAAAATTATACTTTACGGCCAAATTTTCTGTAACAACGCTGTCCTACATTTGAAAACAAATCTATGCTGCTGCACACTTCACTTAACTGACCATTTCAGTTTGTTATTATTCATGTCAATTATGTCCACAGGCAAGCAAGTGGAGGAACCTAGACACTGAAACTGTGAATTTAGTGGTGAATACTAAATGACTGTTACTTACCACATTCTGCCATGACCTCATAGGTCTTACTCTTGACCTCTCCCTTCAGGCCCAGTTTACTACGCGCTCCTTTCAGGTCCTCCTCCTTCATAACTGGACGCTTCTTCTTCTTTACCTCGACAGGCTGAGGGAGGAATATTTGGGAGTTAGTGAATGTGCCGTGTGTAAAGAATTTGTCAAAGTACAGTTGACAAGTAGAAGTTGAAATGTTCTATACATGAATGGCAACATTTCCCCTCAATCATTACTCTACAATCTACTTGAAACATACTGTCGAAAATAATCACCTGTGACATAGTGTTGGTAGGCTGGTAATCTTCCAGTTGACACAGTGATTGTCAGTGGAGTTCTTGTGTTCTGGTGTGTCTTCTTCTGTTCAGCCCCTCATATAATATCGCCCAGACACTCAGATGGCTATTATTGACCATGAGTGAATCTGTGGCCTCCCCCTCCTGGGTCTGTTGTCAGGGTGTATTATTAGGTCTGATGCGAGGGGTTGTGCCTCTTCCTCTGTTTACGATAAATCAACAGCTGAGGATAAAATTGGAAATCAGGGTCTAAGAGACTCTTGAATCACTTACAATCAGGGCCCTGGTGGTAAAGTGGTTAGGATTTCGCACCCTCGCAGCAATGGCCTTGTGTTTGATTCTTAGTCAGTCGATTTTTTGAAGGTTTATTGAACTTATATATCGACCAGGGTTGGACTGGGATCATCTGTTATTATTTATTTTGCCTTATGCTTGGCTGTTACCTTGAACTGTTCCGGAAATATCCTGACTCTCCTAATGGCCAGTCAGACCCTGATATCAACCAATTTGAAAGACGTAAGATACTGAATTGGACTGTGTAAAAAAACTATATCCATTTGCTCATCCAACTATAACTTTTTAAAATCTCAGTATACGAACCAACTGTTGTCTTTATCTGATAGCAATCCCATTCTTTCATACTCATTAGTCACATAAGTCAGATATTGCGTAGCCATGGGGCACGGGCTCCCTCTGTTGGCAATCGAAAACCAGAATCCTTGAAATGACTGGATATAACTTGTGTCACATCCCAAGTTGGTGAAAAAATGTACTCCTTTTGTGTCTTCAAGTCCCTGGTGGTCTAGTGGTTAGGATTCGGCGCTCTCACCGCCGCGGCCCGGGTTCGATTCCCGGTCAGGGAACACGTTTTGCGATTGCAAGCATATATCGACCATTCGATAGATCTACCAGTTGTGTTGCATCTCAGGATAAAATACGTGATGGAGAAATGTCAGAGAGCGTAATTTGGGCCTCAGCTTTGGTTGGGACATTCCTTCCTCCCTTAAATTGACCGATTTTGTAATGCCCTCTCTTGGAAATCGCTTCGGATAAGCGTCAGTTAAATGAGTAAATGTAAATGTACTTAGATCAAAGGAGTTCGCTAAAATATTGGTGGGGACAATTTTGTCATCAGCTTTTCTGTTCGGTCTGGCAAGTTCGACAAATTCCTTCTGATGATTTTAACCCCCCCCCCCCCCCCTTTTCCTCCTCCCACGCATTTACACCAACAACCAAATTATTCCAGCACACACAGTAATTGAATTTTGAACCCCTAAAACTACAGCATGTAAGTCCCTGGTGGTCTAGTGGTTAGGATTCGGCGCTCTCACCGCCGCGGCCCGGGTTCGATTCCCGGTCAGGGAAGTGTTTTCTATCTTCCTTATATCGTGCATCCGCTGTAGATCAATTAGTACTATTCGGCAATGACACCCATTGCGTGAACAATCTGAACTGTGAATATCAGGTAGGAATTACACATTTGCTTACACAACTTTATTGCCAAAGCAAACAGCACAATGTCCGTAAATTCCTTGTGTAATTATAGATATTTTAATTACAAAGTACTCCTGGTTCAGAGAAGCACAGCTGTAACCATTTATTTGCTCATAATATGCTGCCTGCCTCCATCAGAGTACACTCTCACTTATTCCTTTGACATCACCAGCACCAGTCATCAATGAAGAACAACTCCCAATTTTTAACAGAACTTATAAAATACAAGAGACACTCACGCACACACATTCCTACTGCCTGGTCCAGTCACTCACAGTTAAGAGGTCTGTGCTTATGCTTAATTCTCCGGTTTCTACATGTGACCTCAAGCCACTGAATGCTTCTGCTGCATACCTGAAGATCTGGGGCTTTAGATGAACGTTCAACACACGGTGAAAATCACACAGGCACATTGTCAACACAAAAATTATAAAAGTCACAAAACAGAGGAGAAATAAATTGTGCAAGAGGTGAAGGTTTTGTTAGTCCGACTGAATGTTGGATAAACTTGTTTCCAATCGTTGTAATCTGAAACAAAGAACACTTCTGGAGCAGGCTTTTCCATGGTTTTGGCCCAATACAACACCCAGTAAAAAAGGACAAACACCACAGACAAGGAATAAATAGGATTGAAAACAAATAGGTTTTGAACACACTGACGTGAAGAGTAACAGAGAGAGGTTTCCAGGAAGTGCTGCACTATATCCTAACGCATCCCCCAAAGGCTTTGATACCATTGACAATACATTTCACATAAAACAATGTAATTGTTCATGTTCAACTGTGGCAGAAATAATGTAATATTCTTGTCAATTTTAAGAGCTGTGTTAACATTCAGGAAAATAATAAACAAATAAATTAATACCTCCCTCACATCGTAATATCTGCATCTATGGACTCAAATGCAGTACATCGCACAGACACAGGGGTCGCGACTTAACAGTTAATTAAGTACTTTTTCACGGGAAAGGCGTCTATCAGTATCTATATAGAAACTACATGATTATACAATCAAGTGAGAGGCTTGTCAACATATCAAATATATCAAACTGTTAAAATGAGGTTTGCATGAAGGGAGGGCGGCGAGGACAGATGAATCCCATCCCAGTGCCTGCTCTCTACATCCAACCATAAGCCCCTGCTTTGACCCCGTCCCCCCTCTCAGCTGACCAGGAGCGATGGATCAACATCCACTGGAAGTCACCCTGGACCCCTTGTAGACCAGTGTTAACACAGCTTTGCCAATACTCATATAAATGCTTTACCAATATAATGCTCATACATAAGAGCTTGTCCCATATAAATGTCTTTAAACCCACTAGCAGGAGAGATCCGTGGCGATATCTTAATGGATATCAACGTGGCGTGGTTAGCAAAAGCTGCAGGTAAATGCATTCCATGTAGGATCTCCCAGTTCTATGTTCCTTTTGAATTTAGGCGGCATGAAGGCTGTCCAGAACATTCTGCCAGTCTGCAGTTAAGACATCAACCTGCTCCTTTGTTCTCAACTGCAACAGCGTGTTGCATATAGACTCATATAGACTAACGTGCATACTCATATTAAGACGGAACAAGTCCAGGCCAGGCCCCAGCTTAGGCAGTCCACAGGGCAGAGAGACGGAGAGTGAGGGAGAGAAAAAGAATGGAGGGAGAAATAGCTGGGATATGACGTTGTGACCTGACTAGCCTTGATAACCTTCAGGTCAAACAGGAATCCCCATGCGGTGTTTTTTCTTCTTGACCGTCTTGTGGCTGGTGAGTCTGCGAACATCCTCCTCATCCGAATCATCCATCTCATCATCAGCTGAAAACAGGATCTGAGGCAGGGAGTGAGGAAAGGGGTTACATATGCTTGGTATTTGCCAGGCAGAATCTAAAGACAGCAGTCTACCAAACCACAAAACTTTCCGTTTACAGAAAGGTTATTAAAATGAGAAGCTACGGTTAAAATGTATATTATACAATATAAATATGCATCTCCTGCTATTTAAATATGCAACATTTGTACATCAAAGGTCTTTGTGAAAGTCTAAACTCAGCTATAGTTAACAAGTTTCTCCCTGTTGGTCTAGGATCAGGGGCGCTCACCACTACGGCCCGAATTTGATTCCCCATCAGAAAATGTATTTTTAGGTATAATGACATGCTGTAGCTTAAGTGTCTTTATAGGGCTGACTGCTTCTGTGAGGCAGGACACATTACACATCACAGGGTCCTGTGACAACAAGCTAGCAAGAAGGAAGAAACCAGACTCTGAACAGCACACTGCAGCTGAGTCAGACAGGTGGGAGCCTCATAGACGGTCACTTCTTCTCTAGTCAGCTGTCAGACACGCAGCTGCCGGCAATTGGCTGGTTGTAAGGGAAGGGGACATAAAAGGCTGTTGAAGGAACAAGGTTCAATCTTAAAAGTAGGAGAGCCGGACTACAGGAACCCTTTTGAGTGTTTTACTAATGTGTAGTGACAACAGAACAAGCCGATGAAAGGACAGGTGAAGACCTCCTGGAGCACATCCTCAAAGGGGTCTAATTTCAGATCCATCTTTCTTTTTGATGAAATGTTTTGTACTATACACGTGTCTACGGTTCAAATCCGACTCTGACTGGGTTGCAATCTCAGGACTGTGTGGCTCCACTGGTTTTGTCAATGTCTTATCACAATCCCACATGTTTCTCTTATGCTTCTTTTACAACAAACATTGTATGGTTATGATTATTCGCTTTGTCCACCATGGCCTGGGTTCAATTAGGTAAATGCATATTTACTAAATTCAAAATTGTTTGACTATGCCCAAATTATTTCTCACCATTCACAGATATTAGCAAGGGCGCCTCCTGTTGGCAACTAAAAGCAAGTATCCTTAAAATGCCTGCCATAGACACCTGTTCTTGTCATTTCACAAATTCCTGAAGACATGTACCATGCAACTTCACACAGATCCCTGGTGGTCTAGTGGTTAGGATTCGGCGCTCTCACCGCCGCGGCCCGGGTTCGATTCCCGGTCAGGGAACATCTTTTTCTGTCTTGTTTTGTTAACCCTGTGCAGGTTAAAACAACTACTCCTAAGATCCAAATCCACAGACTGGATTATTTGTTCACCATTTATTTATTTGTTCACCATTTGTTCACCACCATTTATACACCATGTAACTCATACAAATTCCCCTTGTTCATTGCAGCCAGTTAAATGACTTCATGTATTAGTTTAATGTGGTGCGCTAGTCTGTGTCCTGTGGAGCAGATCCCAGTCTACCTGTTTTACAGGCCTGTAAAGTGAGTACATGGGTCTGGTCAACAGTGATTCACACCAGTAAAATTTGCTCCAGCAGTTTCCAAAAATCCTCCTTAAGATGAACAAAGCCAGGCAGAGTCCTCTGGGGCCTCTCTCCACCACCAATGGAGGCCAAGAAAGATGTGCTATGGTCTAACCCAGTGACTTAGTCAGCTGGACAGCCTCAGAGCAGCGAGATACCACACAGGGCTTCAGGAAGGCTTTCAGGGTGAGGGGAAAGAGAGAAAAGAAGCCAGGCTAGTCTAAAACATGATGTGATATTACTTAACAACAACATGACTCTCTGATGCCATACAATAGAGCCAAGCAGGGGTGTGTGTATGTGGATACAGGGTTTAAGGTTGTCAAACTGTGTAAACATACTGCTCCGAACAATGGCTTTAATATCCACATCCTGCTCTTACCTCCGACTCCGAGTCGTCGTGGGAGAGCGCCCGTCTGTAGCGCACCTTGCTGCTCCCTCTAGGGTCCTCCCCCACCTCCCGCTCCTCCAGCTTCGCTTTTGTCCTGCCCTTCTTCATCAGGAAGTTATCTACAACCCAGAACATCAGGGCCTGTTGGCCCCCCACCCCAAAAAAAATAAACAAACAGAAAGACAACCATTTAGGTAACATCCCTGTAACTAACTCCACACAAAAAAAGAAATAAGCCACAATGATAAAGCTGAAACTCTCACTAAAGATACTAAGGCAGTTGTAGGGGAGTCAGCTGAAAACCATGAGGCTCAGCCAAATTACAATGAATTACTGACGATGCTGACCGACTCTGGTAATGGCAGACCTGCTGGTGACAGAGAGCCAGATGAACTAAACTTACGTTAACGAAGAAGGGAACAATGAGCATGACGATAGCGAGCTCCAACTGGGGGTTGTTTATGGGGTTGAGAAGAGACAGCTGCAACACAAATGCACACGACTGTTAGTGCACATTTACACAGACACAGGAAAAAAAAGGCTTTTTTTTTTTTTTTTTTTTAAATTGACCGCAACATCTTGGGAAAACTCTGTGGGAATGCTGACCTTCTTCCACTGAGGAATGAGCAGCACCAGGATGATGAGGACCTTCTCAAACATCATGATGAGGATGTAGAGAAAACACTGACCTGCCCATGCTGTGCACTGCACTGGCTCACCTAAAACACACAACCCAACAAGTCATTTAGCCTAAAATCTCTTGTTTGGTGAAACCAGTAACAGTGCCTACCCTAGCAGAGAGACAATGTAGCTAAGGTGTGCTCAATGTTCTGCCAAAGCATCTCTCTCCGAGATGCTACAGATAGTGACAAAGGAACTCTGGTTCAAACAACGTGCAGCCCTCACCGTACTCTCCAAAGCGAAGAGAGTCCCACTGGCGCCACTCTACAACGGCGCTGACGGTCCTAACGCCAGCGTAGATCAGCAGCATGCCCAGGGACGCGTCCAGCAGGAAGTTGATGAGGTACCTGAGGGCAGGAGGGGTCAGGGAGGGCAGACTGGTTCAACATAGGAGGACATGGGTACTGAAGACACACAAACACAGGTATGACTGCAGATGAAACGTGCCACACCGATGCCTAATTGTTGACACACAAGCAGATTTGCAGAAACGGAGGCCTGCACTCACAGAGAGCAGGGGTCTTCCTCTGTAAGGTCTGACAGGTAAACATTCGCAAAGTGTATGAAGAGCATTCCAATGGCCTGTTTGGAAGTATCCAGAAACCTGAGCGGGGTAAATAAGAGAGAACAAGCTATGATGTTGTCTCATCTGCCCAAGTTTGATACAAAAATAAATTCAATCGTTTCCCAGGCAGGTTGCTTGTGTTGAGATGGCTGCCTTACCAAATTCTCCATGGTCTTCTTTCGTGCTTGGGCTCCCTGAAGCGCTTCACTGTGGATGACAAACAGTTCACACAAACACACACAGGCCCAAAACAGATTCAATTAGTTCACTCAAGTAAATGCCCACACATTTAAAAGCAACAGTGATAGTGACATGTGAAGTTCCCTGTCCTGTTTCGTTTCAGGGGTTAAACTTCCCCTCTTCAGAAATGTAAGCTTAACCAAACAATGCACCAACACAAAACCTATGCCAGAAACCTAAAAGTTCCTCCCTCGCAAGTGCTATCAAGTTCATGTTGACAAATGGCAACACTGTTAAAGGAACTAGCGATCAAGTCTGTGTTGATCAGGCATATCACCTTTATCAGTAGCATGGACTTCACAAATCCAGTACAGGTACTGGGGGTTTAATTGCATTTCTCATACTCAACCCTAATGATAAAGACATACGATGAACAAAGACATGATACATATATTTGTTGTATACATTAACAATAATATCCTTTTGGGATGCTTGATTTGTGGTTCTTCTGAAGAACTGTTCAGTGAATCCGTGCATGAATGATGCAGTAGTTTGTATCGTCCTCTCTGAGCAAGATATTACAGTGAAGAGATAAAGCTCTTGCTGTTCCTGACAATAGTTACTTGTTTCCATGCGCTCTCGCTCTGCCCACTTCCATTACATAGGATGGCAAGCAAAAAATTTTTTTTCTCTCTCATTTGGAATTGTTGTTGTCAAAACAAACAAACATTCAAAAGACTTGGTAAGTGTATGTTATGTTTTGCCTTTAGTCTGTTCGGTTAATGGGTGTTGAATGTGTTGCACCCTGCACTTTGCTGGGTTAGTACTGCTGGGAAAACGTCTTCAGGCAAATCGACCGGACAGCTGAACATTCCTGGTAGGCAGACACTGATGTCAATAAGGGGTTCTACACCAGGGTCAAACACAGGGGTGGGCAACCCTGGTCCTCGAGGGCCACTGTCCTGAAGGTTTTAGAGCAGGGAAACATGGAAAACCTTCAGGACAGTGGCCCTCGAAGACCAGGATTGCCCACCCCTGGTCTAACCACTATGCCCCACTTTTGAGGGGACTGGAACTTAATGTACTACTTTCAAAAACCCATATATACTCAGTGAATAAATGAGAATCTTGTGCCAACAATGACAATACAGTCGACGAGGAAATAATGCCTATGCTAATAACATTTAGCAAGGATCAAGACAACAATAATGGGTATGTAATGGTCCAAGAACTGGCATCACACTGTAGTGTTGTTTTAGCTGCCTACTCACACATGAGTGTGCTGAAGGCCACGACTCCAAGCAGGCCTTGGAGGAAGATGCCAAAGGAGTCCATCAAGTCACCGTTCTCGCAGCCGCGGGTGTTCGGGTCTGATGAGGGCCTGGCGGATACCGACGTGTTTGGGGACGATATAGCAGACATCCCGGCTCCTGGGATGACCATGTCCCCGGCTTGGGACAAAACATGTGCAACCCCGCTAACCACCATGGTTAAACAGAGCATAGATGTGGAGTGTTGGTGGGGTGAGACCGAGTAGGTTGGCGGGTCAGCGAGCAAAACTGATGTTAGCTACAGATTTAGACAACTTCAGTCCACAATCGTAATGACAACTTGTCCAATCGATAAGTTCCACCGAGCGATGATCTGCAGGATAAAAGGAATCATCCTCTTCCTCCTCGTCCTCTCAGCCGGGGACCCATTCTCCAGGTCAGCCAGCTTAAATCGCTAGTAAACTCAAGACCATTGGGATTTGTTCAAGATTCATATTCATTAAGTAGTAAGCTAAGTGTGTAGAAAACAAAAACTCTGAAAATGTACTTTGGTCGACAAGTTTAAACTGTCAGTACAACTTGCAAGTCTGTAATGTTAATGTTCATAAATGATTCAGGGGCGTTGGGAGTAACTGAGCTAGCTACAGTGAAGCTAACAAACTGTCACCAGGATCTCAGGGAATTAACAGATTCACTCTCTGATTTAAGTTAGGAAAGTATGAAACCAACGTGTGGATGATTATCTAAAAAGGACAAGTAAAGAGAGAACAAAATCCGCAGAAAGGATGAGCGGGATGCTGACAAGCTGCTAGGATGATGCTACTGTGGCTGGCTAACAACGCAGAGTCCGAGCAGCAGCAGGGTTTTACTTCCAAAAAGCTCTCGAATGCAAGCGTCAAATTGCATGACACTTATGTACTCACGATGACCGGGTTATTTCTGAACGTAGTATAAACAGTGAACGGTGAGCTGCAGAGAAATAAGTAGTTTAAGGACTAATCCAGTCGCACTTTCATTTCAGATATTCAGCTGCTTCCTTCTCTTTGGCTGAACAGCGCATTCTCGTGTTGATGTGACGTGCAGGTCACGTGATCAACGTGGCACAGCCGGGGCACCTCTAATATACGAGTGTCATTCAAAAAATAAATGGCATTTTTCGGTATAAGGACTTCTATTCCAGATATGAGCTTACTTTTGTTAACTTATTTTTTTTCACGTGGATGTAATTTTGTAATTTGTAAAAAAAAAAGTAAGCTTATGTATTGAATGAGGCAGGGCACGGAATGAACTACACTAGTCAAATGTGTCAACATTCAGGTTTTTATTCCAGATTCTCTTAAATAGCAGTCGTATTCCACAAACACGGAAGTAAAAACGAAATCAATGCAAATTCCAGTTTTATTCAAGATCTACAGATCTCGGTGGTAGAGGCAGGCAAACAAGGATAACTAAAACAGTTTGCTCACAAAATGTAAACACCACAAATACTACAGTACTAGCAGAGATTTATAATTATAGTTATAATAATGATAAATAAAATGTCAATTTTAGATTTAATGTTTCAGGAGAAACGTCTTGCTTTAGAAAGCATATGCCCATGATGCAATCATTAAAACCCATTAAACTTAGACCTATAGCTTGGAACAGTAACGGTAAAACTTAATGTTAGGCTTCGGAATCATGCTCAGTGTAATTAAGCAAAAGTTCAAATCCTTCTCAGAGAAGTCAACTAAAAAAGCTCTTTCTGTGAATATCCAATCCTCTGTCTACGTCTTGTCCAAAAATATGCCTAAAGTCCTTCTATAGGTGTGCATGGAGCTTATTTAATTGGTAGAAAATCAAACTAACCACCCTGTTGCACTAGAGGTGCTTTAGAATATGTACACTATATACACAGACACACCCTGTACACTTTACGTACCACAAAAAGTTGTAGTCTTTGTGCTTCTTCATGTATTTGCATTGTCAAACGCTCTGGGGCTATTGGAGCTCATCAGATCACAGAGCCATTGTGATTCCTAAATGACAGGAATGTAGGCTAGCTATACCTGAATCAAGCAAGACATTTATTCCCCTTTTCCTAGAGGATTTAACGAGTGAAGGGAGGACAGGTAGAACGTCAACACAAAGCTGCTGTGCTACATGTGCTTCAATTCTTAGATTATGCAACACATGTGGCAGAGAAACAGGAAATGATGAAGCTGTTGATCCATTGGATGTCTGAGCTTGGTGGAAGTTTCCAAGGGATGTCCAGAGGCAGCAGTTACAGAGAGTCATGTCATGGGACTGAGTACTGCATTAAATCGTCTCTCACTTTTATAAGCCCCCTCAGCTATGTAGCAAATTGCTGATAGAATGCCAGCTTGACCCTTTCAATATGGTGGCAAAGCTTAATAGCAGGCCCTAACTTCAGGTCCATACATTCCTGTACTGTGGGGAGGTTAAGCAGGAGTAGAGCCTGCCCATCAATCTCCTGTAAAACACAAACAAAAGGTCAAAGGTCAGGATAATAAAAGAAGAAGCAGTATTAGAAGCGTTATTGGGAATCATTCGATTGATCTTGTCTGTGTTTCAAATGAATGTACCAAGGACTGTGTTATACAAGTTATCATGTTTTATATACCTGATCCAGAAAGATGCGTGCCAAGGGAGCACAGTCAGTGGTCTTAATGAAACGCACCACATCAGGAACACTCCATTCCAGAGGGCTCGTATCCAAGCACAGCTTCGGTGGCACCTCTGTTTTGGAGCTCTGCAAACCAGCAAAATAAGAAGACATGCATTAAAAAATTCTGTCCCACACTAGGTAAGACATGACTTTCAGAAACTCCAGTTGGCCTCATTTGAATGGATGGTCCCAGTTCAGCAGTGGTAGCATGCTAACCTTTGGCGAGGGAGGCCTGTTTTCATCATCTGAGAAGGATGGGGAGCGAGGTTTCCTGCGCCTGCGGGTCGGCCGAGGTGTAGCAGGTGGGGAAGGAGACGGGGTTGGGGGTTGAGACTTCCCGGCGGAATACTCTGAATCATCCTGAAGGTCATCCTGCAGCTCTGAGCCAGTGTCTTCACTCAGCGAATCATCATCATCCAGATCCTCTTCCTCACCACTGCCCTGTAGCACCAAGACAGTTTATGGACTTCAGACCATGTCAAAAGGTGAACAGCATGGTGTGTGTTGGTGTGTGTGTGTGTTACCTGTGGTGAGCCAGCAGGCGTGTTATCCAGTGAGGCTGAAGAGCGTCTCTTTTTGTGTACGAAGAGTTGCTTTCTTCTCTTCCTCCGTCTCCCCCGTCTCTTGGCTCCTCCCTCCAGGTTAGAGTGGCCCCCAGGTGGCCGGCCCACCCGCTTACTCTTCTTCTTGCCATAGTAATAGGCTACGGTGAACACATGCACATGGATGACTAGCGGAAACTATGCAGGCAACACAATTCATCTACATTTATTCATTTAAATGTATTCATTTAACAGATGCCTTTACTCTCTAGAGCATATGTAATATATTATCTAAACCATTAAATGTCCTGGATTGGAGCGTATATTTAGCCAAAACATAAATACATTGAACTTAGAGGGTTCAACATACTGTATTTGGTCTTGGTGAGGACAGAGCAGTTCTCGGAGCAGTGTTCCAGAACCATTCGTGGTCCAAACAGGTTGGGGCAGCACTCCAGCTTGATGCAGGTTTTCCTACAGAAGTCTGCAACACGGTCTGCAGTGCGCACAATCTCCACCGTGGCACGGTAACTCTTGCCTTTGTACCTTAGGAATAGAAACACAGTCTCTGGTTCACAACATGACACATCATACTAGTAAAACGACTGTTACCTTGAATCGGCCACATTAACTAAATGTAGCAGGATTTTCGATCTGTCCCTTACTTGGCTTTCAGCGTCTCCCCGTGGCCATGGCAGCGCGCCTCCTGGTCCAGCTGCAGTTCCCGCAGCACACGGCTCGGCTTGTAGGCGGAGTTGATCAATAGGGTCAACACCTAAACATGACACAACAGACAGGGGTAAGAGTTGTACATGTCAGTACTACTGTTTGATAGGAAACTATCCAAGCCTCCTCACCTCTTTGAGAACCAGCACACAGTTTCCTGGGCCAATGAACTGAGGCAGCTCAGCAATGCGCCCCTTGTTCAGGTAGGGCCCAGAGAAACACCGGTGGTTGAAGTAGATTTTCGGGCAGCAATATTTTCCATTTCCTTGTCCTAAGTTACGGCACAAAGTATTTAGTTAGAAAAAAGGGCATATTTAACATGGCACTAAAATAGGATTAGTGTTCAGTAACAGCATAATACAGAGAAAACCCTTACCTGTTTCTGATTGGCTGGCTGACTGCTGCTTAAAAGAGTCAGGTGACGTGGATTTGGGCAGGGCTCGGCTGTTGAGTAAGAGGCAGTGGTTAGGGGCAAAGTTCAAAGGACAGAATGTTAATCAAACTAAGATGAATAGCCAGGACAACATCCCCTCTCTCTCAGTCCTGCACACTTACTGTTTCTCAGGTTGCACCACAGCAATCCGTCTCTGCTTTTCAACTAAAAGAAATGTGTATTAATGAATAAGCATTTGTTGTTTTGTTGTTTCACTGTCCCACACACAGGATATAATTTGCTCTGCAGTTGGCTCTGGAGTTGGCAGACCATATGTGTTTCCCCTCTAGAGAACACCAACCTTTAGGCTTTACGGGATAGAGGAGGGGGTAGCCGTTGGTCTCGCACCAGCTGACAGGAAAGATGTCTAGTGAGTCCACGTGAACAATCAGCTCTGGCATTGGCTGCTTAAGACCTGGACAGAGAGAAAGGAAGATGGGTAAGTGTGCATTCAGTTGATCTGTAAGCGCTTAAGCATGAACAACTCAGCAAAATGCTCACCTTCCAGGCTAAGCCACATGTGCTGCCCTTTGACCTTGGTGACTGTTGCTACATGAATGTGCTCAGGCGAGAGAGGGTTCACCGCCTCCAGTTTCATGGTTTCCTTGAAGCTGTGGTCTGTCTGGTCCTGAGAAGGGAACAAAAAGGAGGGAGGCTTTCACAAGCTAACCTTTTACTGCATGTTTTGGGGTTGTAAACACATTGCCCTGTGGTGCTCAAGCAGTTGCCCTAACTTACTGTGGGGAAACAGTGCTGCGGCGCAGCCTCTGCCTCACACTGTTTAAGGTAGTCAGCCCAGTCAAAGTCCTGACCCTGGTAGCCTACAGAACAACAGAGAGGGGTTCATAGAAAAGAACGCAATCAATGAAAACCCAAGACAGAGGGCAAGGGTGGCCTAGCTAAGGGGGGGAAAGAAAGTGCTTTGAAGAAGAGCATCTGAGTTTCCAAGCCAACACACCTTTTGGGCAGCTGAGAGAGACTCCGTTCTTGAGACTCCACTGAGCAGGAAAGATCCCAGGGCTGTTTCTGTGGCAGAGGAAGGCTCGCACGCTGTCCTCCGGCCCTTCATCACCACGGAGATCGTCCATCCTCACAAGGAAGTACTGCTCATTAAACACCTGCGGGAGACATGAGAGAACATGATGTGTTTAGTAATCTCACCTCAGCAACGGTAGCACTGATGCAAGTCAGTCTGAGAAATAAACTGCTGGCAGTATTCCGACAGAGGAACACCGTTAGAGGTGAAGGAAGATTTATAGAAGGGTTATTGCCTTGACGACTGTGGCAGGACTGATACAGAATGGGGCAGCAGGGTCGACAGCTTCCAGTTTCATTCCCTTGGTGAAGCAGTGAGTTGGGATTGCAGGTCGGTCCTAAGGTGCACAAAAAAATACATAACCAATTAGCACTGAACAAACCCCACCCTGACCTCTGAAACACTGGAACACGGTTTACCTTGGACCACTCTTCAGTCAGTGCCACATCCTCAGGAATATCTCGGATTCGCTGTCTCGCATCTTCCCACCCTTCTTCCTTGCACAGGTGGATGAGGTCTGGGGGAAGAAAACATGTCTTGTTGAAGAAAGCCAATGTAGAAATGTACATCCTGTGTAAATGGGCTGTATTGCCATCATCTGAACAATATCAGTCGTTAATGAGTGAGACAGGGATGTCCCGGGAATCAGCTGACCTGTGTGTGGCCTGAGGGTGCAGCCGTTCTCCTTAGCCCAGCCAGGTGGGTGGAGGCGTGGGTGGACGTAGTAGAGCCAGAGGGAGGAGAGAGTATCCGGGAGCCCCTCCGTGCCAAACAGACGCAGTCTCAGCCTGCCCCCCACGTTCTCCTCCACCTCTGCCGCCCAGGCCACCGCAGGGTCCTGGCTGTCCTGCACCTCCACACTGCAGCCTGGGCTCAGAAGATCAACTGGGTCCTTCGCACGCTGGGGCTGGGGACAAACACAGACACGCTCAGTAACACACACAACAAAGGACACACGCAAACTCATACATATGGTGCATGTGTTGCCAGGAATGTGCTTTGCATCTGTTATAAATGTAAAATGAGTAGAATAGAATATAAACAACGTCTAAATCTAAACTTCACATTTATCCATTTTTATTCAAAGCAATATAAGGCTTAAATACACCCTCTCAAGGCATTGGGTCATTGAGCAGACTGGTAAGAAAAACGAGTTTCTGCAACACACATTCCAGATTCCTCCTCCTCAACTGCCTCTAGTGTAAGTGCGAGGACCAGCATGCTCTTACCCCTTCCAGCAGGTTGGCAGGTGCGCTGCACTCCTCTGCCAGGGCCTTCTCCAGCAGGGCCTCCCAATCCGGGTGTTTCTCACGCACACCTAAGAGGGAGACACAGAGAAGGTATTACCACATTTGGGTATTTTATTCATTTAGACTCAACAATCATGTCCTTTATTGTTTGTCACTACTGTGTAATAAGTGCCAGCTTTCCTCAATGTTCTCACCTTCAGGAGCCTTCATGGCTTTGCCCTGCTTCCTGCTCCATCCAAGTGGGTGAAGGTCCGCTGTCATGATGTCACACCAGAAGTCGGCGCGCCGGTCATCCTGGTACCCTTCGTAGCGCAGCAGCAACAGCTGGCCGCAGGTAGTAATGATGGAGGCCACCCAGTAAGGTCCATCTGGCTCTGAGCGCACACACACCTCCAGCTTCATACCTGGGGTCAGGCCTGTCTGCAGCCCCTGGTCCACCTGACGCAGGGCAAGGGAGGGGGGAGGAGAGGACATGCAGACTTACATAACGATATCAGATGGTTAAGAGGCACATTGTCCCACACTCTTCTGAGAGTGTGCGTGGAACCAGACTTGTGAGGAATACGATGAAAAGCCATGTTGACTTACATGTTTAAAGGCATGGTGGGGAGCAGACACTGCCCCATTCTCCTCTAGATAGTCGTCCCAGCTGAAGTCAGACACATCCTGACCAGAGTCTCCATCTAGGCACATGCACAGATAAGCACTGTGTATTATTTTATTTTTCCCCATCGCTGCGGTAACCTGCAGTTGAAAGGTCCAGTACTCACCAGACTCCAGAGGCTCATGGCTCATGTTTAGTCTCCCTATAGGCCAGGTCAACAGCTATGAAGAGACACAAAACAGGGTGGAGGTCATCTTCATTTGTTTGGGAGTGAACATGCCTTTAACTTGAAATACGTCCAGAATTTTACTTTTACATTTTGTCATTTGCCAGAAGCTTTTATTTAGTGCGATTAACAGCAAGTACAGGGACATTCCCCCTGAGGCAAGTAGGGTGAAGTGGCCTGCCCAAGGACATAACATAACTTTGCACAGCCGGGAGTTGAACAGGCAACCTTCTGATTACTAAGTTGTTTCCCTAACTGCCCAGCCACCTGGCTCCCCCATTTTGGCTTCATTGTTTCAAATAGATCTATTCCAAAGGAGAATGCAGTATACGCATCAAAGTTTCATAAATTAAGTTTCCGCCTATTGGGAAAATAGGATAAAATGGAGAAGATGACATTTCTAAACCAGCAACGAGAAAGCATTAGGGATGACAATGGCTGTGGGGTTTATGCAAAGGATGCGAAGGGTAGCTCCTCTGTCCTGGCTGCTCCATTCAGCCAGCCTGTCAAGCCTGTCTTTGTCATCGCTGACGTCTCTATTAAAGACGAGATGACCGTCAGACAGGCTCCCCCTGAACACCGGCCGGCCACCACGACCCCCGCACTACTGCAGGATCAGCCAGGCCCTTTCACACACGACCCCACTGCCCTGCCGGACTCAGCCAGCAGGCTCCCACAAACACTATACACAATATATTGTGTTGAAGGATGGGGGGGGGGGGGGGAGTGGATGAAAAGAGCAGCAAAGAAGTGTACGTCTCACCATCACAACTATTGTGGTTGATTCGAGTAGTTGTAGATGTAGAAACTGCTATCTAAGTTGTCTATGCTTTTAAGAACATGAGCAAGGTTGATTTTCCCCTTAATGTAAGGGACTCCTCGGTTATATATATATATATATATTTATGTGATCTATAACGCTAGTTGATGCATTGTAATTTTCACAATATAAAACAATTGTATACAAAACAAGTCTTTCAAGATAAAATAACTGGTGTCTCAACTTCAGGTCGATTCTGCACGTTTGGTGGGTGTAGACTTATGCAAATGTTTAGTTGATTGACAGCTTCAAATATTGCTTTGGAGGGAAAAAGAACACACGCTGGTTGCTTAGGTGTTGTATTTCCATATGGACAGAGAGGAGAACAGACTTTACTGTTGATACAGAACTCATATTTAAGATTAGGTGACATAAATGTGAACTGGTCGATCCTGTAAGTGATGACAATGCAAAGTAAGTAAACTCAAAGTAAGAAAAGTAAGAAAACTCAAATAACAATGACATTATTGTCTTGTATGTTGTGATAACTGTAGTATGTAAAAAAAAAAAAAAAAAAAAATACTCAAAACTCAAAAACACACTTATTGGGTAACTTGAATACTTTACAGATTATTTTAAACACAAACACACAGAAGATGTTATTGCCTACTCACAAAACTGATTCACCCTGAAAGAGAAACCAAACTCAGTGAAGGTCTACAGCGCCCACACAAGCCTCGCTGATCTATTCCTTATAGCTCTTGCTGGATCATATGATCAGTGTTTAACATACCATAACAACATATGTAGAACAGGCATGTGAAAGTAAATGCAATAAACAAAAACTAGACAACGCCATTTTAGAGAAACGGTCTTTAAAATGTGTCTTTGAAAGAGACTCAGAAAAACAACCCTGTAAACATCAGGATATTCTGTCAACCATTGATTTTACTCTTATGGCCACCATCGTCTTTCTGGAGTATGGAAGTTGAGAAATATGCTCTAGGGTCTTCTGACGTGTTTTGAAGTGCTACAGACTGAACCAAAAAATAATTTGCCAAATGATAAGAGTCCAGTGAGCGTCCAAGCGCTGTCAAAAATTAACAATATTTGTCCTGACTGCATAACGGCCTTTACCAATACGCAACACTTTAAAACCAGTCCACTGATAGACTGTTTCACTGCGCTTTGTCAGTTGATTTAATGTTGCTCGGATTATTCAAGTTGCATAACTAAGGAAGTTGATAGGCAGAGAAAACGTTGCTATTGCCAACGATGATATGGTCCAATGTACATTATCAATGTTAGGCTCCAAGTAGCCTTTTTTATAAATA
This sequence comes from Neosalanx taihuensis, assembly GCA_030340665.1. Taxonomy (NCBI): domain Eukaryota; kingdom Metazoa; phylum Chordata; class Actinopteri; order Osmeriformes; family Salangidae; genus Neosalanx; species Neosalanx taihuensis. The sequence continues at coordinate 13,292,104 of CM059289.1, forward strand.
ACTTAACACGAAACCCCAAAATGTAAACATCCAACTAAGATGAGTGGATTCCCTTAGTATAATAAAACAGCTTTGCAGCGATAATAGATACTAATAGCTTAACCTTCCCGAACCAACACGAACGGCTTAATTCCAGAACAGATTGCTGTGAATTATCCGTAGAGGCTTTTCAATGATTTGGTTTCTAACTGACAAATGCAGTTCTTCGCCAATAGATGGGCCATTAATGCAATTGCTTTGCAGACACTAACCGCCGATTATCCAACTTTACTGGGTAGGCTACGTCCATTGAGAAGAAAGGCAACGGAAAGCAAGAAAGAAAAAAATAACAAACAAAATTGCGTCTATTTTTGTGCCATGTAGGTCAATTCTGATGCCAAATGCACAGCGGGTCGAAGGGGGGCTTATTCGACACATGCTAAAAACCGCCTGTGACCAAGTCAAGTTACTGAAACGTCATCATGGCTTGAATACATAGCGAGCAATAAGGGCACTTGCACTCGACCGAGCCCGAGTCATCTTTTTTAGAGACGGGAAAAAAGACGCAGACATCACCAAAATGCTGGTTACCGTCACGACAACATCATAAACAAAACATAGTATGTGAGTATTGAGTCACCAAATGCGTTTCTTACCAGTAAATAGTTTTTCAAGTCGGTTTTAGATGCCTGTTCCTTTCCGCCTTAGTCGTTCACGACCTCATTCCAATATGGCTCAAAACTGCCACTGCGCATGTTCAGCCGCCTAGATCCACGTTCTGAGCCCGGAGAGCTCATATTGTCGGTGTTGAGCTTGAAAAAAATGACTTCCATCTTCACACAATAAAATATGACACATCCAAAAACCAAGTATGAAATACAGAAGCAAACTAACAAGATTATTTTTTCTTTAAATTCATACTTTTTCTTTTAGAAAAAAAGCTAATGTCCAATAAATCGTCTATGACTGGGTGCACGTTTGGTCCAATTCCCCTATGGATTCAACACTTTGTTAATCGTTGAACTAGAATAGGCTTTATGGATTGCATGCATGATCGACCCACTTTCCTTTAATATCGTTTAAGTGATGACATACAAACTGTGATGTCGACTTCAACCATCTTGAAAAATAGTCCGAGTTGCTTTCAGTATCATTGTTCGGTTTATCGACAATATTGCGATGTCAAATAATAAGTGTTATTTTATTAGAACGGCTGAATGCAAACACTATTGACAAATTTACAAGACAATCGTTGATGTTGGCATCACATGCTGGGTGAACCCATTTGCATGGTCAAGAAAGTAGCCCACTGATTTTTACAGAATCTGGAAGAAATCGTGATAAGAAGCTTGATAATTTTTTGATTGTTGCACAATGAAAAATCAGTTTCAATTACAATGTATGAGCTAATTTATTGCTTCATAAAGCTTTGGAGAACGTGTAGGCTGAAATAATATCCGATAGTGGAAACAGGTTTTTGCCGCTCACTTGGGCGATTAGCAGCCTTTCACTGCTTCACCCCCCACATCCATGTTCACCCCCCACAAAAGACGAATCTGCAGAATACCGCTTCTAACAATAAAGAAAAAGCACCGAAGCGGTCCTTTACACGTTGACAGCTTGACAAAACGAATGAATAAATGAAACACTGAATAAGGTTTCGTGCATAAACCGTCTCTAAATGAGTTCACCAAAGATTTAAGCGTAGTATATGCCAACCTATTTAATTGAAATTTCAACTTCAATGAATTAAGTAGGCCTATATCCAAATAATTTTAATCCCGACTGGAAATTAGGCTGTTGGGTGATCAGAAAGCAACGACATCTTTTAGAAAAAAAAACGCTAAAATAGGATCGTCTTTTGACAGGCTATTTGGCAATGGATATTGACACGGTCGATTTCTCATTCAACGTATCATTTGAAGCTTAACCGGTAGACTGTAGAAGTTGCTTTGTCGGAAAGAAATGCTCTCGGGCTTTTATTATAAAGCCCAGTGTTCATGTAACCGCTAAAAAGTGTAAGATGTGTTTCCACATGTATAACTTTCCCCATCACTGCAGGATAGGTGACTGAGACTGGACAGTAGGCGAGGATACAGTCCGTGCGCACTGCAGGAATGTCGTCGACTCGCTGGCCTCGGACACAATGGAGTTGTGTCTTGTGCCACCTGACCACTAGGTGGCAGGAAAGTTTAATACCTGACCAAAGCAGAATGCCAGTGGTCTCCAAGAGAAGTATACAAATATCTTAATGCAGGCAATAGATGGAAAAAAACACAAATGTTAAAGGTCAGTGCATGAATAACACAGTTTACAGCAAAGTAAGTGTATACGAGTTAATTTATTCTTTTGAAATGTATAATCAGATGTAAAATATCAAGACAGTAAAAAAGTACATAGCTCACCAATATATTTATCTGTTTAAACAACATACACAGAATTTCCAATAACATTATATCCTTGTTAAAATAACTACATTCAAGTAACATGACACCCAATTATCCAGTATCCTATCTGATATACACATTAACACAAGTCCTTAAACATCAACACAGTACCATTACAATGCCTTGCTTCCTAGTAGCCTACATGCCATGAGTCTTTGCTTAGAGGTTCTGATTCAGGATGGCTTGAGACACCTGGTTCTGACTCACAAGCTTCAGTTATTATTCCATACTTCACACATCTCAGAAAAACACAGACCTTCCTCATAGGGAACACTCAGTACATAATTCTGAGTTGATCCTGTTGCTCCGGCACTGTATGAGACTGGCCTATAAGGACTGCTTCCTACAAGACAGTTTCTCTCTCTTGCACACAGACAAACATACACACCTCTATGACTGCCCATACCTATATTTTGTACAATCTCAAATATTACAGTACATGAATTGATCAAATTGATTCAAGGATGTATCACAAGAAGAAAGCACCCACTGCTGATTGGAACCTACATGTGGTGAAACATGCACACACCCTCCACAACATCTTCCCTTGCCCGAACCCCCTCCCCTCCCCGGAACTGTATTTACACTGGGCTACCTCGGCAACCAGGGTTCATGCAACGCTTTGTCATCTTGTTATGTTCCTGCTCGCGCTTATTAAGATAAGTAAGACGAAAACACAAGAGCATGGGCCTACTGCCAATGAGGAAACCAAATAGAATTGTTTAGGATCTGCCGTGGGGGAAATGAGACAGCGTGGGTGGTTATTTGTCCAGTAAGTGCTCCATTTTGGGGTTGATGAAGGAGAACCCTGCAAAGGCTGTCTGGTCCATGGAGTCTAACAAGTTCTTGTCTGCATGGGAGAGGCGGGGCTTCTCATTCAGGAACTCTCGATCAAAGTTGCTGCAGTCATTGGGCGCTTTCTGTGATTGACAGAAAAGAGTTGTCATGGCAAACAAGTGACCAGTCGCATGGAGAGGTAAAGACTTTTGTATCATTCAAATGATCATTTTTCGGATGCGTCTGAAGCCTGTCCTTAACAGCTCAACAACAATATCAATTTTTGTTATCAACAAAGATACAACCAATATCTGTTTGTCAAACACAATTGAGCAGGCCCAGAGGACAGATGATTATAATAATAATGCTGTGTTTGATATGCAAAGTACAATCTGATCCTGCTGCTACAAGTACTGTTAAATCTCAGAAGCACTAAAACACCAGTATCTCATTTGTACCATAAAGATTACTCTGATAACAAAAAGGGAAAAAAGTCAATAGGATTAATAAGCCAGTAATCAAGACACAGAATCAGGTCGTACCACTTTGGGTTTGAACGGGGGGTCCAGCTGTCGTCGCGCCAGAGCAGGCCAGTTGAGGGTCTTGAAGAAGGGGTGTCCACAGATGTTTCCCACCACTCCCAACCTTCGACTAGGGTCCCGCTCAAACAGCTAGGAAGACACACCAGATGCTTACTGACGCAAACATATCTCCACCAAATGATACTGGAAACTGTATTGCACACACTACCTATTTATGAAAAAAAATGTGCATACATCATAAAAACAATCAATATTGCATGCATTTTAAATGTGCTTCTAAATGTGTAGCGTACCTTTTCCAGTAAGTCCTTGGCTTCCTTGGTGATCCAGCGGGGGTAGTGGGGTGTGTCCATCCTGATGGACTCAAAGAGTTCATCCTCGTCGTCGCCTTGGAACGGCGACTGGCCAATCAGCATCTCGTATACCAGCACCCCGAACGACCACCAATCTACTGAGAAGGTGTACTTCTGACCCAACAGGATCTAAGGACAGGGGAACAAAAACAAAGCGATGGAAGAGTCAGGGAGCGGAGTGGTTATGACATAGGGCTAGTGATCCGAAGGTCGCCAGTTCGATTCCCAGCTGAGACAACTTGACATTGTGTCCTTGGGCAAGAAACTTCCCCCTGCTTGCCTCAAAGGGAATGCCCCTGTACTTGCTTTAAGTCACTCTGGATAAGAATGCCTGATAAATGACTAAAATGCAAAAGTAAATGAAAGAGGAGCACAATATTCTATACCTGGAGAGGGGATGGTGTCTCTCACCTCTGGAGCGATGTAGTCTGGGGTTCCACAGAAGGTGGAGGCTCTGACCTCTCCAAACACATTCTCCTTGCACATCCCAAAGTCAGCGATCTTTATGTGGCCATCCTTGTCTAGCATGACATTGTCCAGCTTCAGGTCCCGGTAGATGATCCCCTTGGAGTGCAGGAACTGTAGGCCTATTATGATCTCTGCAGAATAGAACCTGAGCAAGGACAGGTAGAGACCATGTTGTTTTTTATCCTTATCACACAGATATTCTGGGTGAACACTTATCTTTCGTGCCCAGTCACAATCTTTTCTCGGTTAACAGGCGGATCGCTAACTATAAGTTGCATGCATACCACCATATGATAAGCTGGTAAGCACTCACGTCGCTCTGTAGAGGTCAAAGCGTCCCTTATCCTGTATGTGGAACATCAGATCTCCTCCATTTAGGTACTCCATCACGAAAAACAGATGCTCCTGAACACAAAGACCATTTTAAGCGCTTTGTTTTCTGAGTATTCTGAGTAGGTGTGTACAGGTGAAGATGGGAGCTAGTATTGGGTGATACCTTAGTCTGGAAGGTAGAGTACAGGTGGGTGAGGAAGGGGTTGTCCCAGGCCAGAGCTAAAACTCTCTTCTCCACCATGGTGCACTCCACATCATCGTCCATCAAAACCACATCTTTCTTCAGAGCTTTTACAGCAAAGTACTCGCCTCGTCCCTTAAGTTCAGCCAGCATAACCTACAGAATCAATCACAAAAGGGTTTTAGTGCAAAAAAGAAACCCTGTTTATTGGACCGCATCTCCCCCGCCACTTCAAAGTGTGGGTGTGTATGTACTGCTAGTACGGTCCCTACCTTGCCAAAGCTGCCCTTGCCCAGCACTTTGTGGAAAACAAAGTTGCTCATGGTGAGCCGGGTCTGATGGATGATGTTGGAGGGAGGAGCCGGAGCAGGGCCACCACTGTTCGATAGCTCAGGTCCTTCAGGCAAACACACAGGCACTACGTGAACTAACATGCTGGAGCGAAACACATGTACTGGACATCTTGGAAACATCTTAGCCATGGTTACTGTATGCCAGACTGCACTAGATGTAATGACAGCTTCCTACCACTGGAGTCTGCTCCTGGACTTTTATTGAAGTCCTGGTAGATCCCGATATCGGTGGAATGGGATCCGTCCGATTTCCTCATGGATTTCTGTGGATGTGAAACATCTTATGATTTTAGGACTTACTAACTTCATCAGAATGAATTGGGATGCATGATTAAACTGAACATGACAATGTGACTATCCGTCTCACCTGACTGACTTGGGACAGAGCCTCTGCCAGGAGTTTCTGGTTGATACCACACAGGTTTGCCACTTTCGTTTGACATTTGTGATGGACATTCATGCCACATTCTAAGGAGGTGAGTAATACACCAAGTTAGAAAGTGGGAAAATTGATGAAGAGTAACAAACGGTGAACAACACAGAGAGAGAACGAAGAAACTTGTCAAACATGTTTCATCCACCTTCACATTTCAGGCCTTGCTTGACCATCCCCCACAGCAGACTTCCACAGTGGTCACAGAAGGTGGGGCTCATGTAGTTGTGGGTCTTCAGCCGGTGAGGCATATCGATCTTGAAGCGTTCCTTCTGGAACTGTACACACAGAGAACTCCCATCAGCCCTGCGGCAGCCTGCTGAGGGACAGCGCCCACAAACAAGCTAGCTTGGCACCACAGACACTCTAAAAACTCATAACGGCCGCCTGGGCAGGGGATGGGGCACCGACCCTGACCAGGTGTGACAGGGCTTTTCCTGATTGAGGCTAGACTAGCATTAAAACCCTAGTTTTACAACATTAGCATAACAGCTAACTTTACAATATTAGCATTAAAACTAGTATTACAACAAAAGCACAAGACCGAACACATGAACACATTTCAACACTGCCATGATGCTGATGATACAGCAGCCAAGTGCTTTACTTCATGGTACAGTAGAAGGTCGAGGACTGGATTACGTGCACTGAATGAGGCCAGAGCTAGGCTAGTGGTGGCTATGGTGACAGGAACTAATGCTAACCAAAGTTTCTCTGCTGTTGGCTGCAGTGCCTGTGCATCTCCCGATGATTTTGTCGATGCATCTCTTGTGGATGGCTGCATTACATTCTGAAATGAAGAGGAAAACAGATGAAGGCTAAACGTTATCAAATCCAGCGCATGTGAACGAAGAATTGGGCAATCATAATAACTCTCACCTCTGCACTTGTAGCCTTGCTTGTTGAGTCCCCTATTTTATAAAAATATAATTAAAGAATGCAAAACGATGAATATCATAAACTAGCAAATCACCTAGATTGTGACATCTAAAAGGTGGTGTAGTATTATAGCTTTGATCGTATATCAACCTGCACACACAAGGGTCAAAGAACTTAAATTCCAACAGTCTAAATATGGATGCCATAGTCTCTCTCCTAGAGTAACTGCTCCAAGGCTATGCTGACGTTGCAGTTAAGCCCTGTGGGGTTTTCCAAGCAGTGAGTCATGGTCACACAATACCGGTATTGCCAACAATGTTGCTTCTGGAGACTAACTGCTCCTGTTAGTGAGCTATTAAATACCACATTGGTCTACTTATGTGGGAGTGGCAGGTATCTGTATTAGTAAATAGTGTTACAGGGATTGATTGTCAGGGATTTCAGTGTTTGTTATAATACAATCCCTACTACTAAAACATGTCTATTGCTGAAGCTCTTTGTGACCTAGGGATTTAAGTAACTGTTGTCAACAAACAACAACGGTGAACCTTCCAGTAACAGGAAGTGAGGTGCCTTGGGCTGGATCAGGGTCTCTCACCAGACAAACTCCCGGCACACAGAGCAGAAGGTTGGCTGTCCGAAGAAGGTGGCGGTGAACTCGTGGTTCTTAATGAAATGGACCTTGGCTTGTTTCATGGCTCCCCTTCTCCTATTCAGAGTCATAACTCCCTCGTCCTCAGGTACCTTGACTGACTGCTTACATGTAGCTACAGAAACACACAGACAAACAAGTTTTACTGCTGCGTCTCAGCATATTTAATGACTTGCCACTTTATTCCAAGAAACAAAGTCAAATTGCCCCCTGGCCCAATCCGATCATTGGCATGTTTGGGGTATTACTATTTGCTGAGTAACACTTTGCTCGAACATCAATCATCAGACCAGGACCAGGGTTGTTTAATCAACCCCCTGTGTAGGAGCGGAGAACTGCAGAGGGAGCTCAGGCCACTACTTGTCCGACACGGAGGGTAAACAGAAAACCCAGCCCTCTGGCTCTGACTAACTGAAGCAGCTGGGTCAAAGGTCACTGGAAGAAAATGAGCGAGGCGTGAGAGAAGTAAACAAAGAGAAAACACAGAGCTGTAACAAATCACAAAGAATACGAAAGCACATGAGGAATGAGGAAAGATGGAGGGATGATGAAGAGCAAAATATGTTGTCCAAAAAGAGAGAAAAAAAGAGAGTAAGACAAATGGAACAGACGTCTCTTGTGACGTTTTGCTGTAGCCAGCCAGCTCAGGAAAAGGGGCTGGTAGCCAATAAGAGAGTGACAGTCAACGAGAAACACATAAAATACAACTGTTGTCTGCTTTTTAGGAAAGTAGCGGAGGAGGGACTGTGATGAATGTTGGAGCAGGGAGCCTCTCCAGACTAGTTGCTCACATGTCCTTCCTCCCTGAGCTGACCCAGAGTAGAGGCCCTGTCTGGGGCCATCCCACACAGCTTCTGTCTGGGCAGCCACAGGCTGTGGAACGTCAGATCCTGGAAAGACTCCCACAGACCCTCAGAGCGCCAAACTGCAAGTTAGAGCAGTCCAGCACGGTGTACTTAATATTGTGTTGTAGTAGTTTCTAGTGTTACAGGGCCTGTTTCTTTGGCTCGCTTCCGACTGCCCCCTGCTGGCTCCTGTAGAACATGTTGGGATCTGTGCTCACATTCTTACTGCTGCTGCCGACAAACCAGTTTCTAATTTACTTCTATGGAGCCACGCCTTAAGTAGATAGTTCCATTCGTTTCATAGTTCATTCTTTTACAGCCCAGGACATGGACTCCAGCCAAATTAAGCAATAACTAAGGAACTTCAGGGATTTCACTTGTCGAAGAAAATGACACTAATTGCTTAGTTGAGTTTTTGTGTGAGTGTGTGTCCGTGTGCCACTGAGTAACAATGCCTCATGTGGGACATAGTGTCACCACTAGAGGGCGTTGCCAACTCTCTTCTCGAGTAAGTGATTTTTGTTCAAAGTCAGACACTGCATGTGTTGTTTTCAGTGTGGGTGTAGGTGTGCATGCATACGCTTGTAAACGTCTCCTACCTGCATCAGAGTCCTCCACAAAGAACTGGACCGACATATAAACCTTCCCAGAAGGCTGCAGGTCTACCCAGAATTCAGCACTGCCATTGCCCTTTTTACAGCGCTCAGCCAGCACAGATACCCCAACAGTGGCCTCAGCCAGGGCCTCCTCAGCGGTCCTCATCAGGACCACCTGCAGAACACGCCCCTCGTAGATGTGGGCATCAAAGGTGGACTTCCAGGCAGGGTACATGGTTGGCTTCCTCTGGACCAGGGTCTTACCTCGCTCTGAAAGGCAGGTTAAAAGTATATTTGTGTATTCTGAGCATTTCAGAGAACAAGACTGTGGTGTGTATGAATGTATGTGGCGAGTTCCACTGACCTGTGCTGAGAGATTCCTTCATCTTAACTGCACAGAACGGAGGGTCGGACAGGGGTGGTAGAGCCCCAATATCAAACGTATTAAAGCCGATACGAAGAAATGGTGCCATGGTGAATTGTCCCCCTGCCTCCTAGAACACACAGAGACAGACAACATACACGTGTTTGCTTATCAAGCACAATAAAAAGGAGAAGGAAGAATTCAAATGACCTGGTCAGCGACAGTCTTAGACATGAGAGGAAGTAGGCTTGAGCAACCCACCCCACTCGTGCAAGACAGACTCTACTGAGTACACGAATGACTGGGTAGAAAAGACAAATAATGAGAAAGAGGGAGAAAGAGAATGAACTGATGCACTGATAAGCCCCCACAATAAAGGTTACATTTATAGCTCTTATGAATATTACAGCCAGCTACAAGAGAGTGAGGCAAAGCAGATAATGGAACTCCTTTGTAACACAAACAATTTCTTGTCTCCCTGAAGTCCTCACTATTGTGCTGTACTAACTACTGTACAAACTAGAGAAACATTTTCTGGAATTGTGACATGGTTAGGTTCCTCAATACTGAACAGGGAAACCAGAACTTGCTGGTAAGATAGGGAGCAGTGAGTCAGTTCCTACACTGTCATGACGCCTGTGCTGGATTAGCCTACATTCAAATTCCCAAGAAGCTATGAAATCCCACTGAATTCCTTAAGGAATTTCCACAAAGCAGTTTTGTGAACTTTGCTTGAAGTTGTAACAGCTCAATGTATATAACCGTGTCTTTTCCACAGGGACTGACAGTTAGTTCAGGTTTTCTGTCTCTTGTGGCTGAAGGTTGCGTTCTGTAACAGTCAGACGTTTTCTGAACCAAGGATCAAGGGAGAGAGTTATGAGTAGATGAGTGTGAGTGCCTGAACCTTCAAAAGAACTGTTCTGTAATCCGTTCAGTGGAAACTTACCAAGCATACTTTTAGACAAACGACATGCCGTACATTTTCACAGAGTTTATCATTCAGAAGAGACTGGTTTCTCTCCATTCTCTTTCTTGCAGAGCTGCCTGTCATTCGTGAGTAGGCCCAGGTACAGGAGAACAGTGTGTTTTGTTCTGTTCTAAAACAATTATGATGGAATTGGTGTTGAGAATTGTGCTTTAGGAAGAGAACTTTCTTGCTGTTTAACATGTTATCAGCCCAGAAACAACAGACACAAAGCCACTTACTCTCTCTTATCAGACAAATGCACAGTACTGTGAAGAAGAAAGCCTTGTGTCCCCAGAGAGACTGGAAAAAATGAGGCTAGTACAGACAGCTGGAGAGGGAGTGGGCAGAGAGAACAGGGAATGGGAATGAGAGAGAGAGAGAGACCAACACAGAAACACACTGTAATGAAAGCTGTTGAAGTCCACGTGAAATGGAACAGAAAACAGCACCCTAGAGTAGAATCACAGAAAGGTTCCCTTCTGTGGATTAACTACACTTCACTGTGTGAGTGTGCGTGAGTAATCCTAAAGACAACAACTTGAAACCTGACCTCACCGCTCCATTTAGCTTATTAGATTCAGAATTAATAACCATTTCGAGGTTGTGCTCAAATGAAAGTGCTTGCAAAACAGCAAATGTAAAAAAAACTACCTTTTTAGACAGTTACACTAAATATAGCTAATACGGACACAAAGGAACAAGACAAAAGAAAAAAAAGGTCATAAAGTTAACATATTAGTATTGGATCTTGGCAGGTAAGTTATGCATGACATTAACAGAGGCAGAGGAAGAGAGGAAGCATGTGTCCAGAAACATAACCTCTGCTGCTGCTGTATATAATCATGCAATGCCTTCAGCAACAAAACAAAAGGTACAAAGCAAATTATACTAACTAGCTAACATCAGATCTCTGGTTGAGCAGGACTGACAGGTTAGGGAGGTATTGTGCACCTATCACATAGTTAGCAAGTTAGCATACGCTACTTACTCTTAATGGGGAAGCCGACACACTGGTTGTGACAAAGGATTTTCATCAAGTTATATGCTGTTCCATTGTACTAACCCACTTCTACATGTCCCCAGGCCTCTGTGAAACCTCTTATTCTGTACCTAACTGTGGAACGAACAGGAACAGATTTACTGTCACAGCTGTCAGATCAACAGCAGAGTCATTGAACCTGTACAGTTAAGCTTTGAGTCGAAAAACTGTTATTTGAAATGGCTTGTAAAGACATAGGCAACAGGTGTCCCAGTGTGGAAAAGGCAGGAAGTGTCCTTTAAAATGATATATGTGAAAAAGACTAGCTTTATTTTTAGTATTTGAAGCAATCAGTCATTCTTAATCATACCTCTCTACTACACATACTCATATTGCTCACACTATCACCTCACCTTGTCTAACTCAGTGAAAATGGACTGCTGTTCATTGGAGCCTACTGAATTACCCGTGTGTAGGATAGTGCACACTGAAGCAATAATAATGCACATTCACTGGCTGCATACTGGAGCATTCGTATGCGAGCCATTGGAATTTCTCTCAGCACAACGTATGGCTAATCCCAAAGGCACCAGGTCAGCAGGGAGAGGACCTCCAGCTGCTAACAGTGTTTTAATCTACAGGGCCTCACTGATGTTCTTGGGACAAAATACCTTTCTGCAGAAACTGTAACCTGAGGTGGGGGGGAGAAAAGGAGCAGGGGACAGCAGAAGAGATGCAGAAAGAGAATGAGAGAGAGATCTACAGCAGATGTCTACAGCAGGTATTAGAACAAGTCAAACCAGTTGCAATTAGCTAACAAGAGAACAGCTGAAACAAACTCATAGATCTGAACTAAACTTGCATGCCTGACCAAGTTCTATTACACCCACAGCTAATAACATGGTGCGTGTTCCACGACAGGGGACTTTGTAGAATGGTTTCTTCTGAGACCCTGCATTCAGGCGACCAAACAACTTTTACAGCCGGTCAGATGATCATAGTCAACTGTTGTATTAAACATAGATTTTGCACTGTGTGTATGTTCTTGGTCACTCAATATTAAAACGTTTAGAATAGGATCTGTCTGTTTTTTAATTTGCATATTAATCAAAAGTTATCTAAAAAGGGTTGACTATCAGCAGACTGAGTTAAATTGGCTCACTAAGTTTTCCATTTGAGAAAATGTTAAGCTAAAAGAAGCTAGTCGAATCCCAACCTTCATGGCTCTGTGGAATATCCTATGTATTTAGCACATTCTACCGGTTTTGTTCGTTGTTGAGCAGTCTATCCTCTCCTTGACGGTATCAGGACCATGGCCGTAATTTTAGACTTCACTAAGGTAGCTAAGTAAGTCAAATACAATTTACGACAAGGTTTACAACCGGCCACCCATGCGATAAATTAGCTCTCAGAAATTGTGACAAATTACCATATCCCTGCGGAATCCCAGGCCAAATGGATTTTAGCTGGTTACTGGCCAACAACCATATGGCACAATATGTACATATCTCAAACAGAAGGCCAGTGTTTATACAAAGCAAAATCTTAAATGCATACAAATGATTAGGTCAGGACTAAGGGTAACTATGACCACCAAAATCATTTCAACTCTTCAAGCAAAGTATTGTCTTCTTACACAAAGTATTCTTCACATTTACAGTATGAAGCTAAGTGGATACGGGGGTTCCGTTACAATGTCTAGTGATATTGTAACCTACATTTTCTTACGGGGCTTGATTTGGCATTAGGTCTCTGTAAGCTTTGAACCCTCAACGCTTTGCCAGACAAATATATGCAAACAAAACTATAGTGCTCTGTTGTGGTAAGAGATCCAAACATTTGACTAGGTGAAGTATTCTAGTACAAACGTAATCATGCTCTTCAAGGGCTTTTGGGCCTGGCTTGAGGCACCTGAAACCTTCCCCTTCGAAAAGTTGTCTGACTGAACCTATCACTATAGGTGTCAGACACAGACCAGGCATAGGTTCAAGGACCAGGTTCACAGACTAGGTTCCTGGTTCAAGGTCAAAGAATGGCTGTGCTGAGGTCACTTCCACCCAGAGAGCCATTGATTTTGAACAGCTAGACTCACAATACTTTCCAATCAATACAAAAGTTATAAAATGCCTGCCTTTATGTTTATATTTGTCACACACACACAAGCAAGCACACACACACTGCCTCCTCCCTTTCCTTGTGCATGAAAAGTGGTGTCCATTACTGCCTCTCTCACAATTCACAGTAGCTTGATGAATGTGCACCTCAGACAGCGAAGCACCCAGAGAAACAGGTAGGCTGGCTGACTGCAGTGGGGACATCATGACAGGCACACAGAGAGGAAAAGCAATGGATAAAAGCGATGGAGAGTGGGAATCTGAGAGCGATATAACCAAATCATACGGTAGTCTGTGAATTACAGGTTCAGAGGGTTTCAATGTAAATAACAGAAGGCGTGAACAAGCACAATCATCACTCATTTAACAAGTAACACCAACACTGTTAATGATGTACCACCACCTGTGCAAATGCCCTTGAGTTGCCCACCCAATGTGTGTTTAATTGAGTGTGCGTGTCCTAGCTTTAGATGTGGTAGAAGCAGGTGTTTTCTAAATAAATAAAGGATACAAGTTGTCTGCCAGTGCTAGCATGGACCCCACAGACAGAAGAGGATCCAGCTCTGTATGTAAAGTCAGCTGTGTACACAGAAGGCTCTCTCTGTGTGTGTGTGTGTGTGTGTGTGTGTGTGTGTGTGTGTGTGTGTGTGTGTGTGTGTGTGTGTGTGTGTGTGTGTGTGTGTGTGTGAGTGCGTGCGTGCGTGGCTTGGCCAGCAGATCCAGGGGAGTCTTGTATGTCTGTTGTACTTATGCCAGGGATCAGTGATGGAAGAACAGCTCCAGTGAGCAGATGTCACAACTGTTTCCTAAAAACCACAGACCACAGCCAACACTGACGCAATGGTCTGGCTGCTCCAAATGCAGTCACATTGGCATATAGAGCCTTTCTTTTTAAGTGTGGCGAGACACACACATGGACTATACCATTTCAACTCCGATTTGAACTAGGATGACTGCCACAGTTATTGTAGTATCGTTTGGAAATAAAGCCCTGGGGTCTTACAATCTAAATATAGCCATATAGTGGAACATTACACATAGTGTTCTGTAAACAGCAGGCCTGCATTCCTAGAATAGGTCTATGGCCAACGACTTCTATTATGACAAGAGCAATGGTGTGACTAACCACTTTAAAAAATGCACAGCAATACAGTCGATAAACACAAAAGTAGGTCTAATTAAACCTGAAATAAGCCTTTTGGAATCTTAGTAAATTTTCTTTATAATATATTGTGGGCGACTGCGAATTGGGGGGGTACATAATCGCCATGTCACAATCCAAGTCCCGCAATGGACGTGAAAAAATGAACTATTTGAACGATTAACTTGTGCTTCAGTGTTCTCAGTCAAGCCAATTTCTTTAGTTCAACATGAATAAATGCGGCCTGCAAGTTTGTTGGCAATATTACAGTTGGCCAAACAAAGACGTTGCAAAAAAGTTACGTTTCTATTTCAATAACAATAGAGTGAAACACATGCAGATGGCTCTCTGAACACTACCCACGTTGCGTAAGTACAACACAGATAAATCATTCTCCGACAGTTTCGAGCAAATGTTTCCCGCAGTTTCAATCCTCTGATTTCAAGACTGTTCTTAAAGCGACAGATTACACCTTGCAGTTAACTAGAGACAACTGTTGTCAGTGTAGTTTTTCCAAGTCTTACCACTACTGTAAATCTAAAGTTTTACTTTCGTGATGATCACAGCTATTAGACAAAACATTACGGGCAGTCTTTCTAAAATACTTTCCGCAGCCGCTGTTGACACTTTCTTGCCAAGTTATCTTTTTCAAAATCTTTATTAACTTTACGTAATCTAATTCGCGGTGGAGTGGTTTACTTACCCTGCAGGTTGTAGATCTATATTGACGTGTGTTTGACGTCCTTTCGTACTCGCCTTGTCTCTGTTGTAACACAAACTAGAAATCTTCAGTGTGTTTGAGGAAGTATTCGACAACCAGCTGCTCTTTCTCTCTTTCTCCAGCAATGCAGTACTGAGCCCAATGTGATGGTGCCAGGTGACATCCGAAGTGCGGACAGAGAGAGCCAAGGAGAGAGAGATCAAAAGAGGGTGGGGTTGAGAAAAGAGATGGTTTGAGTGGGAGGAGTGCAGGTAATAATATTCATGTTTGTCTTCTGAAGTCACCTTTCCGGTGTTTTAGAGCATGATCTAAACGTGTTCATGTAAAGCACTGCTTGTCTTACTAGACACGTGAAAATAAGAAGTTTGTAAACGCGTGCCATTCTGAGATCTAACTGTAAACAGACACACGCAAATATTGGAAGACACACGGGCACATGCACGCACAAAAACGGGTATCCCACTCGGCAGAGTAGAGAGGCGGGACCACATTTGCAGAGGTAAAGTCTCCACAACAGCCACACCTACACATCTAAAGGCTGTCTAGTGTCTCAACTGTCCGCCTCTCCTCGCCCACACAGGACTGTGTGAATCACGTGCTGCTGAATCATCAAACCCCACCCTCTTCTCTGACTATAAGACTGAGCAGACTGGTAAATTTAGATTCTCTCCTCCCATAGTGCTATTTCTGTCATTTTCAGAGTACCTATGGAAGAAAAACGCTGATGACAAAGGCCACAAAACATTTGAGGAGCTGGAATTTCCATACCTTTGTTCAGTCAACAAAAGGACACAACAACTTTATTTGTTGCCATTTATGTATGATGTCACCCACAGCATGAGTAGGCATTTTCAAATGTCAGTATCACCGGTCATTGACTTTACAGTGAAGAAAAGGTTGTTATATTTGTATAACACATTCAGTTGCTTTTTTACTGTGCTTTCATTGACTCAATTTAAACAACAGTTGTCAACTGGGTTTCTTATAGAATTTGAACACAGAACACTGTGTAGACTGACTGCTGCACTCTTGGTGAGTGAAAACATCCATGTCCTGGACATTGTGTGCTGGATCCAGTGGTCAGTGCCGTGTACAACCACGTTTCCCTTGGCAATGCCCACGACTGTTGCGCCCTACGGTGGCAGAATAAACAGCATTGTGATTGAAGAGAGGGACGAATGCAGAGAAGGATTTAAAGAAGAGACTTCATCTTTCTATCCTGATTTAGTTCTCCACCCTCAACTTCCAGTTCTTCTTTATTTCTGCATCTAGTTTAACACCCTCCCACACATGACCACACGCATCTAGAGGCTCTTTGTGTTGGCTGTATATATTACTTTACAAATGAATGCACAGATGAGCATAGCGGAGGGCAAATTGTCTCATCAATCTAGGGCCAAGCGTTTCCCTCCAGACTTTAACATGCAGGAAGAAAACAAATAAAAATTGAGTCGAATATAGTTCATTTGACAGAGCTGCCTGTTCTGGGTGAGTCCTTTCTGTGTTTTTTAAGGATATGAGGCAAACCAGGCATCACTTATTTTCTAAGTAATGATTTATTTTAGCCTTACATGGTGACATTGTAAAACATTAAGGCTGTGTACTGTAACTGATTATATCACCAAGCAGCAAAGCTGTCCTTGTTTAGTCATTGCAGTGTTCAAACCCGGTCTGTTTTCAGTGTTTTTTACATGCCAGCAGCGAAGAAACAAATGAGGTAAAAAGATGAGTATTATGACATGGACAAAAACTGGTCTGAAACACAGAACACTCTGAACCAAATTTCTGTTTGTTTGAAACTTACTGTATGTAGACTTGACTGTTTATGCCTGCACAGCATAAACACCCTCTAAACTGCTCTGGTGCAGAAGTCTCACTGCTCACTGAGTCAATCTGTATCTTGGACCGGATCTGATATTTTAGAGTGCAGGTACCTTTCAGTTAAACTATTAGAACATCATTCTGCTAGTCCGTCTCTCTTTCTCCACATCACCCCTCCCCCGTCCCAGGTTACCTGCTCAGACTTTTCTGACCTCTCTATCATCATTTCTGGTGTTTTTGTCTATGACAGTTAGAGATAACCGTGTTTTAGCTCACAATCCATGATTCATTGTGAGCTTATAGATGTGGATCTGAAACCTTCTGAGGAGAATTTGAGGAGAAATGAGGAAATGACCTTACCTATTTTCGACTCTGCTACCTCTGAAGGGCACAGAGAACAGACACAGTCATCGATTTGTACATTCCCACGTGAACTAGTCTGCATCTCTTGTTCCTCATTCTTGGCAAGAGATGAAGAGGGGGAGATGGGGGGCCGGGGATGGCATCGGAGATAAGGTGTCTTTAATGTCCATGTAAATTAGAGGGGAAAAAACTTTCTCAGTTCACTTTGTCTCTCTTCTCTGTCATCATGTCTGTCTTGATACTGTCTTGGTATTGGGTCATTGTGACTCATGGGATAGATATAACTAGAGCAACCCCAATTCCCTTCCTCTCGGTTTTCTCAGTTTTCTGTTACACATTCCATTAAGTCCCATTATCTTTCATTTCCAATACATAATTGTCCTTCCCTCTCTTTAGTGACTTGATGAAGTGAGTGTACAGTACAGAGCACGGTATTTTCCTCAAGCCCATGACCAGATCTGGCCTATGAAGGTGCTCCCAGGGACTTGGAATGCCCATAATAGAAAAGACAAAGCCTTGTTTCTCTGTATTGCTCTTGCATTGGGCCCTCGGTGTTACTCAGTCATTAATATTGCAGGCATTGAAAAAAAAATAGGCCAAAATGTTTTGTGCTGTTTCTTTATCTTTAATTATTCATACAAGTTCCTGCTCGGTTCACTGGCTGGTTGGCACTTGCTGGGATTCTTTGAAATATAACTAATTAACTCATCTCACTTGTGTCATATTAGTCTGTTTAGGGCAAGGGACCGAACAGATGAAAGATAATGGTAAATAATGCAAACTTAGATCAGTGATAAACTGTATGTTGAGTTGACGCGTTGGGATGTATGCCTCAGGTCAACAGGGAAATGTGAGAAACCTTTATCCAAGACTCCTCATTTGCATGACCACACTCCTCTCTTACAGATGCTTCTAGAAGAGAGACAGAAGGCGCTTGTATTCATCTCTTCTCCTATCGTTCCAAACAGATGTTGACTAATGTGAAATTGGATTTAGATCATCGTAAAGTTTGTCACCTTGTGGAAGCCTAAGACAGGATGAGGCATGGAAGGACCTAGAAGACACTTCACATGAGAAATTAAATATACTGTGTATATGCAAGCTGGCGATTGGAGGTGTAGACTACCGTCAGGTTTTTATGAACGTAATTACGTTGTTTAGATAAGTTTATTTTCAATATGTATCTACATCAACATTTACAATGCACAATATGCAAGGCCATTAAGAGGTACAATCCATAACACTGTAGGTATAACTCATAAACACATTCATAAAAGCAAAGGCAGTATGAACAGTACAATATGAAGATGTGCAGTATGTGATCGTGTGTAAGGAAAGACTTCTTGCATTTCGGCCAGAGTTGAAATGTGGCCCAGCAGGTTGGATAGCCTTTTGTTTAGATGTCTTCAAGTGTGAAGGGTAAACGTTTACAGGAAGGCACGCTGTCACTGAGATGGCTGGGAACTTCCCTTGACTGATAAAAAACAACTGTTTGTTAGTTTTACCGTATCTGACTTTATAACTTATCTTCCAAGCATGTCACATGAAATCTGAATCTTTATTCAAAAGTGACATGCACTTTGGCATGCATACTGCATACTTTTGACAGTATAAATGTTAATAGTTATCCAATGGAACCATTCCTTACGTGCTTGTTTAAAGAAACATCCTTGGATTTGACATTCATTAATGGTTCTAAATCCAGATGTTATTACACACTTAGGGTAAAATCAAATGATGCTTTAAAATGTATAGGTATGAAATGAAACTATTAAAACATTTGAGAAACAATTTTCAAATATATTTCTGATGGAGTTGTTCAGGCTCATCCTGTCATTTGTGTTGCATGTGGGTGAACGATGTACTGTGATAAATCATTATCAGTAGGAATGCAGCAAAATTGTCTCTTGCTGGACACATAACATATAAAGAACATTTCTGTACAACAATCTTACATACCTCTCTTAAACATATTGAATATTAGGCCTACACAATATATATACTCAACATATAATATGTCATAACATATGCTAAAATTGCAACAAACTATTCTTTCTCTTGTAAATACTGTCACAACTTGTAAATACTGATTTGGAACATCATTTGTTTCTTAATTTCTGCATCAAAAAAGTACATAAACCCCATATCAAGACGAATGGACAGTTGTCTCATATACAAAATGAATTGGATGTATAGATGGAGATTCATCAGTAGAAAAAGGATGGTTCTGTACTGAATGCACGTTGGTGCTGGTGAGAGAGTTCAGAAACAGCCTGAACACTCTGCATGTTGTCAGGATGGAGGACCAGGAATGAAGCAAACGACAGGCTCACGTTCCTTTGTGGCCTCTTAGATTCGGGTGATTGGTCAGGAACGGGTGCGTTTCTCTCCATCTAATAAACTCCATGCAGAGGGTCCCCTTCTCCACTAGATGGCAGCATTGCTACATATCCTATTTTCCAGTGAGACGTCCTCACCAAGTGGGAGGTTGTTCAACCAAGAGAGAGGAGCAGAAGTCCCCTCTTGGCATATCTGAGTGACAGTGCTGCTCTATGGGAGGGCTGGGGTAGTACTGAGGTGGGGTAGAGCAGAGAAAGCAGGTGCTATAAAACTGTGGCCTCTTCTATGGCGTTGACCCACCTGTGAACGAGAGAAAACAAACGTGTAACATCAGAGCGTCTGCTAAATGACTAAATGTACGTGTTCTGTGTGTGTGAGTAGAAGGCGAGGCGCGTTCTCCGCTGACCTGCGCGCTGTCTGCTCGTCCTCTGCTTTGAAGGTGTAGTAGAGGGTCTTCTTGTGGTAGAGATGAAACACGCTGCTGCTCTCCTCTCTCTCTGGAGGCTCAGACAGCTTCACTGTGAAGCCCTGCAGAGGAAGACTCTCCGATGCCACCTTGTCCTGAGAGGGGAGAGGGAGGGGGAGGACTGTGAGCTCAACCTAACACCAACCTAACGCCTCAACACCTAACACTCAGAAATACAAACGGGAAAGCTCAAATGTTGGTCACTGATACCTGTCAGTGAACGGATGCACACTTGAGTTTTCCCCGATGGTCAATATTATGCACAAAACGGTTCAAACAGATCATGCAAGAAGAAGGAAAGTGAGAGAGCAAAGAAACTCTCCACATGAGGACTGTGTGCGTAGGGGCTTTAGTGTTGGTTTGTATGTATGTGAGCGTTTGTGTGTCTGTGTGTACGTGTATGTACATGTGTGTGTGTCTATGTGTGTGTAGGTACTTGTGTGCGCGGGCCTGTGTGTGTGTGTGCATGCCTGTGTGTGTTTGTCTATGTGTGTATGTACGTGTGTGTGCGTGCCTGTGTGTGTGGGTGTGTGGGGCTGGTGTGGGAGTCTCAGTGCCCCCTCACCTCGCGTGCTGTGAAGGTGTAGAGCACCTTGTCTTTGAGGAGGAACCACAACCTCTTCCATTTCCTCTTGCTCTTCTTGCGGCGCTGCAGGATGCCGCTCATACTGGAGCCCTCAGCCCCCAACACCACCTGCAACACAGGTCAGAGGTCACGCTCAGGGTCACGGTCAGTGGTGGTCCAGCAATGTGCTGGACAGAGTACGTCCATACACTGGGACATTGGTGGAGTGACATAAAGGAGAATGTCAGGCAGAGAGAGAGAGAGAGTGTGGTTAGCTAATGCCGTCAGCACACTATGGGTCGTGGACGCAAACATTTTTGTTTTCGTAGCTATAAAGTACATCTGTTGCTGGCTTCACACACTCTTTTACACAAAGACCAACCCATGCCACGAAAGACTGTAAGTAACATTCAGGCCTTTTATCAGTGTTCCCTTTGATTTAAGAGGCACTGCTTTGATAAATGAAGCATTCTATTCTAGTCTGTGTGTCCAAACAAAGTGTGTCCTCCATGTGAGGCCAGTCCAGGCTGCTGCGGTCCCAGACCTGGCTGAGAGGGGAGTGGGTCTTCCTGCTCCTCCACAGGCTGGGGGTCTGGAGGGTCTGGAAGACTGCGGACAGGGGCCTGCTGGCCCTGTGGGAGTGAGGGCTGGAGTCACCACACGCCCCTGACACACTGCCACCTACACAGGCACATACACAGACAACATCAGTAGGACATAGAGAAATGTTTACGAAACAAAAAAGGAAGAAAATATTGTCTTCAATTCATATATTCAGTAAGATGAAGGGGGTGTATTACTGGTCCACTTACCTCTTTTCCTCAGCTCGGCATAGCAGTGGTCGCACACTTTGGACATCCTGTCTTTGAGATATTTCAGAGGGTATCTGTTCCTGGAGCAGGAACGACACACAACCTGGGAAAACAAGCACAGCGGAGGGCGTCAGTGCATCAGCCATACAGAAACATACCAGCAACGTAACAATGAACAATATAACAACCAGAAATTTAACATAGATAATAAAAAATAACATGATAACCAACCAAATGATAACCAGGAGCATGTGTGTAGATAATTGGAATATGTAAAATATAAAAAATAAAATGAAATTTAAAAAACTCAAATAACCAGGGGCATGATAGCCAGCGGGATGTTAACCAGCAGGATGTGAAGGCGGTGGGCTGAGTTTCTGACCTTGCCGCAGGCATTGCAGTGGTGGCGTCGA
The DNA here is from genome assembly GCA_030340665.1 of Neosalanx taihuensis. Classification (NCBI taxonomy): domain Eukaryota; kingdom Metazoa; phylum Chordata; class Actinopteri; order Osmeriformes; family Salangidae; genus Neosalanx; species Neosalanx taihuensis. The sequence goes on from CM059289.1 coordinate 13,314,008, forward strand.
AGGGTCAGGCTGAAGTCCGAAGTACAGTTCATACACATCATGACGTGAGACACAGGCACCATGACGGGAGCTGCCTCGCCCAGGGCCATCCACAACTTCTCCCTGGCCTGGAAAGACACACAGCAGCGTTACAACCACGATTTCTCACAGCACAAAGATGTATAGATCTATTATTTGGACTGTGTTTTGACAGCAAAGCAGCAGAGTTGGGTTGGCAGCTGTACAGTGTGAGTGTTGACCTCGCTGCAGGGTCCTCCGAAGGTGCAGAGTCCTGCCGCATGGTCTGCTATGGCCCGGCTCAGGGTGTGGAACCAGTCCTCCCTCTCTCCACATGAGCTTCACACACACACACACACACACACACACACACACACACACACACACACACACACACACACACACACACACACACACACACACACACACAGATTATTACATTTCTTCATGCCACCTCCCTACAGAAGAGCACTGAGGAGAATATTAGCTAGCAACATCCCTGAAAGACAGAACTTATGAGGTTTGTATGCACCAATCCAGTCAGTGAGCCTAGGTACTAGGACAGGGGTGGGCAATCCTGGTCCTCGAGGGCCGCTGTCCTGAAGGTTTTAGATGTTTCCCTGCTCCAGCACACCTGATTGAAATGAACAGGTTGTTATCAAGCTCTGTGGAAACCTGATAATGACCCTTCATTAGAATCAGGAAATCAGGAAACATCTGAAACCTTCAGGACAGCGGCCCTCGAGGACCAGGATTGCCCACCCCTGCACTACGACCTGGTTCTTCTGGACAAGCCCACTGGCTCACCTAGCTGACAGCGTGATCGTGATGTCAGACACCTCGATCCTCAGGCCGTTCAGAACGTGGTCGATGACCGGCTTGCTGACCTGGAGGGAAAGACATGCACACGACCCGTCAACGCAATGCACACTGATACAGGTGCCTAAGAGACAGGGGGATACCCTACTTCTGGGGTCCAAGATTCACTCACTTTCATCCCAGACAGAGATAGGGTGTTTTTCAGCCTGTATTTCCCATCCTGCTGGGGGTAGGTGTACAGCATCATGTCGTTCATCTAATGGGAGACAGAAAGGTTAAAAACTCCATATCTCATATGAATCTGTACATGTTATGGTGTGATTCACTTGTGTCCATGCAATTTACTTCATATTTTGTAAACAGTGAGGAAGGGGGATTTTCATGGAGTTTCTGGCTTACAGGGCTTCATAACCATCTCCTGCCACCAGGAGGCAGCGTGAGCTCTGTTCTGCCTGTCTTGTGAGTCACACGTTCGTTAGTGTAAATAGTTAGTTTCCTTTCACACCATTCACACCTCTCAGCTTAGTCTTGCAGCCACCAATTCTGATGTTAGTACACAACAAAGCCTGCATGATAAAAGCCAAGGTTTGTTTGCTTATCACACACAAACTATTGAAGAACATGCTCCGGGCCATTGTTTTTCCAGCTGCCTTATTTAGAAGGAGACAAAAGGAGTGACATCATCGCTCACACATCATGTGTGGTCTAAACATCCGTGGGCCTTAAGGCTGCATCCAGGAATTCTCCGCTCTCTCCTACCCAAATGTCTGTCCGGTCCAAGTCATGTCCACTAGCCATGTCCACCATCCCTCATCTCAGCCCTGTACCCTAACCTGGTCTCCCTGCCCTCCTCCCAGTCCTCCTCCCAGCCCTCCTCCCTGCCCTGCTCCCAGCCCTGCTCCCAGCCCTCCTCCCTGCCCTGCTCCCAGCCCTGCTCCCAGCCCTGCTCCCAGCCCTGCTCCCAGCCCTCCTCCCAGCCCTGCTCCCAGCCCTGCTCCCACCCTCCTCCCAGCCCTGCTCCCAACCCTCCTCCCAGCCCTGCTCCCAGCCCTCCTCCCAGCCCTGTCACCCAGGCCTCCTCCCAGCCCTGTCACCCAGGCCTCCTTCCTGCTCTCAGATGCTGTGAGAGACTGGCTGGGTGGAGGCAATGGACACAAGAACAACAACAACAACTCAACAACAACAACACAAACAGACTATGTGGAAAGCAAGCAGCAGCTGTGACTGAGATTTCACCACTTCTACAGTGACCCCACTCCACCCTGCCTCTCTCTCTGTCTCTCTCCTCACACACACACAGTAAGGCCTTACATATCTGTTCCTAGAAAGATCCTAGAAAATGCAGGAATTACTTTACCAACCACTTTCAGAGTCATTGGCAGATTTACCAAGCTTGTACCAGACCTGTTCTCTTCATCCCCCTTAAACCCTTCACCTGTTACTCCTCTGTCTTTTGACAGCTCCCCCTCTATCTTCCATCTCTCTGCCACCCTTCCTTTTACTCATCCTCTCTCTTAGGCTTTCTGAGACCTTCCCCTGGTTGCCATGACAGTGCTCTGATGGTGGAGTAGACTTGGTCTCGATGAAGGATTGTCTCTATTGAAAAACACTTTTCCATTAAGACACTTAAAAGACACCTGACCATCTCTGACTGAATATATAGATTGTTACACAAGTAAAATCAAAGAATGGCATGGAGGAGTGAAATAAACCGTTGTTACAATAACACCAAACTATGCAGAATTGAATGTTATGTCAACATCAACACCAAACTATGCGTCTCTGCTCTATCTCCATGTGTGAGCCTTGGTTCTTCGTCCGGCTCTGGAGAGGGTCTGGCCTTCGCAATCCTGTCAGTTCACTCCCTGCACAGGAAGCCAGCATCCAGTGACCCACACCAAACATCCTGGGAGGAAGTGGAGCCCTGGAAAACAAGCCCAGGGAGAGGGAGGCCCGGTGGCCTTGCCTCCAGGCTCCGCTATCTGGCCCTCCACCTCCCATGTCTGGCTCGGCCTCCCCCACTCCACCCTGTGTCCCTGTCTCCTGTTCCCTCCCCTGACCTTCCCTGCCCCACCTGCAAGTCATCCGTCAACATAATCACCACGCGATTGCAAATGAAACTTAACTGCAAAGTTTATCGTTATCCTTTGTGGTTAGATAGAAAAAGCATGATAGTTACCAAGAACAGGTGTCTGGGCTGCCGGCTCTTCCTGGACACTTTCATGAGAGTGCCTTCCTTGACAAACACCTGCACACACACACACACATACACACACAAACTACGTGAGCAAGAGGGCAGTCTGTACATTTGGGCTGTTGGCTCCAGGGAGGATCCAGGGTATTGGTGGGGTGATAGCAGTTTCACTGCGTGTGTTGTGTTATGATAGTGAAACTGAGTAACACTGTCCAGACTGAAGCAGACGGTGCTCACCCTTCCTGGCTGGAGGAGGCCTCGCTTGCCTCTGACACTGAACTCTATGTGGACCAGCCGCAGCAAGTTCTCCTGAGAGAAACAGAGACAGGGGTTTTTTTCCAGTGAGGGACGGAGGAGAACAGGAGGAGCGAGTCCTTTGTTTGTGAATGAGAAGGAGGGAGCTGGGAAGGATGTGCGTCTGGAAACTGAGAAGGAGCTGGAGAGATAGAGGGACCCTGTGTTTGCCTCTGAGGGGGTACCCTAGTCAGACAGCATGCTTAGGAGTGTGAGAGACGGAAGGAGGGAGGGAGAAGGGAGGAAGTGTGAGGGTGCGATAGACGGAGCAGGAACGAGACAGCCAGCAGGACCAGAGAGGGAGGAGGTGTTAATGAGCAGGAGAGACAGAGAGAGAGTGATAGAGAGGGTGGGGGGGGGGGGGGGAGACAGGGGAGGAGGGTGATAGCAGGGGCTGATCTGTGATGGAGCCGAGTGGGCGTCTGTGCAAGAGGGAGGCGGCGTGACAGCGACTCAGAGGAGGATCTGTGTGCGAGAGCGTGGCGGACCTCCCTCACACTGCACCCTTTGTTACGATGCACCTGGGAGCGTTTGATGACGTCATCTTCTCTTGTCCATCGCATTAATCAATAGGCGGTGGAACCCAGCGACAGCAGAGACAGAATGGTGTGGTCACCCCTCACCCACCCCCCCAAAAAAGGGTGTCTAGTCTGAATAGTACGCTCACATGCACATAGAGGCACAGGACCAGACAACTTACCCCCTGCTTGAGGTTGTCATTGGCCTGGTCCGCTACCTCAGAAACGACCACCAGGGCAGCTGAGGCACAGAGCAGGGATAGAAGGGTTCATGTGAGTCACTGTTCTGTTCTTCTGTTCAGTACACACTGTCTGTCTGAGCGTGCACCCCTCTGGTGCTATGGAGGTGTCTGAGTGTCTGTGTGTGAGTCTGTGTGTGTGTGCGCGTGCACTGAACATACCTTGTGTATCTTCATATTCTTTTGAATCTGGAGAGAGGTTGTTTAGGTAATCTGAAGTAAAGCCAGAACACAACATGTTTGTTGAAATTACATCTGTAACTGAGAGTGGGTAATGTGTGGATCGTCACAGAATGTGACCTATTATCCAATCAAAATTCTCAGCCACGTGTTCAAACTGTCGGTCCAGTTCAAGCCAACATATGGGATCATCTCTAAATCCTTCTCAGTTGTGGCTTAAACTTTTTCCCCTCCCGACTTGTTTATTTATACACACAGTTTGGGTGTGTATGTGTCTCGATGTGTGTTTGTGGATGTGTTGGTGTGTGTGTGTGTGTGTTTTGGTGTGTGCGTGTGCTGGAATGTGTGTGTGTGTTGAGCTGTGTGTGTGTGCATGTGTTTGGATGTGTATGTGTTGGGGGTGTGTACCTGTGAGCAGCATACGGTACTGGAGCACTCTCACGATAACCTGCAGCAGCTGGTGTTTCAGTGGGACTGCAGCTCCGTCAGGGCCCTGCGCCTGCAAACACACACACACACGCACACACACGCACACACACACACACATGCACACACGGTCACACCTAAGCACAACACTGCACTCACACGACAACACAAATAGCTAACAGAATACTCTCTATCCGGTCACCTCTGTTTGGGTGGGAGAGGTCACTGATGAAAAAGCCCTTGTTGAAATAACCTTGCCAGGGTGTGATAGCACCCTGTCTGACCTACACACATGTCCTCACCTCACAAAACCAGAACAATCTCTTCTCTTCTCTTTTCTTCTCCTTAAAGAGATCGTTTGGGAGGTGAAAGGGGAGAGAACGGTACAATAAAAGATATCTATAAAACCAATCAGGGTCTAATTGCTTGTGACAGGTATTCATTCCCACAGAGGGCTGAGAGCTGATTGGAGGACGAAGGCAGGCAGGCAGGCACACAGCAGCCCATAGGAGCTGCCTTATTCTGTAGAGATAACTGGGTCAAACACACCTACACACACCTACACGTACCTACACGCAAGTTCACACACATACACCTACAGGCACACGCCTACACTCACCTACGCTCACCTACAAGCGTCTACACTCACCTACACTCATCTACAGTCACCTACACTCACTTAAGCTCACCTAAGCTCACCTGCACTCACCTAAACTCACCTACGCTCACCTAAACTGACCTACGCTCACCTAAACTGACCTACGCTCACCTACGCTCACCTAAACTGACCTACGCTCACCTAAGCTCACCTGCACTCACCTGAACTTACCTACGCTCACCTACGCTCACCTAAACTGACCTACGCTCACCTAAGCTCACCTAAGCTCACCTGAACTTACCTACGCTCACCTACGCTCACCTAAACTGACCTACGCTCACCTAAGCTCACCTAAGCTCACCTAAACTCACCTATGCTCACCTAAACTCACCTACCTCACCTGAACTCACCAATGCTCACCTAAGCTCATCTACACTCGCGTACGCTCACCTAAAAGCACCTACAGTTTGGTGCAGGTGGCACCTTCCTAGACAGAGTTACGAGGGAAATCACAGCTGGGCACGATGACCCGCAGATGGGAAACCCTTTAAACCCATCCCAGCCTGGTCTGCTTCGCGCTGCCCACCTATGCACACCTTCACACCCACAGACACACACACTAGGCTGAAGCGGAAAATCCTGATCCAGCTGATGACCTTGTAAAGGGAGTCTTTGTCTTCATTATCAGACCTCACTCCTGCCAGAGAGCAGATCAAAACAGAGCTCACACTGCAACTAGAACTCCACTGTGTAAAGAACTCATCAGCCTCCCTAAACTGTCTCACAAACGTCTCTCTCTCTCTCATTCCTTCTCTGGCCATGGTTGGTGAGCCGCTCGTTCTCCTGTCTGAACCTTGCGCTGTAATGTACTTTCTCTCTCTCCGCCTCCATCAAGTAGGACGCCTGTGGTTATTTGCTCCAATAACGAAACGTCCATTAAACCCTCATACTGACAGCTTTTCCTGGAGTGTCACTTGGAAGCTGTGATCTAATTGACACTTGCTCAGAGGAAGTGGCCTGGGTGGCGAGCCAGAGATGATAATTAGCTTCAGGTTGTTTGGGTGATGGAGCCAAAGAGGAGGATGTCTCTGTATGTGCTAGTAACGATTACAGCACAACACACACCCACACCCACACACTGCATGGCCCGCTGCTTTTGGCTTCTGCACACTCTGATCTAATTGGAGGGTTGTAAAGGAGGCGGCCTCTCTAATTAGCTTCTGCCTGCCTCATTTCCCAGCTGCCTTTACTATGATCCCACTCCATCGCTCTCTCTTTATCTCTCTCTGTCCACCTGCTGCATTCCACAAACAAATTTGTCCTCGCACTCCTGTGGGGAAAGAAGTTACTTGCCGTCCGATCTTGTTTCCTAAGGAAGAAATATGCCAGAGCAGAATGCATCACATCAGCGTTCTCACATTGTGTGTGTGTATGGCAACACACACAAGTACACGCACACACACACGTGCCCCATTGGCCAGTGTTTATAGTCCATAAACAACCACAAGGCAGATGAGGGAGGAGGGGCTGTAATCCGGTAAAGGTCCTACAGTGATCTGATCACAGTCCAGAGCTACTTCATCATTGTCATCACCACATCCACAATGAGATTACACCCTGCTACACTGTGGGCCGGCACTTAAGAGCGCTTAGCAGTAACCACTCCACTCTCACAATGAGGGAGGGAGGGAGGGAGGGAGGGAGGGAGGGAGGGAGGGAGGGAGGGAGGGAGGGAGGGAGGGAGGGAGGGAGGGAGGGAGGGAGGGAGGGAGGGAGGGAGGGAGGGAGGGAGGGGAAGAAGGGAGGGAAAAATGGGGGTGGGAAGGGGAAATTATAGTACAAGAGGAGAGAAAAGTAAGAGAGAGAGAGAGAGAGAGAGAGGGAGAGAGAGAGAGAGAGAGAGAGAGAGGAAGAGGTATAGAAAGAGTAAAAGTGAGAGATGTATAGAGGTTGGCAGCAACTCACTCAAAGGATCCCACAAACGGCTGCCCCTCTTTCAATGGATGTGTTAACCTGACATTTACAGATGAATGACTGTTTTTCTTTCCCAGCGCTCGGTCTCAAACCTCTGGTCACATCCAACGCCCCCTGGTCACCAGGCCACATCCAGTGCCCCCTGGTCACCAGGCCACATCCAGTAGCCCCCTAGTCTCCCTCATTACAGCAGGGTCAGAAACACACGCAGACCAACAACAGCTTCCCCCCAGCCCAGCACACCCATCACACACTCCTCAATACCACCACAACGCTCAGGTACCTCATACGGCATTGAGAGGGGTGCAGAAGTCAATGTCAAAACGAGCCCATTGTGACAATACAAAATTTAATTCGATTTAAACTCTCTAATGCTCACACCTGAATTCCTTCTCCACTATACATTGGAGCCCCGGTATCTCTGGTGAGGGCAGCTGCTGCTGAATATTCATGACCTCAGACAGTTGCTTCCTTGTCTCGCTGCGTTTCTTATCGCTATAGAAATGCGTATCAGCCCATCGTGGCGAATTCAAATCTGGCTCTGCACCTCTGTCTCATCCATATGCAGGTTCTCCATGGCTGTGGGTGGTGTGGGTCACAGTGCTGGGCCGGCTGTCCTGGGTAATATACCAGGTACACCACGCAGCCCAGGCTAATGAACCCTGAGTACATTAACATAACTGAATTAATCAAAAGCTAATATAGGCAACAGCTGTAGATATCTGTTAGATACAGTCTGCTTTACATCAGCAATGCTGGGAATCCCTTCATTAATAAAAAAATGTAACTACAGACACTTTCTTATCGAGGTGGCTTGGAGACCAGAGAGTGATATCTCATTCCCAATCAATTCTACCTTAGCAGTAGCCTTAATGGAAATAGCAATGATGTCTAGACCTCCAGTGAATTATCTGGTTGTTAATATCCTGTGGTTACTACCTGCAATTAATAATATACCTTGTTGTCATCATTAGGGCAATCCTACATGTTTTCCTTAACATGGGAGTTGTAGTTTCCCAACAAATCCTCATTTCATCTGTTTGGGGTTTTTGAGAGCTATAGAACACGAGGCAGTGAGAAGGTCAGTTCTGTAGGTGAGCAGGAGGGAAGTTGAAAGGCCACTATCTCCCTGTGGAGTCCGCATGGACAATACAAGAAAACCCGGCCTGTCCTCCTTAGATCCTTAAACAAGATGAGATATTACGAAATGTATTCAAAATGACCTCAGATGACCCAGATGAAACAAGAAAGCGGGTCAATTCCTGAATCTGTTTCATTGTATAAGACAAATGTAATGTTATTTTGTATTTTTTTGTATTTCTAGTATTATAATACGATTAGTCTTGGATTTGATATACTGAATCAGATTGGTTGATGTAAAAGTTCCTGTCAGCCTTCAGCCTCATTCTAGAAGAGATTTACACAGACGTCACTTCCTCTCGGTGAGGCCTCCTGAGCTGTAGTTGTTGCATCTTACCTCGTACTGCTTGGTGACGGCAGCAAAGCCTGGACACAGCCTGCAGCTCTCCTCCAGCAGGGCCATGCTGCGATCATACTCAGATATGTAGCTGGAAAACACAGCAAAGTCCTCTCGACGGGACAGGATGACATCAACAACCCTCTGACTCTCCTCCCTAGATGAAGGCAAAGGGCAGAATCCATGTTTTTTTTGTGATGAAACCTACTGAAATCTTTTAGGATACATTTTTGTCAGTCGTTTCAGAGGGTGGTTGCTGAAACATATCGTCCTACACAGAAAAGAGAATGCGGCCATTCACCGAATGCTGTTTCCAGCAGAGGAGTTTTTGCTGAAACGTTAGCCCTGTGCTTCCCATAGATGTATGTAGATTTCCAGGAATGTAATTTCATGCCCTGTGAGCGATCTAGGTCTGTGTAATACGGTGTCTCACCATTGTTTGATGCGAGCTTCCAGCTCGTTGAGGATGTTGCTGTGAAGAGCGTAGACTTCAGGGAGCATGCCCAGTATCTCCCCCAGCCTGTCTTCCCCCATCACAGGCTCTCCATAGTCCCCCAAGGCTGCCTTTACGGCTTCCCTGAAGTCCTGGAGAAGGCCAGGGGAAAAGGGAGGATAGGCCAAGATGGAGGGAAGGGAAGAGATTGGGGAGTAAGGCAGGTAGGGAAGGGAGGGGAGACCGGTGGAAATCACAAAGGGAAGGAAGGTTGGTTCAGTCCTCCTAAACATCCTTCCTGTCCCTCTAATCCACCGTCACCTCAGGCTCCTCCCTCTTGGTCTCAGGGCAGACACTCAGGAAAACGGGTGTTTGGCTTAAAGGGAATACCAGGTGTTGTGTTGCATAAGGGTGTCTAGCTGGTTACTGCTGGAGTGTTGATGAAAGTACTTGTAGACCATTTTACAATGAGGTAGGAACTGCATGAGTTAAACCTTCATAGAAATAATGGCCCTTCAATAGACGTGAATACCCTAAAAAAATGTTCTTTATCTACTCCAAGACATGGAAATACACAAGAAACTGCCCCAAAACAGATTGAATGTGTCAAAATGCTTAACAAATATCTATTGTTCGACCGGGTGTAGTTGTCTGATATGTCATAGCGCAGATAGAACAAAGCCATAATGTGTCCACAAGGACGCCCGTCTGGACCTAATCAATTCCAGTTTGGAGAAAGGCACAGACATAAGACAAACAGAGACATCCACCCCGCCAACTGAGCGAGATAATATGGTGACATTGTGTGCTTTACTGCCACACCGTTCATCATGTGCTATCGATCGCGTCTGAGTTAGCATTCATCACTGCTGCCGTGGATCAGAGCTTCTCCTCTCCCTCCTCCCCATGGGACATCCACGCTGGGGTCCTGGCCTGGCCCAGACGCAGCTCACTAAAGCCCCTGTCCACCAGGGAAGCTTCCCCCTCAGATCCTACTCATCTGCTCATCCACACTGTGGTTTGATTCAACCTGGCAGGTTGATTGAGAATGCTAACCAGTCTGTTGCACAGTCAGTTAAAGATTCTCTAACTAGAGCAGGGGTGGGCAATTCTGGTCCTCGAGGGCCGCTGTCCTGAAGGTTTTAGATGTTTCCCAGCTCTAGCACACCTTATTCTATTGAGGGGTCATGATTAGGCTTCCACAGAGCTTGGCAACAACCTGTTTATTTGAATCAGGTGTGCTGGAGCAGGTAAACATCTAAAACCTTCAGGACAGCGGCCCTCGAGGACCGGAATTGCCCACCCCTGAACTAGAGTGAAGTGGTATCTCAGAGAGTCAGGGTCCAATGAGAGGTGCAGAGGAATAGTACTGAGGCGGATATATGACCATACTGAACGCACAACCGCACAGTAACCTATTATTGGAGAGGCCTTCCAGAAGAACCCGTGAAAACACAACTTGACTTCCCATTCAGGGACAGGCTCTGGAGGGTCTTTGTATTCTAGTTATTCCCTATCAAACAATGGAACAATAGCCAGCATGTTTTCTCCGAACACTCACTGATGGTGGCCCTTCCCCTAGCTGTGTGTCCTGTCTGTGTGTGTGTCTGTGTGCGCTCAGGGCTGTGTGTGTGTCCTGTCTGTGTGTGTATTTTGGAGAGAGCTCTGTCTAGGATTGAGAGGGGTTCTGCTCATGGCCAGCAACCTTATGCAGCCTGATGATGTCTCCTCACCACACAAGGGAACCCTAACCCTGACCCACAGGTAAGATGTACTGGGAAGACGTCAGTGAACCCTGACCCACAGGGAAGGTGTGCTGGGGAGACGTCAGTGAACCCTGACCCACAGGTAAGATGTGCTGGGGAGACGTCAGTGAACCCTGACCCACAGGTAAGATGTGCTGGGAAGACGTCAGTGAACCCTGACCCACAGGTAAGATGTGCTGGGGAGACGTCAGTGAACCCTGACCCACAGGTAAGATGTGCTGGGAAGACGTCAGTGAACCCTGACCCACAGGTAAGGTGTGCTGAGGAGACGTCAGTGATGTGTCCTCTGTTCAGTCATGTGCCGTATCCCCAATAGGTTAGACTGCTGTTCTTCTATCTTGAAGAATAACAAGGACCTGCACGGCACCTATGCATTATGCAACAGTATATCTTGAATGTCACCCTTGAAGGGTATGTATAAGGGATGCCGTCCTGCTGTAATAACATTAGGGCCGTTGAGAAACGGTAAGAAATCAAGGTTAAACTGCTGCTCTCAAAACTCACGTTCAGAATCTGGGACCAAAGGAATATGTAAAAATGGCAATCTATGAAAACGTTAAACGAGTCGATCTCAGCGCACTGTGAGGCTGTCAATCATCCATACGATTTCACTGGAAACTTTTGAATAATTATCACGGTGACACATTAAATACGATCATTACAGTTGAGGGACGCATAGTATTTGCATTGCTCAGCTTTTTAATGGCGGCAATTTACCCTAACCTACTACTTTCATATTTAGATGAGCCAATCATAAATCATGGTGTGAACACGTAAGTAATGAAGGTTATGGCCTTGCTCAAGGTTACACAGTCCAGTGTGACTGAGGGAGTTCCCCTGTCAGGATCCACCCAGCCAGGCAGCCACACACTGGTGCACCAACACCCGACAACACCTTCTTCTGTTGCCCCTCCAAAATGTGCAGGACATATAGACTTATTTATCAATACAAATATAATGGCATTCATTGCCAACAGCTATGGCGTATCAAGAAAGTTTTTTTTTTGTGTTTCTCAGGGAAATATCCATTTTTCAACGCTGGCTCTTGGGGGACCTGGCCTGGACACTGGGCTTGACAGGCAGCAAATGAGGAATAATGGGAACGAATGATGACAGCTGGTTTTGATGCATGGTTGACCTCTGGGACTCACCTCCGGGTCCACACAGCAGTATAACTCTCAGTCCAAACACCCCCCACCTCTCTAGCACATGATCTAATACAACCTATACAGAGCATGTGTGATGGACACAGGGTGTAGTACACATGGTGGTGGACCTCTCCCTGACTGTTCTCAGTCAGGTGCTGGAGCAGCAAGGCTCTGAGGGCACGTGTGAAGCCTGGTCAGCTACAGGCTGCTGGGTTGCAACCTGCAGCAGCAACACACCCGGCTAACACACAGCTGACCATGCCAAGGAAGTCCACCTCACTGGAACAACACTGATAAAAGGAGGGAGTCGGGAGGGGGAGGGGTGTCGTAGACAGGAGGGCTTAAGAACAGACACACCGGAGGAGGTGATGTCATCAATGGGCTTTGTAATCTACACAGCGCTTGTATTCATAAGGGCTTTTCCGAGCAGAGGGATCCCTTATATACTAGTCAAATGCACTCATGCATTCAATGCAATATACTGAAATCTACCTTGTTAATCACAGAATATTCTAAATGAATACAATTTAAAATGTACTGTAAATTGAAATATCTTTTGTTAGGGTGTCTTACCTCTTGAAGGTGCTTGAGGGCTTTTACATGTCTGAAAAACAGAACAGCACACTCTCCATTTAACATAGAAATCTTTAATAAAAAAAGATAAAAATACACCTGTGTATTTAACTGTCAGTTTTTTTTTGTCAGCAAGGTTTTCCATGCATGCCTCAAAGAATGAAGGAGAATAGAGAGACAGACAGAAAGCCCAGATTGTGAGGGTGGGAGGTAGGGAGGGAAAAAGAGTGTGTGTGAGAGAGACAGAGAATAGCCCTCCGTATAGCAGAGATGGTGGTGAATACATTACAGAAGATACTCACTGTCTCTCAGAGTCGACCAGCTCTTTGGCAATGTAGAAGGCCCGGGATCGCCCATCAATCTGGGTGACAGGAACGAAAGAAGCAGGGAGATGAATGAACACAGCTAATGTTTAAAGGGGCTCTATACGGCCACTCCTCCCGGTGGGACATTAATAGCAACAGCTACGCTGCATCGCAGAGATTGAAGAAAAGCAAACTCTGTTTATTTATTTTTTTATCCTCCACTGTCAAAATAAGACAGATTATTTCATTAGAGTAGAGCATAGACGTGAAAGCTTTCTCAAATACATGACTTTAAATTCAAATGCATTATGTATGAATGGCTGTTTTCAGGCCAACAACAATGTGCCCATTGATTTAGTGGTTAATCAGCAGCCCCTGAACATTCTGACCCTAACAGAACATAACAGAATCAGTTAAGGATTTACTGACTTTGGTGAATGTTGTGTTTTTTCCAACAGGACAACCATTTATGAATACAAACACTAACAGCATGTTAATCTGTATTTCCTTTGAATGATACCAAAACCTCTTTCATCCATTTTTTTGGGACTGGCTCAAGTATGTCTCTCCCTGAGATTGTTTTTTTCTTTTGAAGAATTGGAAAACAAGGAAGTGTGGGTCACATGACCAGAGCCAGGCTGATATTATTGTGGCAGAGACAGGGTGGAGTCCATCTCTGGACTGCTGTAAAATGGCTGTTGCTCACTAGTGCTGAGGAGGGATTAGAACATGAGAGGGTACTTCATTTGACACAGTGCGTATAACACATCTAGCTGTGAATCCTTCTAGAAAAAGGCTTCTTCTGATACAACACGCAAGTTTTCCACTAGCATAAGTAAACAAGCCGTTTACAACCCCATAGTGTTGTATACACTGTTAGTGTATTGGTTGTGTAGTGTGTGTGTAGTTTGTAGTGTGTGTGTGTGTGATGTCCTCCTCACCTGTCTGTCGTAGCCCTGCTCCGTGCCCCCTTCCTCCTCCTCAGAGGTGCGGCCGTGGTCCTCATCAGCCGACAGCCCTGCTGGAGTGGCCGTCACTGGGAAGGGTTCTGTATAGGCACTGCAACAACAAGGACAGATACAGGGAGATAAGAACAAATGAAGAACCGAGACCATAACAGAATAATCAAGGCTCTGTGGAACAAAGAGCTGCATCCCTATGCAGAACCAGAGCGATATAGAAAGATCATCTGATATAGCCAGCATGTACAGCTCTGTAACGTATTTGGAACAGCTTCCTACACGTTTTTTCTCTATCTGATATTTTGAACTGGATGATTCTATCCATGTGTGCTGTGTGGGTCTGTCCTCTGCAGGGCAACACGGATGACTGGGAGCAGATTGTAACAACATTAAGAGCATGAGTGGAGCCGTGTTCCATGGGCCCCTGAAGTGAACAGGTTCACAGTAAGGGATGGTAATGGAAACCAAAGCTGCAGAGAAGGCTACCTAGAGACAAAGTCTCAGTCACTTAAGCAAGCTGAGGATTACACACACAGACACACACAGACACACATACATCCACATTAAAGTGGCCATTCACACCAGGTGGTAAGAAGTATCCTAATGAGCTCATTGTATTGATGACTTGACCAGTCCCCAGAGCAGAGACAGACTATTAGCTGACTGAGCTCCTCAGCTCCTATGGACCAGAGGTTAAGAGAGTTCCCAGCTGGACTTCATCTTCACTGAGACACAGTCATCCTTCATGAGGCTCCGACCACACTGAAGGCTCGTATACACACACACACACACACACAGACACACACACACACACACACACACACACACACACCCACACACACACACACACACACACACACACACACACACACACACACACACACACACACACACACACACACACACACACACACACACACACACACACACACACACACACACACACACACATACACACACACACACAGCTTACTCCGGCTGAGGAGGAGGGGGCATGTACCATTCATTACTCATCTGTGACCTCCCTGTGTTCCCAGTGGTGGGCAGGTTAGGCTGATGGTTGGTGAGCTCTCCCCGAGCTGTGGGTTACTGAAGAGGGCGTTCCTCAACAGTCTCATCAACTCTTTATCCAACCCACCAAATCTTCGTCTTAGATGACCACGTTTTCATCGTGAATTGGTGTCCCCTGGGTACTGATTTAGATTTCAATGGGGTTATAAATTGTAATGCAGTTTTACGATTGGCATTTGTGTCCAATTATGCTTTCTTTAACTGTTATATTGCAAGGTCAAATATATGTGAGGCCTGTGCAATTAACTTTTTGAGTTTTTTAAATGATGGTCAGATTAAGAATGACAGAAAAATTTACATTAGGCCACCTTTGTACATTTGTTGACTTAATATGTAATTTAATTGAGCTAAATCTTGAACATTAGAACATCCATTAGGAACAATCAAAATGGCCTTTTTGTGCCTGTAATGGCTCTATAATGGGAAAACATGCATGGCTGAGATGGCTTCATTAGCCAAAACAACGTGGGAGATATGGATGTAGATGGGAATTGAGAGAGTAAGAGCTGTTTTAAACTGTTCTGGGCTGTTTATTATGATGACTTTGTTTGCCCCATGGCTGTTGTGCTAAGTTGAAAGTATAAGTGGCAGAAAGCTTAGAAGCTAGCTTAACTAGAGCCCTGACTGTGGCTGTCAATGAAGGAGGCCTTAGTGGGTCTGCATTAATGAGCAAAACATGGCTTCATTCGGAGGCTAAATGAGCTAAACGGTCATATATTTGGATAGGATACAAGCCTCATAATCAACTGTATCTAAGCTAACTGAGTTAACTGAATGTTAGCTGGATGTTAACTGGATAAAGAGCTTGACATGGCTATGTTAGTCAAGGCAACAGCCCCATTCTAAAGGGGACCTGAAATTCCTGACACGGCCACACCTTGTTTTGTTGTTCCAGTCACAGGGGAGTCTGGGAGCCTCCGCCCCACCCTCCTGACCAACGTCCTCTCCCTGTCTCTCCCAGCCACCTCTCCACCCTGGGCCTGCATTTCCTGTAAACAGCCCAGTGGAAGTGTCCTAGGCTGGACGCTTCCTCCCAGGGGATGACCGGGCAGCGACCTCCGAGCGCCTGGCACTAGGCATGGCCTCGCAGCCCCACACGCTGCCCCCGCCGCCCCCCCCCCCCACCCCGCCCCCGCCGTGCCAACACCCTGCATGCCTCTCACCTCGCCTCAGCACCCAGTACCCAGCCACCGCCCAGTATAACAATGCACTGGTGATGGCTCCCTGACCAGCGCTAACGCTCCAGCTCCTACAGATGTAGAGTGTGAGAAGTTGCTCTGTAGGGCTGTAAAGGGGCGGCAAACTGTGCGACGGAAAACAAAAACCCTCCCAAAATTAGTCCTTTGAAAAGAGAGTCAATTCATTAACGTCCACAGTAGCGCTCCTTTGTGTGGGTTTGCTCTGTTGCCTTGTTGATAACGTTGCAGTAGAGCTCCATTACAGCAGGAGCAGCCTGTTAGTGCTCCGCAGAGGGACACAAG
This sequence comes from Neosalanx taihuensis, assembly GCA_030340665.1. NCBI lineage: Eukaryota > Metazoa > Chordata > Actinopteri > Osmeriformes > Salangidae > Neosalanx > Neosalanx taihuensis. Next base: position 13,330,463 of record CM059289.1, read on the forward strand.
TGCCATCAAGCACACTTTCCTGACTGACAAAGCTGTGTTCAAGTGTACAGCTGACAAGTCTGAGACAGTGCTAGCACTCAGTCTCATATGCTAGCAGCCTGTTTTAGCATGGAGCACTCATTATCGCTGCCTAGGATAGGCCTGCATAAATAATTGCTGTGTGACCTATGTCTTCACCCAACCTCTGTATTACGCTTACGAAGGAAAATGTTTTCTTTATTGGCCTGAAATCTATGTTGAAACTGTGTTTAAACAGTACTGTTCATTAATCAAGTGTGAGATAATGAATGGAGTTGGCTTTCTAGTAGAGTGTAATAGCATTCTTACTTCTCTGTAACTGTTTGCCTTGCTTTTGTCCATATTCTCCCTCCTGTGTCTCACAGCAGCCCACTGTCCTTATTGCCTGCTATGGACCGGACAGCGCAGCCTTTTTGAATGGGCTGGCTGGAGAACAGTGGTGACTGCTGAATGTGTTCTCAATAAATCACTGCCATCATCGGCCCTGTGGACTAGGACAGTGACAATGTCAGCCCTTCAACTGGAGCTTAGTAGGGGGACATGTACACACACGCACACACACCTACACACACACACAACCACACCCACACACATACACACACCCACCCAAACACACACACACACACGCACACGCACACGCACACGCACACACACACACACACCCACACACACACATACACACACACACACACACACACACACACACAGAAGCAGCAGCCAGGCAACCAAGGCATCTCCTGGGAGAATGCAGCAGAAGTGAGGCTGGGCCAGGCATCAGGAGAGACAAGCCTCCTTGGATCAGCGAGCGTGGTCTGAGGTTTGAGACCTTCGCTACACAATGAGACAGATCGATAACATCAGCAGGAGAAAAAGAGCCTGCGCTGAAAGACTATTGTCTGATAGGTGAACCAGATTCAAACCTGGGCCACGCTGTTTTAAAGTCATCTGGAGAACAGCGCTGAGGGGGTCCTTGATCCAGATTAGGGCATGGGATGTCTCCACTGGTGTACACAAGCCAGTTAGAGGACATGGCAAGGAAAGATACAACAGCTTCTGGAAATAGATGTATGTGATCTCTTTCATATGGCGCTCCAACCCTGTGGGGCTGTCATGCTGTAAGTTTCCATTTGGATTAGTTAATCAGTTTAAACTAATTCAGCCTTTCAACCAACCAATTATTTGAATCAGGTGTGCTGAGTTATTGTAAACCCAAATCCCTGCTTAAAAACATTATTGACAAAACATTCAGTGCGCAAACAATGAATTTGAATCAGTGTAAGCTATTATAATCTTACACTGAAAGCATTGCATATACAGTGTAATAAGTATTGGCTATGTGTATGTGTAATAAACAGCTCTGCAGGAAATAACAGTAAATGGCAGCTAAACCAATCCGAGCAGAGCTGCTCTGAAAACGCTGTCTGGAGGCTCCTAGTAAAGAGCCGTCCCTGCAACCTACACACAGGCCATCAGGCAGAGGTGTGGAACGAGGGCTGGCCCTCACAGAGGTACAGGGAGGTAGTTAAGTAACTCATCCTACCTCTCACCAACCTTCTAGGGTGCCATGAAACAGACATGCCCTGGATAACGTTCTGGAATAAAAGCGATCCTAAACTTAACTGCAAGTGTTGGGTACAGGAGAGCAATTATACCTTATACTGCTTGAACTTTTTCTCTTCCTTCACAAGCAGACACCAACGCACACATTCACCCCATTCTCCCCTGACATACACACTTAAACACTTTTAATTGTAGCACATAATTACTTAATCCATTATGACTAAACCTGCGCTCTCTGAGCTATTCAGTCCTGGGCAGCCCTAGCATACCCTCAGACACACACAGAGCCAGCACCAGATGCGACCTTCAAATCTAGGAAATGAGAGAGCGAGATAAGCTCTCCCACAAGCCCAGTCCATCTTCCCAGAGCCAGCGATGCTCAGCGCAGCAGGCTGCTCACCCTGCACGTACTCCACTCTACAAACGAGAATCCTCCTCAACCAGGTGCTCCCTGTTCATCCCAGCCTAGAACTATCTATCAGAGGGGCTGGAGCTTGAGATTGCTATTGAACTGATAGGATCTGGCCAAACAAGCCCCCCGATGATGAAGCAAGTGCTTCTGAGTGGTTTTCTGGACTCTACGCACTTCAATCTATCAAGCGAGCGCACAGAGCTCTAATTATTAATCCCCGAATATGCTCACTCGACAATTTGATATAGTTACCTTGATTGATCTGACTAAAAGGCACTGACATCAAAAGGATTTCCTCCCCAAGTTCCTTGTATCATCCCAGGTCTGTACTTTACCTTTCAGGTTCTTGCTCACACGACTGGGATTTGCTGTCGATCCCAGGGAAGCTGTTCATATCCACGTAGCCGTCGTTCTCGTTGGAGGGAGCCACCATCCGGTTGGGGTCCTCAAAGAACTCGGTCACGGTCAGGGCTCGGGTGGGCCTGCCTGGGGGGATCTGGATGTTTTCATAGTCAGAGTTCAAAGCTGGGATGTTCTCGTAGTCGGACGTGTCAGCGCTGGGGAAAGAGATGGAGCGGGGCTTGGTCAATGGGAGGGGCATGAGGGGGCGCCGCGAGCGGTCCTCAAAGGATTCCACCCGGGACACACCCCTACTGCTGTAGCCCTTGAGGTCTCCTTTCCTTCTCTGGGGGTCTTTGTAGAGGAGGAAGGTGGGCTGGTCTGGACGCTGCTGGGGTTTCACCATACGGGTCTGGAGCTGTGGGGAACTGCTGGTGCTGCGACGGTCCAGGTCCAACACTCTGGCTGGACCGTGGTGACTGGACTCGGAGGAGGACCGTGAAGAACGAATGCTGCCATCTCCAAAACCTTTTTTCTCTGTCTTTCTTCTGAACTTTAGGGCCAAGAAGCGTTTAAAGGAGGACTTTTTCTTCTTGGGCTTGTCAGTGGTCTCGTGCTGGATGAGAAGCGATGGGGAGCTTTTTGTGATGGGTCTCTTTGTGATGTAAGCCAGTTCAAACGGTGGTGGGATGTCCACTAGAGAGGTTGGTGTGGAAACACCGCTGGATGACTGATGGCTGCGCTGAGAGAAACTCCCGGAGGAAGTGATTACACAGGGCAGAGAAAGAGTGTCATCTTTCCTCTTCAGCCTGCTCTCGTCCTTCAGGGATTGATCACCGTCCAGTTGGGCAGCCAATGACAGCTCACGTCCCTCAGCGGAGTATGATCGTGGGTATAACAGGAAGCGGCGAGGCTTTAGAGAAGGAATCAGTCTGTTGACCTCTGGCTGCTCTGGTCGTCTCAGTGGTTCTCCGTTCTGGTCTAAGGCCACCGTGCAGTAGTCATGGGTCTGGTATTCTGTACCCGTCTCCTCAGGAACCGTCTCAGGAACATACCCTGGAACTTTCCCTGAGTAGGACCGCGACCTTGTCACTATGGTCTTCCGGTCGAAAGAGACAAAGTTCTCCCCTTCAGAGTCAAACCCTGCCTCCTCGTAGATATGTTCCTCGCTGTCGGAATCGCTGTCCTCATAGTAAGGCACAATATGGCAGTCCAGTTCCTCTATATCCTCCTCGAAGGCCTCAGTGGTGTGGGCAAAGACCACCCTGTTGGTGAGTTCAGGGGTCCTGCCCAGGTCCAGGTCCGTTGGCACAGTAATGTTGCACAGCCTGAGGCGAGGCTGGCAGCTGTTCCGTTGACTGAGGCGCGCCTGCTCTCGCTGGGCCGTTCTCTCTCGTGCGGTCTTCCCTCTGATCTGCTTTTTCTCAGTGTCCTCTGCCTCTTCGTCATCATCCCCTATCTCCACGTAATCCTCTGATGAGACGCACTCCAGCTGTTGGAAGTCATGAGCAGAGGGGCAGAGAGAATCGTCGATGTCTGCGTATTCATCGACAGACTCACTCTCTTTGGCTTCCTCTGTGAAGCGGCTGGAGAGCTCGGCGCCCTCGCGAACGTCACCGCCATCTAATCGCTTTTGCCTGTCTTCTAGCTCGGCCACATCGTCTGATGAAACGTAATAGGGTTCTGGGTTTGAGGTGCCCGCCGTCACTGGCTCCGTTGAAGTGCGTGCTTTGTCATCATTGCAGTTATCATCTGGAGTCATCTCTGGGTCAGCGGTACCAGCTGAGTCCGCAGGCACCATCTCTATGACCGAGTACGGCTCAAACACGTCCTCTGTGCTGGCAGTAAAACGGAAGCGCCCAGAGGGGTCCTTTGTGGCCCGTTCTGGCTGCCACACGGCCGAGTCCCCCGTTTCAGCCGGGTCACACGCATCCTCGGCAGGGCCAATCACATCGTAGGGATACTCCTCGCACACGGTTGGAAGTGAACAGGGGTTGGAGCCCAGTGAGAATTCTGCCTCATCCTGCAAACAATCCTCAGGTGTGGCGGCATCATCAGTCTCCAGAGAATTGTTACTCTCTGATTCTGGTTGGCTGAGAGATAACGGATAAGAGTCGTCTTGCTCTAGATCTTCACATGGGTCTCCTGGAGGTTCCTCGATGAGTTCGAGCTCTTCAGTAAAACCCTGTTTTTCAGTCTGTTCTCCTCCCTTCTCTTCTTCTCCTTCCTCACCACCCTTGATCTCTAGAAGTGTCCGGGTCAACGTGTTGTCCCAGTCTTGAGCATCAGAGGGTTCCACCTGTGTTTCATCATTGTCACTCTCAAGTGTGTTCAAGTCTTCGCCAGAATTCTCCCTTTCAGTAGTGACAGATACAGCGTCAGTAGTATGACTGACAGTCACAGACCTCGAGCTCTCTGTCTCAGCAGCATCCTCTTGTGCCTCTCCTCCTCCCTCTGCTCCCTCCTCCGTCTGCTCTTCCTCCAGTGTTTCATCGCAGCTGATGCTCTCATCATCTCTGACTTGAGGGTTTTCCTGTGGCTCTCCTGGCTCCTCACGGTCCCCCACTCCTGACTCCTGTTCTGGAGAGGAACCCCCAGGGTCCTCACAGTCCCCCTCTCCTGGCTCCTGTTCTGGAGAGGAACCCCCAGGGTCCTCACAGTCCCCCTCTCCTGGCGCCTGTTCTGGGGAGGAACCGCCAGGATTCTCATGGTTCCCTTCTCCTGGCTCCTGTTCTGGAGAGGAACCCCCAAGGTGCTCACAGTCCCCCTCTTCTGGCTCCTGTTCTGAGGAGGAACCCCCAGGGTGCTCACAGTCCCCCTCTTCTGGCTCCTGTTCTGGGGACGAACCCCCAGGGTGCTCACAGTCCCCCTCTTCTGGCTCCTGTTCTGGGGACGAACCCCCAGGGTGCTCACAGTCCCCCTCTTCTGGCTCCTGTTCTGGGGACGAACCCCCAGGGTGCTCACAGTCCCCCTCTTCTGGCTCCTGTTCTGGGGACGAACCCCCAGGGTGCTCACAGTCCCCCTCTTCTGGCTCCTGTTCTGGGGAGGAACCCCCAGGCTCCTCACAGTCCCCATCTGAGGAGCTCACATCTCCATTGCTCATGCTGTGAGCAATGAGCAATGGCTCCTCCTCCTCCAGACGGGGGTTTGCCAGGAGCAAGGGGCCAGGTTTGAGAGGGGCAGGGGGCTTGGGGCCCTGGCCAGACAGACCTGGCTTTGGCATCAGCTTTGATTGCACCTTGATTGTTAGATGACTGTGAATCTGGCGTTGAGGGACTCGTTTCTGGTAATCTGCAAAGAGAAAAAATATATTTGTAACTGTGAAAGGCCACGGCTAAATCCCTGTTATTAAAGCAAATGTACACGATTCCTGTTCATAAATATATATATATATATTCCATGGTACATTTTAAACAATAAGGGGAAATCATTTTCAAACATAGATTAAATATATTCATAGTCAGAGACGTACAGACTATTGAAGGACACATTATCTGCAGGAAAAACAACATACTGTTCTCCTTGTCTGGGACTCTAGGATGATAATGCAAAGCAGCAGGCAGTATGACTGACACTTCATGCATTGAAATTCAATACAACGTCTTGTACACTGAGGGACATACTGGGATTTGGACTGGTGGATCTCATGGGCCTTTGCATGTAAATAAGTCTATGTGTGAAACTAAGACTCAATCAGAGCTGCTTTTGTAACACATAACTTGGTCCAGAGTCCTGCCTTTTAAGTATTTAGGTAAAACACACCCTTACTTAACACAGCGTATACACCCGTGTTCTCTTCCTGTTATTTAGTACCTGCCCTGACGCACATCCTATTAAACCCTGTGTGCACTCTGAGCGAGCTTTCGTTCTCGCTGTTTTCTGTTTCTCTCCTTAGTCTTTTCAGCATTTATCTCCTATTCTCATTGTCTTCATCTTCCTTTCTGGTTTTTATGTCTTACTCTTCCTGTCCCTTCTCTTTCATAGAAGATGTGACTTTCCTTTCAGCGACTGTTTCAGCAGACTCTTCTGAAAAGACTCCACGAAGGAAGTCCACAAGGAAAGAACTTTAAAAATGCACCCTTACTCCTCAGTGATCCTCGTTAGGACCAATTTTCACCATACAAATGAACCATATGTGATTCTTATTAACTGCCACAAACACTCACACACATGTTTTGTTGAAAAAGTGGTTTCAGCGTGTCACACAGTTAAACCAGAAGAAAACCTGGCTTCAGCCCCTCAGCAAACAACAGGATATGAATTATGCAACAAGAATTTGATTGTAACAAATGTTACAAAAACAAAGGAAGACAGTCACTAAGACCTTGACTGAGCCAAGCATACAGGATGTGATCTCAGTCTTTAAAAACATAACCCCAAATGTTACTATGGTGAGACTAGTTATAATGAATCGAATATGACTCTAATATCCAATTTAGCCCACAAACCCCAAACACAACATAGACCACAAGGCAACAGTCTGAATTGACTAACTTACTACAGGGCATTTTATCCGTGCTTTCAGACATCACAGTTTGAGGCATAATAACTCACACCTGTCATGTCAGACTAAATCAAACACTAAACCTGTCTGTGATCAAGGATCAATCTTCTAGTCAGAGCAGGAACGTTATTCACAGCGATGACATATTAAGTAAAGAAGTATATCTTGCTACAATATTCACTCATATTTTCGACAAAGAAATATTGGAAAAACATGCCAGCTTGAAAGAAAGAAAAGGGGAAAGGAAAGCTACATTTTGCTATGACACGAAAAGCCAATGGTAAAACGGCAATGGGAAGCTTAAACGGTGTTAATAAGTGATGTCTTAATTGCTTGATAATTGCATGAAATGCCAGGAAAAAATCACGCACCTGTGTTCATCTTGGGACATCATCCAACATAGCAACCGTTTGCCATCCACATTTTTCTCCGAGGTTGAGCGCAGTACATCCAAATGTTGAGTAAAGTCAAACTTATTTCGAAGACATGATGATGATGAAAATACTGGAACTGTTACAAATTCTGCGTTCCCCCAGCTCTGTCTTTGTCTTTGACGATGTAAATCCCTTGATCCCGATTTCTCTTCCAATGCAGCAGGTTTGTGTCCATGGATGGTGCGTGTCCCCTCAGTGGATGGCAGACTGGAACAGCTGGAGGTTGTGGGGGCTGGGGAGGCTCCGTGTCCCCTCAGTGGATGGCAGACTGGAGCGCTGGAGGCTGTGGATGCTGTGGAGGCTCCGTGTTCCCCCTCCCGCTTCCTGGGAGGCTGGTCTATCGCGCTGACAAGCACCGGTGACCAAACCCACGAAAAGATGTATGAAAAGTTAAACACACTGATTCCAATAGTTTACACATATGGATGATATTGCTATCAGTTTGAGTTTACAAACAAGTTTATTTATCTTCATGCCAATTTACAGATAATGTACTCATTATCCCTCAATTATCGGCTACTGATAAGGTTCTCAACGTAACAGTAGAGTAACATGTTCTTAATATACTAGGTAAACCTAAATAGTTTATATTTTTGTCATATTTGCAGTCTATCGCTCTACAAACGTCGAAACCACTTGAAAGATAGTTGCTTAAACTAGCAGCGGGTATCCCTGGTAGTTAGGCCTATTTATCATAAGGGGCCCATAATATAGTAGCTAATCACATTGAAAATTCGCTATTACAACACATCCTGAATACTTGGAACTCTAGAAAAGTTCCTAAAACCTATTTCTAAAAAAAGTTTCTCTGGGACACCAAAAGCTTTTACTATTGGCCAGGTTTCCTGCCTTAGCATCTGTTGCATGATTGGAGGAAGGCGACCCTTTAAAAACCTCTCTTCATAACAGGAAACCGCTCTCCCTTTTTCCTGCACAACAGGCTACACTTCCTTAGCAACAGATGGACAAGGATGGCAAGATTAACCCCTTAGGTAGGCTAATATAAGATGATTGACTGGTGCTGTGCTGTGCCTGAAGGCTGGAGGAAAGACCAACTTTGAGAAACATCCAACTGGGACTCACACTGGGGCTGTTCAAGGACATCAAAACCTTCTGAAACACAGAAGGAGGCAGAAATAGATATTCACCCGGGGCCACTTTTCTGACAATCTCACAATGCAGGTGAAATACCCACGCATTGGCGGGAAGATCTCACCTCTATTCTTCTCCTCTCCTCACTTGAAGGTCAGATGCTGCAGCAGACCTTTGGGAGTTTTCAGCGTAGCAGAACAGAGAAGAGAAAAGGGGGGGTCAAATAAAAATAATCATCTTTTGTTGAAACGCTGCAGGGTCCACACTATTCAGATGGCTGGTTGCTGAAAATAATATTTGCTCTGGGTTTATCTTTGCAGATGCCGTGTATGAAGCTGGTCCACAACATTGTGTTTAGAGGATGTGTGTAGAACGATGTAGTACCAACCTTGCTTCGCTTAAGATGGTTCCTGTTTCTATAGGCTGTTTTCAGTTTTATGTGTGTCAGTAGCGCAGAGTGTAATGCGCTGCAGTGGAGGTTTCCCTTTGTTTTGGAATTGAGTTCTCTGGAAAGCGTCTCTAAAGATAGCCCATACCACCTCCTTTGGCACTGCCATTTGTATTACGTTGACAAAGTGCTGTACTTGCTATTGACCTTTTTGAATTGTTTTTGTTCAAATCGGTTTTAATAATTTGGCTGGGGCAGCATAACAGTCTGTCAGTGGTATTGTTTCATTTGGATAGAAAAATGGTTTTCGTAGTAAATGTCCCTCCAGATGTTTGGCAGGACAAATATGTTTTTTTTGTGTGCTGGAGGACACAGGTTTCCTGGCCTGTGACTGAGCTGTATGCTGTGTCACTCCATCTGGAACACAACATCACCGCAGGAGAGAGAAGGAGTGGAGACACAAGGAAAAACATGTCAGAGGAGAAGAGAACAAACCGATCCCAACCCCCGCCACCCCTCAGGCTCCCCCACGGCCCCAAACAGGAAGCTGATTAGGGAAAAGGGTCAGCAACTTGTTCCCAGACCCCAGACATTTATGGATGTTTCGTAACACCTGCTCTGCCCAAGAGTGGACATGATGTGTTGAATGTTTTTGTCACTAGAAATCAATGACATGCTGTAATGCAATCAGTTACTGGAATCCCTTTGTTTTGCTCGAAATTCCAGTATTGTTCTGCATTTAAGTGCATTGGTTGACTCCAGTTAAATCTCATTCAGCTTTTTGGTGGAAAGCAGGTGGATGGGTGTGCATGATCTCTAAAGTAATCATGGACACCATTGTAATGATTGGGTGGTAAAGTGTTAGACTGCACTCAAGCACTGAACGATCTGACTATTGATCTTTGATTGATCACAAAGCGGAATTTAAAAACAAAGCCTTTAGAGACCTTCTTATTTGACGTAAGCTCTAACTATGTAGGTAGCAACACACTACTCATCAAACCAATAATTGTATAGTTGGTCAGGAAAGGAGACCAGGCAAGTGTATGATTTAAGCCTGGCAGAGGTGTTACCCTCATTGAACATGTGTTGTGTTTTTTTGCCTGAGACTTGACTTAAACTACCAGAGACGCAAACCAGGTATCTCAGGTACAGTGTAAAAGCTTGGTGTCAGCAGCTTGTGCTGTCCTTTACCAGCAGTGTGAAGACAGGCCTATTCCCTGTGCTTCCCCCAGTACCACAGCCTGGAGTACTGCAGTAAAAGTGGACCTGGGAAGTCAGCACTTCATCAAAAAAAAAAAAAAAAAAACGAATAAAGACTCAATTCCCTGCAGGCACAAGGACCTCTACAGCCAATCAATACAGCCGACCATTATTCCCCCGTCACCCCTCTCCGACAAGACTGTTTTGTGTACTGCTGGTGTTTTCTCTCCTCATGTTTCTTTATAGTCATCCTCATTCTGCGGACTTTGTATTAGCATATACAGTTTAATCAAGGCCCCCTTTTACTTCTTTTATTACTAATTTGCTTAAGAGGACGGTGTATTAGTGTCTGATTGAATGGATGGATTATGTTGTAATCCACAGTGTATGATGCTGTTTACTAGAGACGAAACAGTATAAACTAACACAAAGTGCCTGCTGGTTTTTTCCTTAGCTAGGCTACAGAAGTAATTTATATCAGCACAATGCATGTTCCATCCTTGGTAATTAACTGAACACCCAGAGTCTCTTAGGTCAGTTTCTGATAACACCAAGTTTGTTATTCTCGTTTCTCTATTCATAGAAAGACAATACTCGAAGCTGTACTGTAAAAACAGCGATTTATAGGATCAAAATAAAACATTGAAGGAGCATCGTAAAAGGAGGTTGTCCATGGCCTTTAAAATAAAGCACAATAGCGCAGTCAAAACATTAACCGCTGGCCTTTAGCTCAATAGATTTATGGACACTGTAAAGGTCTATCCTTTTGAGAGAGTGTTTGGTTTCGTGTAGTCTTTCTCATTTCGTTTTCGAGCATTTTTCATCTTCATTCTTGGCTGCATGTTTTTTTTTTTATTAGGATTGAGCAATCATGTCTCTTTCCTGTCCTCAATATCAAACTGATTTGGGTAAATGTGTGTTTTTGATTTTATGTATGCATTTGGCATGTGTGTATGTGTTGGGTACCCCCACCATAGAGTGTGTATGGGACCAGGGGCTAGATCTCATTCTGTACAGTTTCATAACAACAGTATAGTGAAAAGCCCCTGTATTTACTCTGCCTGTCACTGTTTTCACTTCTTTCAGCTCACAGAGACTGGAAGGATGCAGATACCACTTCAAGTGAATACATCTCATTGACAATAATTTATTTTGGCATTATTCCCAACTACTATGAAGTGCTTGTGTAACTTCCTTGTCGCTGGTTTGTAAATGCATGCCAAGTAAACACAAACATGAGTGTGACAGTGCTAGTCAAAGGTCTTAATAACAACATGTGTTTCTGGTCCATGTACTGTACAGTGGTGTACATCACACTCTACTCCCAAACAAAATGTATCTTGCATGTTGCGTGTAGAATCACTCACCGTTCTCAGTTCGAACACACAGCACGAACAATAACACGCAAATATGAATGGAACAAAGTCAGATATTTCAACAAACACCAAGACTAATAGAACATTGGAAAAACAGGAACAGACATACATATACAGTATGCTGCAAGAAAGAAAACATATTTTGGGGGGGGTTTTCCACTCTGCATTGACAATGCATCTTTCATCATGCTGCCTGCCTGCTGATATGACTGAGTGCAGTGACGTCTGCTCAGGCTCCCAGAGTGGCCTGCATGAGGCAGTTCCAGCGGTGAGGAAAACACAGATGGTTGTTGTTTTTGGTTCTTCCGTCAGACCTGCGTGACCTTCACACAAAGATAACAGGGCAAGCTCTTATCCCCAGCCCCCCTCCCAAAACAAGGCGTCTTGGCAGCTCAGACAGGGAACTTCCTCCTTGCTCACTGCTGTCTGATAGGACAATATCAATGGCTGACGGCACCTTTATTTTTTTGGCTCAAGAAAAAAAAAAAGCTTTTGTTTTTTAAGATTAATTGCGATTTTTATTGGTCGAAGCAATGCACTGACTTACAGGAAATCTGAGATCTAGGTCAAAATAAGCTTTTGTGTGTGATATAATACAAGATGCTTTGCTCACAGGGCCCACACTTTGACGACGTACGGCAGCATACGGTCCACGTCATTTTAACTCAACACGTTTGTGTGTCCTACATCAAAGCATGCTTAGTCCTCTGCATGTCTCTGTCGCCTCGTAAAGACACAACATCCCACTCTTTTCTGTCCCCTGATGACACAAGGTGACCCTGAGGTATTCCTGTCTAAATGACGTGGCGTGTCTCACGTCAACATGCCAACACGCAGCCACTCACACGTGCGCACACAGTGACACACACGCGTTTACCCAGTGGGAAATGGTGAAAGCAGTTGTCCTGGCTCTGGTCAGGGTTTTGCTGAGGTTGTTTCAGCTGAAGCTTTCTTGTCTTCACGTGTTCCAGCGCCCCAGGGAGGACGCTCATGCGCTGCGTGTTCTCACCAGATCAGCACAAATGGTACACTCCATCTTCCTTTATGGGGATGATCATCACGCATCGTATGCTCACCACGTGTGTAATGTGTTTATGTGTGTCTTAAGTTGTGACATAGACTGCTGAACATCAGCAGAGTTACAGGCCGGAGCAAAAACATTAAAATGTTCCTCTGGTCATTTTATTCACAGACCACTATTCACACCGTCAAGGTAGATGATACAATACATTACATTTAGTCATTTAGCAGACGCTCTTATCCAGAGCGACTTACAGCAAGTACAGAGACATTCTCCCTGAAGCAAGTAGGGTGAAGTGCCTTGTCCAAGCCACAGCCAGGAATCAAACTCACAAATTCTGAGCATGAACCCAACGCCTTAACCGTTGAGCCACCTGACTACCCTGCAATACAATACAAAAGTCACTGCTCAAGTATAAGAATAAACCAGATATACAAAAATGTACCAATATTAACCGATGCACTTTGTGCTGTAGGCACATGTATTAGCATTTCACATCTATGTGAAGCTTGTCTTTTTAACTGACAATGCCGTTTGTCTTTTTCTTTTTCTTCTGCCAGTTGCCACAAAATCGACACGTTATGTTAATAATGTTAAGGTCAGTTTGTCATTGCATTGCAGTTTTATGAAGACTGACTGCCATTTCACGAGACTGAGGCATTTGTGATGATACTTATGTTTCCTGACAGAGTACTTTATTCTTCAGCTCAGACAGAGATGTAATTTAAATACATCTCATATCTAACCAACCATATTTGATTAACTCTGTGTGAACTGGTCTCCATTTTATCACCACATCTATTACTCAATGACAGTCAGGCTAATCTGAATGGAGCTCAGCCATCTGAGGGAAACAGGCATTGCTAGACGAGTGACAAATGTGAGATGAATACAGTGGGAGATGCGAGGCCAGAGAAGCCAGCCTGAAAGCACAAGGATGTAACGGTGGCGTCTGCTGCAGCGGTTCAGAACCCCCCTGGGCTTCACCTTCATATGCCACTCAACCTCATTACAGAAGGCAATGAAGGGTCACTGAGAATCTTACTCAAGTACACACACACACACACACACACACACACACACACACACACAGACATACACACACACACACAGACACACACAAACACACACAGACATACACATAGTAGCTGCACAAACTGCACAATACAAACACAAGGTATGCACATTTCATCTTTTCTGAGACCCGTTCAATAGATTTCTCCTTTATTGCCTACTTATGGGGATATTCCTTGGTTAGTAGGGGTTTAAATCTCTCCGTTATTGCAATTCCTAAGGCGCCACAACGGTGGATACATGAACTGTGAAATGACCCAGCGTTCCCCTGACCCTGCTGAAGAGCCTCTGTGTGGGCTGTAGCCACGAGGACCACAGGGTCAAAGAGGGGTGACGGCAGAATGAGAGTCCCACGGGTCCAAGGTGAGGAAGGGGTTTCATTACTTCAAACAATAAAGATTCCAACTCCAAAATCCTCTACCACGCCAAGATTGTGACAATCAGTAGGCCGATTGAATTTTGACCCCTGGGTTTCCATGGCAACAATGTCTGTGCCAAGGCATGTGTCCAGTGTGATGGACAGACGGGAAGAGGTTTACAGGACACACACCACCGTCAGACACACAGATAACACGCCATTGGTAAACTCATGGTTGCCCTTTACCGAGTCTGTTCCTCCTCTCTTCTTAAATGAGTATTCAGTTGACAAGATCATCTCCAGATGGACTTTTTAAAAGGATGTCATTTCTGAAAACAGCAGTAAACAGCACACGGCAAACGTCTGCCATCGTTTAAGAGAGAATGTTCTCAGCAGGAATGGGAAGGGGGCCGTGACAATGCTGTTCATTCATCAGAGGTTTTTATGGAGTTCCATTATCGGTGTGTGTTAACAGATGCAAACAGGCCAGAACATCCAACATACCCCCCTCAGGACAAACCTGCTATTGAATTCCTATTCTCATGTTGCTTATTCTGCTGGATACAGCTCTGGTCTACCTGTTAACATCCCGTTCAACATTTCTTCTTTTGCCTATGGGGAACGATATTTGCCTATGCATAACTGCACTTTTGATGACTCTGTTCAGGTAAGGTGAGGAGGTGAGTAATGACTGAGGCAGCTAAATAGGGCTCCTCAGCTCGGATGTACATCTCATGTAAAAGAGGAGGTTATGTCTGGTGTGGCTTCTTATCAAACTGTGTGTCTTCCTAGAAGACTGTCAGCGCTGACGGACGGGGAAATGAGGCCTTGGTGGGCACTGAAATGGAACAAAAGATGTCTCAGTCAGATAGTAGCAGGCTAATGAAGTTCTCTGTGCGCTACGCCGCTGTGCGCCCAGCAGTGTCTGTCACCACAAAGCTCTGAGATGTCTTTCAGCATATATAAAAAATAAATAATCTTTCGACGACATCAAGATGACATGATGAAGCCGATACAAAACATGTTCGCTGACAGTGATCAAACAGGGACGAGCTGAACAACGTGTTGTCATCGCTCCCCTTGTTCTTTCGGGTGTCGACTTGTCCGATGATGTCGTCCTCCTTCGCCGCTGGCTCTGTCTCATCTCTTATGTGCATCCATTAAGCCAGGAATGATGAGGGGAAGCCATCACAAGGGCAGCCACAGCAGGGTCTAAAGCTGATTATAATACTGCCAGCCAACACACACACACACACCCTTTAAGCACACTGATACATTCAATTGAAAATACACCCCAGGAAACTAATCAATATATATGAACGGATATAATATCATATAATTTATCTTGAGGGCGATAACGTCCATTGATTAGCATTTGCATCAAGGATCTTCAATCACTCTTATTGTTTGTTGGGTATTTTGCAGATGGATAATTTGGCAAAGTTTCACATAGACTATAGATCTACACTCATCGCACTCTCCCTCAGCGGTTTCCCTGAAATCAAATGAGCTTGTCCAGCATTTAAACGTGAGAGCCACTTGTAGACGAGGCTTCCCTACATCATTCTTAATGACTGGCCAAGCAAGTGCCTGGTGGTGCTTTAATTTGATTGTACAGCCATTCAAAGTGGCCCTGGGGACTGTGGAAGACTGCAGTAATACTGTGATTAAAATACCACACTGCTGAAGTGAACACAACGTCCAGATAACAAAGCCTTATTTCTTATCTCTCAAGTAGGGTGGTTGAATCATGGTTGTTTACGACAAGAGGTTAACATGCCGGGTTTCTAGACTCCACAAGCTTCTCTGAAAAAGAGAAGGATATTCAGGCAAAATGAAAGCGAATGAATCTAACAAGACAGGGTTGTAACAAAAACTCTAAATGACTTATCAATGTCTTCCTGTGCCATGCTGATTGGGTTTCCAGTGTGAGCTATTGAAAAAAGAAAGTGATGAGCTCAAATCAGCCTTGAGTGAGGTAAGTAGATCAATGACAAAAGGCTGGTTGAAACTTATTGAGTGTCATTAAATGCAATCGTACCCTCTAATGTGGAGGACAGTGCCAGACACGTCTGACATGAATCCCAATGCCTCCTCTGAGTCATCGGGTTTTCACAGGAACAGCCCGTCTCAGCACATACAGCTAAGCGATCTAATGTGTGTGATCAGCAGAGCATGCGTTCAGATGTGTGTGTTCAGTGATAGCACTTCCCAGGGGACTGCATGTATTCCCTAGCGGAACACCGAGCGGAATGGGCTTGATTTATGTTCTGCCCCTTACGAGACTGTTCCCTCTTTAGTTTCTCTCTCTCCCTCTCTTTTACTCTCGGAACCTCCCTCTCTCCACTCCCCCCAACACCTCCCACCTCTCTTTCTCGCAGCCTCTCCTTCTCTGCCTGGTGGTGAACTAGGCTGGGGGAGGGATAGAGGAGATGAAGCCTGTCTGGTTCTTAGGAAGAAGCCCCAAGCATGTGAGGCCACTGGAGCTCACCTCAGGAGAGCAGGGCTGCATCCACCAGCAGAGTCTCTGTAGAGGAGCTGGAAGAGAGTCTGTTCCATATCAGCTACCACATCCCTACTGTTCCTGAGGGACTCGTGTGTGTGCGCTCCGGCACGGACTCTCCCGACCTGAACATTTCAAAGATGTAATAACAAATGTTGCTTTATACAACCATTTATGGTTTTATTGCTTTCCCGTGACAAGTGCCATAGTATTTTACCTTGAGCATCACCAAGGGAGACACCAAGCTAAGTAAAATATGTTGTCGTTAACAAACAATACCTCAAGGGCAGTGGAATTTCAAAACATCAGTCTGCACACATTGCTGTAACCAAATATAAATGTCCTCTTGGAAACTCAACAAGAATGATAGCATTAATCATCTTTCGACCATGGGTTAGATTTGAGATTGTTTTTAAAGTGTCAAATTGTGTAAGAGGTAAAACAGTAAACCCCAGACAAATATGAACTCATGAACATTGAGCCAAACAAGTTACAATTATATGGCATGCAGCTCCAAGAGGCAATAGTGTACTTTGAGGAAAGCAAACAACAATAACAATGTACCTGACTATGAGTACCAAACACTAGAAGAATCCCTATTATCCCAACATTATCCACATTGTTATCATCTACTGGTTCACCTTGTACAGAAAAGGAAGTACACAGACGGTTTTCACTGCAGTTAAACCTCTTGGACTGATGTGAGTTGTGAATCATGATCAGAAAATACTGTCGATGGGTTTTTACCTGCGTGGATCAGAGAATCAATAAGGCGTTCATGTCACATTAATCAAAATGAGACTAACAGAATCCTGCGTGTGTGACTTGAATGTTAACTCCTTTTAGATCTTCAGTCACCTGGAAGTCCAGAGCATTTGTGTATATAACTGTTTTTGAAAAGTCTGAAGTGATCGGAATCACGTTCCGATCAAATGCATCGAGCCAGGGTGAACAAAAATACTTCGGAAAAGCTATGTCATTGGTGGGATCAAAGTGACCAGTTTTGGTGTTGTTTCAGTTTTTGTGTACTGTGTTCTGCATTACTTTCTCCCCTCCCCATCCTCACAATGTGTTCGTTCCTCATCCGTTTTTACTCATGCAAGAGTTTACATGGAACACTTCTGGACGAATGAGGGTCTACACACCAACTCATGTGAGAGGTACAACAATTATGCCGCTATTAACATAAAAATAAACGTTTCAGTTGGCTTTGTGGCAGTAATTACCAGTTTAAAAACCCATAAATTACAAGGAATTAGTATACTAAATAATTTAGCATAGTGTCTTTCAGTTGTCCCCTGTCCAGCATGAATCTATTCATAAAGAATTCTCCTTGTTAGAGAAACATCTACTCACAAGTGATGAGTGTGTAACGCTAAGCCCCGTGACAAGAGAGCTTATAGCTTGTTCATCCCTGGCTGTTGGTATGACCCCAATCAACGCATTGACACCATAGTTGTCAGGATTATGATTTTGGTGAATTCCGAACAAGGAATAGAGAAAACTACAGATCACTGCTGTCAAAAAGGTTTCAAAGTCAGTGGTGTTCCATGTATTCTAAATGTGGAGAGACACTGAGCCAATGTTGTACAGTAAGTAACAACTTAAATACCCTCTGCTTCCCTGACTATGATGTTCCATGAGTCCATCTGCTCCTAGTCTTTGTAAGAGTGTGTCCCTGAACGTCTAAACACCACGCAGGCATGCAACACTGCGAGCAAAAACTATTCAGTGCTGGAATGGATTATTTTCTGCCTCCAGTAGAGTTCTGATGATACCTAGAAGCCTTTCACCCCCTCACCCATGCCTCAGTACGACAGATAAGGGAGGAGCAGAGGTGTTGCAGACCAAAGAGGTTGTGTCTTCTTTTTGTTCGTGTTTTTTTGCCAACCGAATAAACAATCCTCTGATACATCTTGAGAAAGAACAGGACACATCCTCAGTGTTATGCTAAACGTGTTCGATTCCAAAATGGCTGCCTGGCTGGCACTGTCCCAGTCTCTATTGGGCTTTATGGAAGTCTGAATACATTTTCTCAAAATAACCACAGCTCTGACATTCCACAAACACAAATCAGGCAAAGGAAGAGAGAAAAGCCACAAGAAGAAGCTAACAGATATAGACTACTTTTATTGAACCAGTTGTCAACAATTCTTTCTTGAGCAATCAGAGTACAGCATGGCCCCTACAACTGTGCAGCTGTGCCATTTCAGGTCAATCCCCTGTGGTTGACCAGCCGGTCACCTCTAATGACCATAGACCAGGCTCTGATCCTGCTTGTAACATGGTGATGTCTCCCACTGCTGTGGACACAGGTCCAGGATTTACTCTCTTTATTACCTCAGTAGAGAGTTTAATTTCCTGCCCATTTGGGTGTGTTAGTGCTACAAGCAGGCATGTGTCACAACTGGCAATCACTCAGAGTGATACTGGGAGACAAAGACACACAGCAGCATCATTACCCCAGGCAAAGAGACCGCCTCTCCAAGGAGAATTACACTGGACTGGCGACGAGAAACGAAAGTAGAGAGATAAATGGGGAGCTACAAGGAGAAAGAGAGGGACAGGGAGGGACCGATACAGAGAGAGAGAGAGAGAGAGAGAGAGAGCGAGAGAGAGAGAGAGAGAGAGAGAGAGAGAGAGAGAGAGAGAGAGAGAGAGAGAAGTAAAGAGATGGAGAGTGTATTTTAAAGCGTTTACAGTACACTAAGGATGTTATGTGACACTTATTACTTCATTGATTGGTCCAAGGAAGCTCATAAACATAATTTGGCTTCTGTCTTGATGAATAAGTAACCACCAAAATTGTTTTTAATCAACGTGCTGTCCCGGTAGGGTTATGCTGAATTCATTATGATGGGGTAGGGAATATACTTAGAATATTCTGTTATATATTAAAAGTAAAGTTTGCATTCTTTTGTGAATTTCTAATAGCTACCCAGTGAGCGTATGTTGTGGCACTGTTACTGTAAATGGTTATCGCATGAGTAGCTTTTTAGAGAATACTGTCTAGAGCTGTTATTACTGGCCTCTGTACGCACAGTGAACTACAACAGTCGTAACAGTTATCACTATAAAACACTGATGTGTATCAACTTGAGTTATATGGTCATAAAATACATAAAATGGCGTACTTCATGTAAGATAGGGCTTTAGGTAGGGTTCTAAAGCCTTTATTAAGTCTTTTATAATAATTTCTGTAAAGCGACCTAAACTGTGTCTTGGTCTAATGGAAGACAGCTTGTCTGTGTTTAATATCAGTGTTGATAAATTAAAACAATTATAAGGCAAACGTGTCACAAAATTAAGGTTCTAAATCTTACCTATTCTAGCATGACACAAAAGTGTGAGAGGGAAAGTCAGACCTTGTGGCCAGATGAGGTGCAGATTAAGAACCAAGAGAAGACGCAATAGTACAATTGTCCATATTTCTTTTCATACCTAAACATTACCGGTCACACACATCCAATCTGACCAGATCTTGACCCTTCTTTCACTGATCATAACTGTCATTCAAGGAGGTGTTAGAAACATCAAGAAAAACACATTCAAGTAACTCAAGTGAGCAGGGTGTTTACCAGCCCCACTACTACAGGTATTGTATTTTATACTGTGTGCAGTCCGTGGGTTTCATCTTTACATTTAGCATATCCTCTTATCCAGAGAGACTTGCAGAAAGTACACAGATAGGGTGGGTAGGGTGAAGTGCTTTGCCCAAGGACACAACGTGATGTTGGCACAGTCAGGGTTTGAACCAGGTACTTTCTGATTACTAACCCAACTCCCAACAGTGGGCCCCAAAGTCTCCTCTCCCAGTCGACCTCCCCTCTCCCATCCTCAGCCACGTCCTGAGCAGCAAGGAAGGATATTCCCCACTTCCTAGAGCTCCACCCTGCCCTACGTACCAGAGAGGAAAGAGGAGAGAATAAAAAAACAGAGTTGAAATATTCCTAGGGGGATAAACCTGAGAACGGGAAGAGACTAAACATTGTTGATTCACCATTCAGAAGCTCCACAGCAAACACGCTTCCACATTTTTTAAGAAACTGACTCGATTTTACGGGCCTGAGGCTTCTGTATGAATTGATCATACATCTTGACGTCGTCTTACATTGTTGTAATACACAGTCAGAACTTTTCTCCATCTTCCAAAGAGCTTTGTTGATCTGTAGCAGACATTCTTTAGATGCTGCAGAGTGGAAGGTGTCATCATTTTAATCTCATTCAACATAGAACCTAACTCTCTTGGTAGACAGAATGAATGGTAAGACAGGAAACATGCTGAGGAGGACAGGAAATGGAACGTACAAGCAGGAATAAACAGGGTTGAAATAGCCAGAAAGGAAATGTCCCTTTCTCTGTACTCTTATAAGAATACTCATTTAGTGTCCTTGAAGAACCTCGCACAAGCTGATCCCACAGATGAGGGAAGTAAAAGGAAAATCATATGACTATAATGATAGAAAATCCTTTATGTTGGGATTGCACTGACATTGTTCACCTCAAAGAGGTGTCTGGACATTGGACGTAATTGTTCATGTCAAATTACCTTTAGGTTTCATGCGTTAAAAAAATATTATGTTCATAATAAGTGATACACATAAGTGATACACTGACATTCCTTCGTGGATGGCCCCTGACTTTCTTGTGATTCTGCTAAACACTGGTGTGGATGATGGGACCTCCTTTCAGTCTTAGAAAAGCTCTCGGGGACTAAACAGCGGGAAAAAACATGTGAGGCAAGGTCACAGTGAACCCTCCGCCCCTCCAGCCAGGAAGTGCCTAGCACAAACTGCATGTGGGGCCCTGCCCATCAGAAACAGGAAGTACAAAGTGCAAACCAGCAATGACGGCCCACCCCTCACACCAGGATTATGTATTATATTGTCCACTCTCCGGTTCTGGTCTTAAAGACTGATTTAGAATGAGGTCTCCCTCTATCTCTTCCTGGGGACTACACTGTAGGTTTTGTGAACTGAGGTTTATCACGTAAACAATATGACCCCTTTCAGGGATGGAAGTAATGAGTTTCAAGTGGAACACATGAGTGTTCATGGCCATCAATTTACTACTTTTAAGACTGCATTCGTGTTTATACTTGCAACTTATTCATCTCTGACCCCTTTGGGGTTTGGCTGCTTTACACAACGTCAAACTGTTGGCATGGAGACAAACAGGAGCGAACGCACCTGAACCATCAAAAACAAAATGTCTTTACACAGCACATTTAATATTTGCTGGACTTTAGAGTTACAATGAAAACACCAGGCAATTTCATTTTAGGAAGTAAACACGTCCATCATATTTACTAATTTAATAAGTGTCTAATGGGCACCAGGGGATGTTTCCTGCTATAAATTGGGGTTGCATATTCCTTTGCTAATTTATTCAGACAAACTTGATGAGAGTCAGGTTTTAAATTGTATGCATTTTTTTTCTACACAGCACATTCAGTCAAACACATACACACATACACACATTAGCGACAGGACAACACAGTTTTATAGGGATAGTGTAATGATGTTGTGAGCAGTATAGATAAATCACATGGGCCTTAATCAGCCCACTGAGGCAGAGGAGTGATCCATCATTTTGGTGACTGTGAAGCACTCTGAGTGAGCAGAGCCCTTCTCCCTCCACTGACAGCATCACTCACTAACCTCCATAGGAGACAAGAATGACACCTCATCATTATCGCCATCAACCCTACTGGAGAGTACATATGTGCCACTTCTCAGTTAACTGTAGTCTATGACACTATGGTTCAAGTAGAGAGTCTCCTTGACAACAATCCATATGTTTCTTGGACCGGTTTAGTTGTTCAATATGGATCCACAAGTTGCAGGTGTATTAAGGGTAGTCCTGCTACAGTTTAGGGCACCTTTTATTTGAGCTTAACCCACACTGGGCGTCAAAGTCTGAACCTCAGGCTTCCTAGCATGACCACTAACCAGCTACACACCCGAAAAACTAGTCTGACACTGGTGGACTGTACAACTACACAGAACCTAGCGTAATATTTTTCCAAGAAAGATATCAGAGAAGCTTTGAAACTAACACAAGGTCACCTGCCGCTCTGCCGTTAAGACCGTCTAAGACCGTTTCATCCAACTGACTGGCCCTTGATGATGGAGTGGTGATCTAGATTCACTCTGCTCACAGTTCTCTATGCATGCAACTCAGCTCACAGTGATGGACGAGAGACGGCGCAGTCACCTCAAAGGCATTGTGACATTCAGAAGCTGCCTTTTGAAAGGCAGGAGAACTGATAAATGATGTGGAGGAATCTGTTTATAAGGCCATAGGTTGAAACTGGAATGAGTTTCGCTTGACAGTTAAAAAAATGTGTGAAGCGCTGAACTATTATTCCTATTTCTTTATATATCAATGTGTTCTCAGCCATTTTGTTCTTTTTTTGGGAAACCAGGTTCCCAGTGACAGGTTTTACAAGTATAACTTTTAATGTTTTTTTTATATATTTTTTTATGTCTCCCATATTTGGGTAGGTCTGTATAATCGAGAATAGAAGAGAGACCCAATCAAAAGAGGCTGGAATGGTATTCAGTCAGCTATGAAGGTCAACCCTGAGTTTACATGCTTATTAGTCATCACTTTCCAGAGGCTGTCACTTGGAACAAAAATCTCATTAAAATAAAAAAGTCACAATCTTTGTCTGAATTGCATGAAGAATTAATTCTTATAAAATTATAAATAGATGCATGCATTTCTGTACATACAGACACCCGCACACACACACCCACAGCATATAGTATATGTAAATTCTGGCATAGTGGAATCCAACTTTGGTCTCAGCAGGAGGTAACAAGAGATGCATTTTCATAATATAGTCGTGGTGGAACAATAATAAATTGATTTATTAATAATATAAATGGGCTAGTAGGTATGTGTGTAAAAGTACAACAGGTACAATAATCAGACAACACTATAGTCGGAAATTGGGTAGGCTGGTAAAGACATCATAATTGGGGATCTTGAAAGCTATTATCATTTGGAACTCCTACAATCTCTCACCAGCCATGTATTTGCACCTTTTTTCACATGTAATTGCACAATATACACTTGCTGGACTCTCATTGCTATGAGAGCAATCTTAATTAGTAGAGAAAGGTGTTTCTCAAAATAACCACAAAGAGTAATACATACTAGTCACCCCTGAATAATTGATCATGCAGAAGATTGCATTCAGACCAATAAAGTCAACTAAGATTAATTGCTCATCTAAAGAGCTCTGTCTTCTGAGATACACTCCGGATTTTATCCTGTCCTTTAAGATTGTTAACTAGTTTTATTGGTAATTACTGATTTTATAAGACTAAACTCAAAGGAGCCGTGTAAGAATCATCAGTGTCATAATAAAAAAAAATCAATAACTATAATAGACTACTTAAGTTGAAAGTCTCTAACACGCAATACATTAGCTTGTACAGGTTGATGAAACGTTTCAAAACGTGATCTGTTTTTTTTAATGGAAGCAAATCAGTGACGAAAGGCATTGAATACTTAATACTGAAATTAAAACACGATTCAAGCTGCTCAAAGTCGAATGGCGATCTTCAGACCCCAAAAATTCGAGTTATTCTGACATTAAAATGAAGTCACATTTCAAATTTAAATAGGTGAATTAAAACCTACAAATTCGGTGGTGTTTGAATTTTAATATTTAAAAGTATGCAATAGCTTACTAAAAAGTACGTTACAAATTCGCATAGTTTTTATGATGTAGAATCACAAATCACAGAGATTCGAACTCATGACCTCCTTGCTGGGAGGCGAGAGCACTAACCGCTCTGCCACCGCGCCCCCTACTGGTGCTCCAGAGTGTCACCATGGTGACGCCTGGCCTAGTTTACCCAGTGACAGATTTGCCGCTGTCCTCTGATTGGTCCACCACAGATCCTGCAATGCATTGTGGTCGAATGTAAGTAACAAAATATGGCGGATTCGGACGAGCCGTAAGTAGCTAGTTGCCGAAGAAAACAAGCAAGAAATAGCAAATAACTGCCCGAACGATGCTTTCAAATCTCATTAACCGATGAAAGCAACGCATGAATCAACCTTCTTTTATTCTCTCTTTTTAGGGAGAAGAAAAGAAGGAGAGTAGTGGAGCTGACTGAGAAGTTAGTAATGATTTGCTAGAACTGGCAGTAGTAGATTTAAGGTTACTAGCTAGCGTGCAGACAGTGCAGACTGCTGCAGTCAAGACTGTCAGCTAGTTTGTAAACGTGATTCCTTTAGGATTTATATATGGGTCTAAGGCAGGGGTGGGCAATTCTGGTCCTCGAGGGCCGCTGTCCTGAAGGTTTTAGATGTTTCCCTGCTCCAGCACACCTGATTCAAATGAACAGGTCATTACCAAGCTCTGTGGAAGCCTGTTAATTATAATCAGGTGTGCTGGAGCAGGGAAACATCTAAAACCTCCAGGACAGTGGCCCTAGAGCAGTGGTCTTCAACCCTGGTCCTCAGGACCCACTGTCCTGCATGTTTTAGATGTTTCCCTGCTCCAACACACCTGATTCTAATGCATGGGTCGTTATCTAGCTCTGAAGAATCCTGGTAAACGATCATGCATTAGAATCAGGTGTGTGGGAAGGGGGAAACATCCAAAACATGCAGGACAGTGGGTCCTGAGGACCAGGGTTGAAGACCACTGCCCTAGAGGACCAGGATTGCCCACCCCTGGGCTAAGGAGTCACCTAGGGTTGTAGTCTGCTTGACTACACAGCGTAGACAGCTGAGATAAACTAGTTTGTATACGTCAATGGACTAGCTAGTAAGTTACTGCACCTAACTAACTTGGCAGATGAGCTGTATGGTCACTCGCAGCCCACTCGCTAGTTTTAACAAGCCTACAGTGAATGTTTTATAATGAAACAATTATACATGGGTCCTGTCCTCCAAAAACAAGGGCAATGACGATTTTTGGCTACGATCATTTATTTGGACCATCCATTCCTGTGGGCAGGTTAGCTAGCGAAGTTAAGCTTATTCTGACACCACTTCTCAAGTTTACGCAGTAGCCTTTATTTTGTCATCATTATTGTGTTCAGTGTCATTTTGTCTGAAAATCATGGGTTAGCTAGCTAGTTCCCCCCCTCTCCCCTATTGAACCAACACAATGTCAAGTTCGCATTTAAGTTCAAATCAGCTCAAAAGCAAGGACTTGCATACATGCTGCACGTTAACCATCAGATATGCACTATGTCATTTGCATGATTTGTTGTGGAATTAACTTTATGACAAGGAGTTATGCCATTTTCACTGAGATTGAATCTCTATGTATCCAATTGAACTGTTGTGGTGTTTACAGGATGGTGGTGGATGGTGGCAATGGAGACCGGAGCGAATGGGAGGGTCGATGGAATCACGTCAGCAAGTTTCTGGAGAGACCGGGGCCTTTCACCCATCCGGACTTTGAAGCAAGCACAGAGGTAAAGTGGCATCCTAGGTACCAAATGTGTGTGCACGTGTTAGAATTAGACATGGCTGCGTGCTGATACTGCATTGACAGATGTTTATTTCTTGTGTCCTTCGCTGATGATTGTATATTCCTCACAGAGTCTACAGTTTCTATTAGATACCTGCAAAATCCTTGTGATCGGTGCAGGTGGCCTCGGATGTGAGCTTCTTAAGGATCTGGTATGACTCCACTGTCCTTTTCCTTGGACTAGATTTTACCTCCTAATACCTAATATATGGCATATGTAGTTTGTACTCTCATTGGAGGTGTAATTCCACAAATGTTCTTACAAATACTCTTGTCTTTGTCCTTTCAACCAGGCCCTGTCTGCCTTTCGTAACATACATGTTATAGACATGGACACCATTGACGTGTCAAACCTCAACAGACAGTTTCTCTTCAGGTCCAAGCCTCTTTAAGACTGAGTTTTTCAGTTTCTATATGTTATGTAAGTCAATAAGGCTTTTTGTTGACTTTCCTGTATATTCCCGT
This sequence comes from Neosalanx taihuensis, assembly GCA_030340665.1. NCBI lineage: Eukaryota > Metazoa > Chordata > Actinopteri > Osmeriformes > Salangidae > Neosalanx > Neosalanx taihuensis. The sequence goes on from CM059289.1 coordinate 13,356,715, forward strand.
AGACCTAAAGACATTGGACAGCCTAAAGCAGATGTTGCAGCTAATTTCATCAACAGCCGTGTTCCAGGATGCACTGTCGTCCCGTATCCTTTATAAGTGAATGATATGCTTGGTGAAGCATTTTTAGTATTATTATTATCCAGAAATCACTAAATGAAAGAATCCTTGATCCTTGTTCAGACATTTCAAGAAAATTCAAGACTTTGATGAGACTTTTTACAGACGTAAGCCTCAAGTTCTTTTTGTTTGATCTTTGACCAAATATAGATTTTTTTTTAAATTAATTTGGTCCCTATCCTTTTTTTCAGAATTCCACATTATTGTTTGTGGACTGGACTCCATCATAGCCAGAAGGTGGATGAATGGCATGCTGGTACATATAACTCAATCCATTCTTCAACACTTAAGAACTTGCTTGCTCGAATTTTAATGACTTTACGCCTGGTTGACTGAAGCTTTTCATCCTATCTCAGCTTTCTATGCTGGTCTATGACGATGGAGTGCTAGACCCCAGCTCCATAATCCCTCTGATCGATGGAGGAACTGAGGGGTTTAAAGGCAACGCTCGGGTGATCCTGCCTGGCATGACTGCCTGCATCGACTGCACCCTTGAGCTGTACCCTCCACAGGTCTGCAGCAATGCCTTTCCAGCAAAGTACCACAAAGCAGAAAAGCACACAATCTATTCCACCCATTCAGCCAGTTAGATTAGATTAGGTTAAACTTTATTGTCATTACACAGGTACAAGTACAGGGTAACAAAATACAGTGAGCATCCAACCAGAAGTGCAAAACAGTTATGACAACAGAATATAATAATAAATATGGGTATACTCAGAATATACACAGTATGAACAGTATAATCAGAATATACAAGAATACAGAATGTACAGATTAAAGTGATTAAGTATGTACAGTTAGTGCAAATGATGCTGTACATTCTGTACTTAATCACTTTAATCAGTTGAAGCTGACCCTTATGTTAAAGCCTACCGATTTCTCTTGTCAGATCAACTTCCCTATGTGTACGATAGCCTCCATGCCTCGGTTACCAGAACATTGTGTTGAGTATGTCCGCATGCTGCTCTGGCCTAAAGAGAAGCCTTTTGGAGGTGAGCATCCAACTGTGCGGCCATAACATGTTCTTACTTCTAGAATCTTCCCATTGAGTGTTGTGATGTGTATGTCTGTTGTGTGTGTGTACACACAGATGGAGTGGGGCTGGATGGCGATGACCCTGAGCACATCCAGTGGGTGTACCAGAGGTCTTTGGAAAGAGCAACTGAGTTCAGCATCACAGGAGTGACCTACAGACTCACGCAGGGTGAGGACCACCCTCCATCTGTGTTGTAAACCACACTATCCCTGTTCTTAAGTCCCTAAAGGGATCTGACCTAGAACAAGAGATGGGATGAAGTTTCAAATACAAAGTTTCTATATTAATAGTATTCTTTGTTCCCAATGGAATCATTGTATGGTCTGGACAGATAGTTGCAAATGTATTGATTTTCTCTGCATGTACACTACAGGTCAAACGTTTGAACATACCTTCCCATTTGAATTAATGGGAAAATGTGTCCAAACCTTTGACTAGTGGTGTATGTAGTGGCAGTATACTTTCCCTATTAGACCCTTGTGTTATACGTTAACCACGGATGTATGCCTGTTAATGTTTACTTTGTACCTCATAATGCAGGTGTTGTGAAGAGGATCATCCCGGCTGTGGCATCCACAAACGCGGTCATTGCTGGTAAATCATAACATTTTCAACCCTGTCTGAAGCTTAACAGGCTGTTGGATGTTGTTAAATATGGTGCAACACTGTAAGTGTGTGTCAGTAAAATTTACTGTTTCTCCTTTAATTTCAGCTGCCTGCGCCACAGAGGTTTTTAAAATAGCATCAAGGTGAGCTTGTGGTCCCTGGCTGCAGTCATACATTAATATGTCACAGATGTTATGTTAATTGAGAAACTCCTGTTTTCAACGTTATTTGCAGTGCCTACATTCCTTTGAACAACTATATGGTTTTCAATGATGTTGACGGTCTCTACACCTATACGTTTGAGGCAGAGAGAAAGGTGGGTTCTTGTGCTGCTTCCAGAGTGTGAATATGTTGTAGCTGAAGTACCTACTCCTCAGTTATAGAGTTATAGATAGACCAGCTGTTCTATCTTTGTGATTTCTACCTCAGGATAACTGTTCAGCATGCAGCCAGGTGCCCCAGAAACTGCACTTTCCCCCCACAGCCAAGCTTCAGGACCTGCTGGACTACCTGACAGAGAACGCCTCGCTGTAGGTTCAGCTGTCACTGACAGCTCCCAAACGAACACCCTTTTGGATTTTATTTTACACCTGCTCTGTAATTAAATTGAAACGTATCCATTTCTTTAATAATATGTAAAATTATTATCTTTCCAGACAAATGAAATCGCCTGCTATCACAGCAACAGTGGAAGGAAAAAACAAAACTTTGTACTTACAGGTGATTACTGCCAAATCTTATGTTTCCGCCTTTAAACGTTAGACTAGTCTAAGCTCCTTAGACTAAAACATTAGGCATAATTGGCATTCCTTTTTATCTGATAGCCTTATGAATATATATATATATATATATATATATATTTTTTTTTTTTACTTCACAGACCATTGCGTCAATTGAACAAAGGACACGTCCAAATCTGTCTAAAACGCTGAAAGGTGAGATTATTGAACTGAATTTATTTAAAACTAAACATGCATGCAGTATAGCAGTCCATTATAGTTTAGCTTTAGTAAGTTATTACACAAGTGAGTCTTCATATAGGGAAAGTTGGGCTTTCCAGGGGTAAGTGGATGTTCCACTACCCCTTTAAAGTGTCTTCTATATTATGTCATCTTACACTTTTGTAATAACCTATACCACTAACATTAGGTTAGTTAATGTAAAAAGATATCTTCTGCCTTCTCATTTATCGAATGATTTTATTTATGTATACCTTTTTGTTGTTGTAGAACTTGGTCTTACAGATGGACAGGAGCTGGCAGTTGCTGATGTCACTACTCCCCAGACCTTAATCTTCAAAATCAGCTTCACTTCATAGGACATATTCTTTATAACAATTGTAAAACTGTATTTAAGTACAATTATGTAAATAGGAATGTGTCTATTTCGCTTATTGATTTGTGAGCCCGTATCTGATGGCAATCATTTCAATGTTTTGGTGAAGCTCTATTACTGTTAAGGATATTTACAGTATGTGTTTCATGCACTGTAACCTCACGACCTCCTTTACCTGGTAAAAAAAATAGGTTGTTCATTTAAAATGGTGATATTTGTATTTATTTTGTTAGTGTTTTTATTTGACCTGCAATCACTCTGGTACTCCAGAAATGATAGTGGTGCAATGTAAACAGGAAATAAATGTTTTCCTATACAGTGACTCTGCCTTTGGGGGGGTGTGTTTGTGTGGAGTGTGTTGGATGGTTTGTTGGATATTGCATCATTCTGTAGCTATAACACGGTATTCTGGGTTAAGAACATACACAGCCAAGGATCAGCGGTATATTCATGATATTTAAGTAGGTCATCATATTTAATGAAGTTCTACTTCTGGCTGGTTCACCAGCTCGGGTGATGGCGTCATGAGGCTACGTGGAACGGAAGTGCTAGGCAGTAACCAAAACATTACAACTTGGCAAGCTTCAACACTTCGGATTAAAACAGTCATGCCTCGACTAAGGAAGGGAATTAAACTACGACGCATGGATTTTCTATATCTATTCATGCGGCACTGACTTGTGAATTTAGAAAGTTAGCCAGCAAGGTTTTTATAACGATTGTTATGGTGATTCCTGCTTCGCCATCCAAGCCAACCAAGTACTGCGAAGAAGCTAACGTGCTAACTAATCTAGCTAGCAAGTAAACAAGACTCGATGTTACAGCAAGCTAGCTTGTTGACCAGCTACAGTTCCGTCTATCTCTTTACATAATTGGATTGTCATTAACATGTATGATATGTCCGGTCGAAAAAGTGCTCCATAGCACGTTGTTGCGCTCAGCTAACTAGCTACAGTACAAGCCAACTGCACATTAGCAAAGTGTGCTAAGTTAGCTAGGACCAACAGAAGAATAGCAAGAATGAGTTGGTTCAATGCTTCCCAGCTATCAAGTTTTGCCAAACAAGCACTAACAACAGCTCAGAAGTCCATTGACAGAGTCCTGGATATCAAAGAAGAGGACCAATGGGCTGACACTGTAGTAATGCCTTATGACGGTAAGTCGGGAGATTCTGTCCGTTGCAGTTCATCATACGGTATAACAGGGGTCTCCAATCCTGGTCCTCGAGGGCCGCTGTCCTGAATGTTTTAGATGTTTCCCTGTTCCAGCACACCTGATTCTAACGAAGCGTTGTTATCAAGCTCTGTGGAGGTGAGCAGGGAAATCTAAAAAACTCCTGCGGTATAACATTAGCCAAAGACTCATTTCAACATGTGGTCCTCTGTCTTGTCTTTGTTTTGTTGTCAGATTTACCTGTAAAGACTCCATTAAGTGGAGGATGGGGGATGACTCAGTGGGCTCCCCCAGCAGAGGAGGACACCACCACCCCTCCTGCGTCGTCTGAGGCCATCACCACCCCTGTCACTCGTACGGTTGTGGATGAGACCGAGAACTTCTTCAGTGCCTTTCTGCCCCCAGGGGAGTTGCAGGGTGGCAAGAGCACTCATGTGGTGTCTGTGCCGCCTGCCAAGTCCCCTAGACGGCCACAGGAAAATGAAGATAAGGGCACAGATGAAGGAATCAAAGATGAAGGGGACCCTCATCAGCCGGGACTGACAGAGTCTGACTGTCAGAAGAACTACGAGCCTGCTGAGGGCAAAGAAGTCCAATCTGAGCCTATGAAATCAGAGCCTGCTGCAATTACTGGCCCTAACCATCCAGACCCTCCAATGCTAGTTCAAGACGATTGTCCTGATGACTCTGACAGTCAGACAGTTGGGGTAGAAGAGAACTTGTTAGATACGGATATCCCCCCAGCTACTGCCCCGGAGGATTCTCAAGCAGAGCAGTCACCCAACCCTTCAGACCCTCCCCCTTCCGATGATGTCATCGACTACCCAGAATCGTCTGGTGTTTCGTCCGAACCCAATAACCCCTCCCCTACCCCGTCTCCTCTTACACCCCCTAAGGAGATTCTGTTACATCCCAAAGACCCCAAAGCAGAGGACAGGCAAAGTGACACCCCTTCCCCCCCAGTCAGTGCCTTTTCATCCGGCACCTCCACCACCAGTGACATTGAGGTTTTGGACCATGAGAGTGTGCTAAGCGAGAGCTCGGCCAGCTCCAGGCAGGAGACGGCAGAGGCCAAGGCGGGCCTCCATTTGATGCAGGGCTCCTTCCAGCTGCTCTCTGCCTCTGCCTGTGGAGACTTCCCTCGTCTGGAGGACTACACCAAGCTGACGGAGAGCTCTGGCTCGTCCTCCGACGCCTTTGAGCGCATCGACTCGTTCAGCATGCAGTCACTTGACAGCCGGAGCGTCAGCGAGGTCAACTCAGATGACGAGATCCCTGGAAGCAGGACTCTGGCGTCTGTCACTGCTGGGTCCACGCCCACCCCTGTTCTGCCATCAGCAGCACTGCCGAACCAGGAAGACAAGAAGGAAGAGGAGGAAGAGCTAACGGACATAAAGATGGACCAGTCGGCGGATGAGATGGAGGAGAGTGGACGCAGCGCCACCCCTGTGAACAGCGAGCAGCCTGAGGAGCTGGCTGAACCTAGAGACTCAGGGTCGGATCTCCCTTCGTCTGCTCCCCCGGAGGATTTTATTCCACCAATTACAGAGCAGAAGCGAAGCATTTCAACCTGTCAGATTCTGGAGCTTCAGAAGGTGACCACTGCTTTCAAGCGGAGACCTTTTCCTGCTTATCCTGTAACAACAGCCCTCATTAAATTTGGCACAGCAAACCTTTTATTTGCGTCACAAACCTGACCTCACATCTGTCTTTGAGAAGCACAAGCCTTAACTAATGGTGGCTTTTCGCTCACTACACAAGGCTGCCTGCCACATTTCTCATGCACGTGATTTAAAGTCGTGTTCTCTCTGCAGGTGATAGATGAGCTGTCGAGCCGCCTGGAAAAAAGAGAGTCTCAGCTCTTGGCAGCCAGTAAAGACAAAGCAAGGCTGGAGGAGGAATGTGACAACCTTAAAGAGTGAGCTTGACAATCTCAACACCTAATATATGACAGGCAGAAAGCACCATTCTATAAAAGGTTTCTGTATGTCATGCCAATGCAAATATTTGCTTTACCCTCAAACAAATATGCCGGTATTGCATATCATACAATCGTGGATGAGTTATCTGTTTACTGCCAGACATTGACTGAACGTATCTCAGTGTTTCAAAAGTTTCTAAATGCAATAATCATAGTTTGATTGAAAATGTACTAAATGTACATTCTATTGGAAGGATTGTAAAGCCATCAAGTTATCATCTTGTTTACTGTGTGTGCTTGTGTCTGATGTCTGCGGCAGTGAGGTGGTCAGCTTGAAGGACGAGAGCTCCTCGGTCCAGTCTCTCAAGGATGAGTTTACCCAGCGCATTGCAGACGCAGAGAGGAAGGCCCAGCTAGCCTGCAAGGAGAGGGACATCGCTAAGAAGGTAGCGCACAAGCCTCCATCACACACCTGCCGTTTCCTGTCCAACCTGTTCAGCTTTTTCTTGACGTCACAATTCATCTATTCATTCTGACATAACATCCTGTAATATAACAATGTATATTCTGCAGGAACAATAGTTGTATAATTGTAATTGTATTGCCTGTACATAATAACTTATCCCAGCCTCTACCCCCCTTGTGTGGATTCACTTACCTATTTTTCCCCCACCCCTTTATCCCTGTGTGCACTATTCTAATCTTTTACCTCAAACCCTTACCCCTGTGTGCTTTTGCGAGACTGCCGTTGCTGCTAAGGAGTTTCCCCCTAGGGGATTAATAAAGTATTATGAATCTGAATTATCTGTAGGAGATCAAAAGCATGAGAGAGGAGCTGTCCACCAGACTGAACTCCAGTGAAACCATGGAGATCATCCGTGAGAAGGAGGAGCAGATCCGAGGCCTTCTTGAGGAGGGTGAGTTAGACAGCAGGATGGCGTTTCTCACAGGGGTTATCCATGCACCAGCTTACCGACTTCTCCTTCCTCTTCCATTTAAGGTGAGAAGCTGTCCAAGCAGCAGCTGCAGCACTGTAACATCATCAAGAAGCTGCGTGGGAAGGAGAAGGAGATCGAAGCTAAACTCACCAGTCAGACCAAGAAGCTCAAGGAGCAAGAGGAGGAGCTGAAACACCTGCAGCAGGTCTCCCATCTTTCACTGCCGCCTGCTGCCCTCGCTTTCTATTGATAATGTTGGATTAGGGAGTGGTGTGTTGGGCACCCTCTACGGGTCATACACAGGTCCCTGTGGTGGGTGGGGGGGGGGGGGGGGGGGGGGGGGGCTTTCTTTAGCTTCATTGTTTTTGCTCTAGTATCCCCTAGTTGTCAGACTACACAGTCACACCTACACTAACCCCATAGTTTAGCCTCTCAAGCTGCAGTTTGAGAACCCTTAGTGCGGATAAGGGCGCTTGAACAGTGTTTCTTTGCGGCAGGTTCTGGATGGAAAGGAGGAGGTGGAGAAACAGCACCGTGAGAACATCAAGAAGTTGAATGCTATTGTGGAGCGCCAGGAGAAGGAGATGATCTCACAGCAGACTGACTCTGAGGAACTGCAGGAGAAGAGCCGGAGCCTGCAGGCCGCCCTGGATAACGCCTACAAGTAATCAAACGCACTTCATCTCAACCTGCCAGCGTCAGGAGAAGAAACAAAACCAGAATAGTTGCCTCAACGCTGATCTTTTCCATCTGTAACTGCAACTATTCAGCAGATTTAGCTGTGCTTAGTGACAGAGTATTTCTCCAACTGCAGGGAACTAGCTGAGCTGCACAAGGCCAAAGCCACCCAGGCCAGTGAGGTGCAGGAAGCAGCTCTGAGCAGGGAGACGCAGGCCAAAGAGGCCCTGAGTGTGGCCCTGGAGCAGGTCAAGGAAGAGGCCCGCATGCAGCAGGAGGCCCTTGTCAACCAGGTGACACCATCAGATTCATCTGACTGTATCGTAATGCTAGCTTGGTGGGTGTAATCTTGAGGGTACCCTCTTGTTACCCCTGTGTGGCCCTGCAGGTAGCTGACCTGAGACTGGCTCTGCAGAGAGCAGAGCAGCAACAGGCTAGGAAGGAGGACTACCTGAGGGAGGAGATCAGTGAGCTGCAACAGGTACCTTCATGTTGGCTCACTTGTTTCCCCAACACACTGATGCCTGCGTTTTAAGCCATTCAGTATATGCTTTCGCTATTGACCTTCAAAAACAATAGTAGATAATGATTGACTGTGCTGCCTTGTATTGATGTGGTTTCTGACCGGCACTGTAGAGACTACAAGAAGCTGAAACAAGGAACCAGGAGTTGAGCCAGAGCGTTACCTCAGCAACACGACCCTTGCTGCGGCAGATTGAGAACCTGCAGGCTTCTCTAGGGGGCCAGACTGCATCATGGGAGAAACTGGAGCAGAGTATCTCCGATCGCCTAGGTGACAGCTGTGCCTTTAACTGACATGAAGTTTACAGGTTACAGGCCTGAAGTTGTACGACTTTTTCAATGTTTGTTCCGTTCTTGTCTCTCCTCTTGAACTCTGACCAGTGGATGCCCAAGCCCAGCTGGCAGTTGCCGTGGAGAAGGAGCGCGCAGCTACGGAGGAGCTACAGGCAGTCAAGACCCAGCTGGTCTCTTTGGAATCCCAGAATTCTTTGCTCCGTCAAGAGAAGAGCCGCACCCTCGGCCAGCTGGATGCAGAGAAGAGCAGAAGAGAGAAACTGGAGGATGACAGCAGCAGGTACGGACAAATCCACTATTGATTGTAGCCTTTTGTTTACGATTTCTCAAGGTAAACCTACTGTGACTATCCATGAAGACCGGTCAGTCTGTGAGATATCCTGGGACCTCAACAACTGTATATCTGTTTTAATAGTTTGAATCTGTCCTGTTTTTTTTGTAGAGAGCATGTTGAGTTGGAGAACCTGAGGGGGGAACACAATAGAGTCCTGGAAGAGGCCAAGAAGGAGAAGGTATTGTATGTTCCAGCCTGACTTGCTAACATCACCAAGTCTGTAGGAATACTTATACATGGCTGTCTCCTCCCACTAGCTGCTACTGACCAATCAGCTAGAGATGGAGAAAATGAAGGTGGAGCAAGAGAAGAAGAAATGCTACCTAGCGCAAGAGGCCCTCAAAGACAAGGTAGAAAAGTTTTTGTTGTTGTGTTCTTTGTAAAGCAATTCAGCTGCTTTTGAACGTGGTTCCTAAACCAAGCTGCTGTGTGAATGAAACAGTGAAGTAATATGGGATGGTGTTTCCCTCCAGGAGAGGAAGATGATGGTCCACTCTACAGGGGAGCCTCCTGCCTCCTCCACACCTTCCCTGTCCCGCTCCAGCTCCGTCAGTGGGACCGAACACGCTGGCCTTCACACCTCCTTCCTCTCCCTGGTAGTCTGCCCTGACACTACTCAGCTCGTACTCCTAGCCCACCTACCGTCTGATGAACCGATGTTGTTGGTTTCAGTGATGATAACGTGACAGTGGCTTCTGTTTGGCAGGATGACCCTCTGGAACATTCCATGGGCAGCATGTCCATGTCTATAAGCGGGACCAACCTGTACGAAGCAGCTCGGCTTAGCGGAGGATCGAGCATCATGGAGAACCTCCAGTCACAGCTCAAACTTCGAGAGGGAGAAATTGCTCATCTGCAGGTCGCTGGATCCAGATGAACACAACATATTTGCAGATGTATTACATGTACCCTTTTTTTACAACTCTCAACTTAACTTTATTTCTCTCTTTTCTTTTCTTTTCCTTTCCCAGTTGGAGATCTCCAGTCTGGAGAGGAGTCGTTCGGTCATGGCGGAGGAGCTGGTGCGACTCACCAATCAGAATGATGAATTGGAGGACAAGGTGAAGGAGATCCCCAAGCTGAAAGTGAATCTAAAGGTGAGCAGGAGATTCAATCAGGTTCCAGAAACCTTTAATGAAACCATGGCTTAGTAAAACAGCTGATGGAATCACTTTAGTTGTTATGGGGGAGGGGGGGATTCAGTTGGTTATACAATGTCTTCTAAAAGAATCCAGTAATTTTTAACAGACACAAATAAGTAGTCACTGTTTACCTGTGTGTGTGTGTGTGTGTGTGTGTGTGTGTGTGTGTGTGTGTGTGTGTGTGTGTGTGTGTGTGTGTGTGTGTGTGTGTGTGTGTGTGTGTGTGTGTGTGTGTGTGTGTGTGTGTGTGTGTGTGTGTGTGTGTGTGTGTGTGTGTGTGTGTGTGTGTGTGTGTGTCTCAGGACCTGGAGCAGAGACACAACACTATCCTTCAAATGTACGGGGAGAAAGCAGAGGAGGCTGACGAGCTAAAGTTAGACCTGGAAGATGTGAAGAATATGTACAAAATCCAGATTGACGAGCTGCTGAAGAACCAGAAATAAGGCTGAGTGCTCCTCACTGCCACGACAAAGACTAAATACAAAAATACAGATACATGACTGTAAAATAAGAAATGACTTTTTCCGCATAGTTTGATTGTGATTTCTCAATAGTTTAGTTTTAAGAAATTCCATCTCTTTCCATTTTTTTTTCAAATTTAAATATCAGAAAATCTAACTATTGAATAATGAGTAATGGATGGATGGTACATGGGTATAACCAATGGATATTTTACTGGAATTTTATGGCTGGAAGCAAGTTTGACTATCAAGTTATATTGACAGTTTACCAGTTTCTTTACAGGGCATGTTGATTGTGAGGTTGTGTCAGTCTTATGACTCTAGATCTTTCATAAGGAAGATGTCATGATCATGGAGAGTATTTATTGGTCAAGGAAATAGACAATAAAAGTTTGTATTCATGAAAATGAAGTAGGTTATGTATTTTACACTGTGGGGAGGGCCGTGGGATCCCTGCTACTGGATATTTTTTATTAATTGCGAAGCATTTTCCTGTCAATTACATTTGCTCTTCATCTGAAATATTTTGGAGTATTGGCGAATGTTTGCACTAATGTGTAATCTCCTAATTTGTGGCTAGATTTAGAGATGTAACCAGAGACTGTTAAATCCGTCAGAAACACTTGCACAAACGTATGTATGTTGATCAGAAATCCTCAGGTCGTGTATCATGTGGAGACATGGTCTGATTCTTCTGAAAGTTATGAAGATTTTACTCTGTAAAGATGTGTAAATAAACATTTATTGGGATGGAGACGTGGACATGCAGAAAACCTTTCTCGGGACTATTTTCTCGGAATGAAGTTTTCTTCATTTTTTCGAGCAAGTACAAACATTAGAAAATGAAAGACTACAGGAAATTCACCGTGCGACTTAACCGAATTAGACACTGAAATGTGAAGTGCACTGTGAACAGAGGGTTCGCCTTATTTTTCTGTTTTTAAAATACAAGCGGCAGCTATAGGTTCAATTCGACTAACTAAAAGGGTGGAGGGACTATCAGCTATGCCATGATATCAGGGCAAGTTCCATTCCCAAGAAACATTTTAACATTACAACTGTACTGAAACGAGGATAGTAAATTAATTAATCAGATCTGTAAGCGTTGGTTACAAATGAGAGTTTCGGGGTCCAAAAGTTACATCAGCTACTATTTGGGGTCCTACTAGCCACAGGGGGTCCACAGAGGGTCCACAGAGGGTCTGCTATTAGTTGCCACACGTCCCCACCTTGTGGCTAACAATATATTACATGCCGGTCTAAGGTTTCCGGTGTTATGGCGCCTTTCCTCCTTAACATTTTTTAGATAAGAAGAAGGTAAGTGTGTGTTCGGTTTTCACTTGTATGCATTTGTTTTGAGTTGTGTTAACCTGATTCCTGAATTGGTGTTTCTGATTTAGGGTAGTCTCCCTCTGGCCAGTTGGGAGACTTCAGGTCCGTTTCCCACAACGTACTACAAAGACAGTTGCCTAACAGCGATGCAACATCATTCCTGTTACTGTATGCTTAAGACAGCTTGCATGCCAAATGGAAACAATCCACTGGCTTTTCACCACAATAAAATGACCTGTTGTCCTTCGGAATACATTTACAAATTCTGTCGTGCCGTTATTTTTGCAATATTTTAATAACGGTTGCTTAGATGGTAGCGTTATTAAGGCATGTATTGGTAATGGTGCATTATTGTGCAAAGATTGGTTGGAACACACGTTTGTTGTACTAGTTTGATAGCAGAGTAATTGAAGTCGAAAATCTTAGTTTCAGATAACTGAAGTACTTAAAATTGTGCACCCAGCACATTGTTCCTACGCAAGCAATCCATTCTTCTCAAGGAATGTACCCAAGCGGTTAAACGTACTCATGGCATTAAATCCAAAAGTTTCGAAGAGTATTTTTCTTTTTTTTAAATTGACAAACACACTCCCTGTTATCACGCAAAATAGCATGAGAATGAGTCCCATGCATTCACACTTCTAGCTGTAATGGTTCACATGCACCCAAACTTGTTTTTGATGTCAACTTCCCCTATCCCTGCCATGATTGCCCAAAACAATGGTAGGAAAAAGGTCACGAATATTTCCTGCAACAGGACCTCTCCTATAGGCTAGGTATTGAGATCTCCTTTGGGGTTGGTTCCCACACAAATCCAATACCCACATGCTTGTAAACTGTGGCATTACTCCCTAACCAAGATTAAAGTGTTTCTCTCTCTTTCTCTCTCTCTCAGACTCTGGAGTGAACTGTAAGCAAGGACACATCTCTCCTATGGTTGCGGCTGTATGACTATGCTGCTGCTGGTAGCACTGGGCATGGTCTGTACTTACACTGTGGTCAGTGCAGAGGAGGCTGAGATCACTGGCCGCAAACCACCGTTCAACTACAGCAGCTTGTCCTTGCCACCGGAGCATGTGCCCTACTTCCTTTACAGCAACAAGAGGGTGGCCAAGATCTGCCGTCAGGATCCACTTTGCCCCTTTAAAGTAAGATATCCAAGAATACACCCTGCTATTTGTAATCACAAACACAATGCTTTGTTATGGTGTTATTTAGAATGTGTTACATTGTGTTCCACACGGTTGCCAGGTTCTTAGAGGCTTTTCCGCATGGGCTGTTCGTGATCTGACAATTCAACTCAGCTGAACCTAACACAAGATAAACCTAACCGTCTGAGAGTGTGGAAATCTCAGAGCTAAGGCTTAAGAGTCAAGACAGCTTGCAGTGTTTGTTTTCTGTGTCAAGGAGGAATCAAAGTGTCTAATCTGCTGTGGCTGATGTGGCGTATATGTGAGATGTATCGCCTCTTTGCTTTTTCTTATTAATGTATTTTATTCACAATAGGGTGCTCTGCTGGATGGATCAGCTTGCTGGGGCTATGAGAAGAAATGTGCCCCAGAAAACCGCTTTAGCTATCCTGTATGCACCAAGGTCGATCCTGCATGGTACTGTGTTCACCACTGCATTTGCAAACAAAGAAACGTTTTAACCTTTAACCCATACTACAGCATTAGCACATCCTCTAAATCCTGATTCATAGTCTTAGAAAATCACTGTGGCATCCAGTCTGTTGATAATTTCCTTGAAAGCATATGAACCAAGATGTCTTGGATCTCTGTTTACCAGGGTCAGCTCCGTGGAGGCAGCCCAGGATGTGTTCTGGAAGCAGGCAGACTTTGGTTATGTCAAGGAGCGCCTCAGTGAGATGAAGACCCTCTGCAAGGCCTCCAATCCTGTAAGCCCCTCCTTTGGTCCCCACAGCTCAGCTAGACACAGGGCACTGTGCAATAAACAACATGTTTAAAGACAAACAATACTTCTAAATATCTTTTGACTTCAACCTATTACTGCAGCTGTAAACTTTAGCCATAGCACTATATATCATAGTAGCTGTAAACTCACCTTTCATTATGTTTGGCTGTTTCAGTGCTTTGAAAATGCTGAATTCTGGGATAAAAAATGCTGGTAAGCCTTTTAAGTATTTAAGTAATAATGATGTACTTTAGGAGGACTCGTCTCTGAAATGCTCCAGCCACACACGGTACTGCCGCGCGACCAACCTCTACCTGGATCTCCGGAACCCTCGCAGAGGTCATGAGAGGTCAGTACCTCTGACAGTTTTAGACGTTGTGTTGGCCTTGGGAGCTGCAGAACTGACCTGGGGGCAGTGGCTCACATGTATTCACTGTGCAGGTATAAGGAGGACTTCCTTCAACAGGAAGAGATTGGAGGACACTGCAGACTGGACAAGATAGCTCTGCAGGCAGAAGGAGACCATAAGAGCCCCCTGCAGTCCTGGTGAGAATCTAGGAGTAAGATCTGCTTGTTTTGACGAATATAAAGGACTTTTTGACGTATCCACTTCTCTCTCACGGTCACAAACATACTGGCTGACAGAGAAATAGTCATCAAACATCAGCTATAGAGAGATCTGATAGGACGTCAGTATGTGTAATGTTGGATACTTGTTGATAGTTGAAGTAATGCTGAACACTGTTCACCCTGGTCAAGGTATGCTGAGCTGCAGACGTACACAGAGTTAGACTTCCACCCCACTGAGCACGAGCACTGTGACGTCATCGTAGAGAAACCCACCATCTTCATGAAGCTGGACGCAGGTGAGAGATCCTGCCTCCGTCATGAGGACCCTCCTGCACATGCACACTACAGAGAAGGATCAAACTACCCGCATGTGTTTCTGTTTCAGGTGTCAACATGTACCACCACTTTTGTGACTTTGTCAACCTGTACATCTCTCAGCACATTAACAACTCCTTCAGCCGAGACGTCAGCATCGTCATGTGGGACACGGTTGGTCCAGTTCTCCCATATCACCCTGTTTTCTAATGAGGTTGTTTCCCAGTTATGCTGAGAGAGAGAGGACTAGATCTGCTGTAGCTCAGATCCCTCCTTAGTGTTACCGAACCTTAGCCTTGAAGCTAATGGAAGTCTAGTGAGTCGGAGCTGGTGTTTGTCGCTTTACAAGGTCACATGTTTGAGGAGCAAATCAAAGGGAAAAGTATGAAAACCAGGGTAGGTGGGGTGGGGGAGACCAGAATGATTCATGGGAAACCTCATCCTGTCCATTGTCAACCTAACACCCCCACCTCCTCACCCTCATAACTATGGAGGTGAAAGAAGAGAGGAAGGAAAGAGAGAGCGAGAAAACGGAAGAAAAACAAAGGACATTCCACCTGACAAACAACATACAACTGACCAGGTGGTGGCCCAGAGAACACCAGGATAAGACACGAGTCTTCCTCAAGACACGACTGAACCACATTTCCAAGTCAAGTCTTGACAAAACTATCTGAATCTATTTAGCTGACCTATGAAGGAAACTGGTATAGTGACCCAAGGATTAAGGTTGAATAATATGTTAGTTGTTTTTTACTGTGCGCTGACTCATGATAGCTCTTCATCAACTTACACGCTGTCACCATTGCCCTTCACTATACTTTTCAGAGTTTTTATGGATATGGTGATTTATTTAGTGAAACATGGAAGGCCTTCTCCGACTATGACATCGTCCACTTGAAAAGTTTTGACTCAAAAAGGGTAAGTTCCATGGTATATTGGTTTGTGTAAGAGGGCTTGCTTGCTATTGTGGGGTTATGCACAATTGAGTGTGCATACGTACCAGAATGTGTGTGTGCATGTGCGCATCTGCCTGTGTGGGAGCACTGTTTGTTGTATAATAACCTGAGCTAAACCTTGCTGAATAATAATCTCTGTTATATTTTATCAGGTGTGTTTCAAAGACGCCTTCTTCTCGCTCCTCCCAAGGATGAGATACGGCCTGTTTTACAATACACCTCTGGTAGGCAAAATGAATGAATGTAGGCATCCCATATCTCTGTGAATATTGAAAATACTTTGATAGGATTCCTTCATTTTCAGGAGATTTGAATGTCTTTGAAGAGCTCAGACTGTCCCCACCTCTCTGAGACCCTCTTATTTATTTTTTTATGAAGTCAGCTTTTTTTCTGTCCCCCCCCACCTCCCCACCCCCCCGGAGCCTTCCTCTTGCGGTGAAACCCTGCTTGGTCGTGTCATGCAATTTGGGTCAAATATTTATGTTATTTATTGAGCTTGTCCTGGTCCTATGTTATTTAAATGATAATTTCAAGGAGATTTGTGTAAAGATCGTATCATGTAAATATGTGGGCATGCAGAGGGCAGCCTTGAAGTGTGAAATATTGATATGTTAGCCTCATATCTGATGCTTTCGATTGCCCCAGCTGCGTACATCATGTTTATATTCATGTGCTCATATTTATGACTGCTGTGCTCGGGCCTATAGGAGTGAACAGTCATGCAATGCTATGCATGGGTTCGTTTGATGTAGTTTTCAGCGTGTGGGCAGGAAATTTGAAAACTTATATCTTATTAGAAATATGCATGTGAGGTGGAAGGCTGATAGATTTCTTTGGTGTGTTGATGACAGATATCGGAGTGCCACAGTGAAGGGATGTTCAAGGCTTTCTCCCAGCACGTCTTACATCGACTTGACATTTCACAGGAACGATCCCAGGTAGGAAACACAGCACGGTATGTGAGGTAGCTGGTTACCCTAGACGCACAACGCCTTTTGAGTGTAACCATTCACCAAAGAATCCGACCATGAACCTGGTTTATAACCACAACCTGAACGCATGCCACTGTCTTCACCCCCACCTGCTGCAGGTGTGGGGCGGCAGCTTATTTCGTATTCGCAAATGATTCAGAAAGGATGCTAATAGCGTTGTGGTGAGCTAGCAGCCTGAGCTCCAGGGAGCTGACCCCGGCACTCTGCAGCTGCTGAACAACACAGGGCTGCTCTCTCTTTTGTGCTCCCATATCCAGCCTCCTCATCCCCACAGGTTTAACTGCTTATTCAGCCATTTAAAAAACATGGAAAGCAAATCTCGCATTTTGATTTTTTTATGATAAGCTTTTACAGGCTGATTTTCCATATTTTAGTAATGTGCTGTTTTAATGCTGGCAGTGGCAATGGTTTTATCCTCTATTGGTTGAGAGCAGCATCTCTGAGGTGTGGAGATGCTGTGAGCCACTAGATGGCAGTGGTGCATAAAATGAGCCACTGTTCTGTTAATAGTCGAGTCTTAAAAGGCCTGGCTGAAGCCCTGTTAATGACATTTAAGAAGCACCCGTTATTGATTTAAGAAGCACATTAAAACTAGTGCCTTCCGATTCAATAGAAACTTTCCTTAGGATGTTCCATTCACCATCCCATTTACGACTTTACATCAGAACACAGTACATTAAAATGTTCTATAATTGTGTTATGTTATCTGTTTCATCCCCTGCTGCATAGTGAATATGGCTGTGCACCCGTCACTGGAATGGTTGCTCTGGGTTACCCTGGGCCAGATTGACTGATCACTGTTTGTGTTTCTGCTTCCAGGAGGGGCGTGTTCGTGTCACACTGTTGGCACGAAGCACAGAGTACCGGAGGATATTAAACCTGCAGGAGGTGAGTTCAGCACTGCCCACTCTCTCTTGCCCATCCTCCCTCCCTTCCCCTTCATCCCTCCCTCTCTACTTCCTCTCATTGATTTACTGCCTCACGTTCTAAACTGGCCATTTAAAATCTTATTTACTATAAACTCCAAGAGTAAAAGACCTGTGATTTATACGACCACTAGCCTTGTTTGTTTGGTGTTTCATTGATCAGACAATGCATCTCACTGTGTCCCTGCAGCTTGTAAACAGCCTGAAGACCGTGCCTTTATTGGAGGTCAAGGTGTTGGACTACAAATACAAGTGAGTGAGGCTGAGTTTGTATTCCTCTGACAGACCAAGTGGATTAATAGTGGATTAGTGGCCAGGTCCTGCCAGGAGAAAGGGCAAGGCGGAGGGACTGAGTGACAAGTCCATATTACCATGCAGTGCATGGCGAGTACAAAGTTGACATAGAGGATTTCATGTTGATACAGTGGAGAGTGTTTATGGTTCATAACAGTGAGATGAGCTCTATGTTGTTGGTGAGGACACAGTCATGCTGGTGTGTGTTCTTGTGTATCCCAAGGGACCTTCCGTTCCTGGAGCAACTCAGGACCACCCACAACTCTGACATCTTCATCGGGATGCATGGGGCGGGACTCACGCACCTCCTCTTCCTCCCCGATTGGGCCGTCATTTTCGAGCTGTGGGTACACTTTTTTTGTGTTTTGTTTGTCGTGTCTGTTTGTTGATCCGTCTGTGTCATGTACATGTGTCTGGTCTTTTCGGTATTGAAGTGTAAATGTATCTATCCATCTTTTTGCTTGACTGCCTGTCGCTCAAACCTCCCAGCCTACTGTGGATGGTTTGTACATAAAGGGTCCATAAGGTGAAACTGACGGGTGTGGGACAGGTGTGTGTGTGAGTGTCTGCATGCAGCACGCAACCTGGCTGCATGCTGTGATCCGTTAGCCCTTAGTCATGCAGCATGATGGTGAAGTACAGCCCGATTAAGCAGACATTCATCACGCCAGCCAGGGCAGAGCTGGGAGGGTGAGGCAGGGGAGCGGAGCTCTGGGGGGGAGGGGAGGGGGGAGGAGGTGAGAAACGCAGAGAAAGCAGAAGATAAAGTGTCTGCATCTGTTCTCCACAGATATAATTGCGAGGATGAAAGCTGCTATCGAGATTTGGCTCGGCTGCGGGGGATCCGATACGTGACTTGGCAGAAAAGGGACAAAGTGCTCCCGCAGGACAAGGTAGGGAAACTCCACACGGCTGTCAGCTGTATCGTCTATACTGTCCTCCAACACCTGCTAGAGCTCCACCCATCTCTCTGGAGAGGTTTTACTAATGCTCACCTGTAGCTACAGCATTCATCACTACCGTACTGATTTGACACATGCTTATACTCTGAAACCACAATAACCTGTCAGTCTATGTAAATACTGTGTATTTGCCTGTCAATCAATCAATCAATCATGATATGTGTGTGTGTGTGTCTGACCGGTTCAGGGCCATCATCCCACTCTGGGGGACCATCCGAAGTTCACCAACTACTCCTTCAACGTAGAAGAGTTCCTGCGTCTTGTTCTGGAGGCAGCTGACTATGTGACGCAGCACCACAGGTGGCGACTGCGCCCTCGACATGAAGAGCTGTAGTTCTGCAGCACAGTGGGACTCATGTCTGGCTCCTCACACTACACCTCTGCCAACATCATCACTGGGAACTCTTTGGCTTGTTTTTGAAGTTGAAGTACACTTAAGGAAATAGCATTTTGCAAAAAAGAAAACACCAAGAGTATTTGTGTGTTGATTTTTCAGCCATAGCCTTACCTGCACCACTGTCAGATAGTTACTATGTTAATCCTGCTAATACTGGGTCTGATAGGTATTGAAGGCAAGACGATGACATCACCCAGTGCTGACTCACCTTTGCTGCTTGAATTTGTTTATTTATAGTATTTTAGTGTGCATGTGTGTGCGTTTGCGTGTGTTCATGTGTGCTCTCCACACGCTAAGCAGGTGTGTTACACACCAAGTCTTTTAAACTGGTCAGTATTTTCACTGTTTTACTGATCAGGCCAAGTATTTTTCCAGTCAGCGTAAATTAATATAAAATGTGCTTTGTCTTACAGAATGTTCATTTTGCGCACTGTTCAGCCACAGTGCTCCCTCATTCGTTGACTTTGTCTAATGTCAGGGATATAACTTTCTTGCAGCAAAATTATGTGGATAAAATATCAACTTTCAACAGTGTTCTGAAAGATTAGCCTGTTTTTCTGCTTTTAAAGAGTTTTGATGTTTTATTTATTAGTGTAAGACACTTCAACGGATTTGGACCATTCTGTCAGGGATTTACAGGATTTGTAAATGCATATAAAAACATGTAATATTTTAAATAAATATTTTCTAAAAAGGTGATATTATTTCTTCTGTTACTTTCCGAACCTTCAAATAACAGATTCAAATTTGATTTAATCATTTTTTAGACGTGTGACCTTGAACGTTGGAAATGGGGCATATCCCAAAAATGTTTGGCAATTTCCGAGACAGGTTTGCTGTTCGTTTCATTATTTTAGCCCGCTTGGGCCTGAGGTACAAAAGCTTTCCACAAAAGGGCACCAGTTCAATTTTCCCTGTCACCGCCATAAATCTGAATGACCTCAAAACCACCACACCCTGTTTCAACGTGTTCAAGGGACCACTGGATGGCAGTACAACACCGCACATGAGCCAAACGTCACGCAACGAGACCATCATGGTTCCTTTGAAAAGTTGCTTGTGGCACCCGGTGAAAGACAAAAAAGTAGGCTGCATTCCATGTTTAGTCCACTCTTGATGAGTTGTTTCTTATATGTTCAAGGCTATCTTTAGTGCAAGACTGTAGTAAGAGATGAAGACGACCTGAATGAAATAGCTGTGTATTTCAAAACTATAAAAACAATGTAACTTTTGTATGACTGCATGCTAATCTGCCGTGACAGGGCTACATATCAGACTTGCTCTCCGCGGATGTTGTGGCTGAATTTACTAGTATTGACAGACGCTGAGGCTGTCTGGAATGGACACTATTTATGGCCCTGCTCGGGTTTCCGCTTTTGACCTCTTAAAGAAATGAACAATATCCACGCGAGCGGATCCAAACCGAGATGTCTTCTCTTATTAACCTTCACGGCGGGTCTAAATCGATGCCCTTAGCTGCATTACCCCCACGTTTCATCCTTGCAGTAAAGCTATGGTAACCTCAGGTGAGTATATAGGCAGTATGAGTGTACCCACGTGCCCGCGCGTAAGGGCGTGTGCGCCAGAGAGAGATGCGAGACTCCATTGGAACCTCCAGCGGTAGTTATTGGCCGTCAGCGCCCAGCATGAGTGTCCGCTTGCTGGGTAATTAGTCCATGTGCTGGGTGAGTTATGGTCTTACTGCGCACACAAGTCTCTCTCTCTCTCACCACTCGTTAACGATGCGTCGCACACATTACTGCTTATGACAGCGGTTTTGGGGATTTTTTCTCTCTAGGTGTCCCACGCAGTGCTCTCTAACAGGGCTTCTTGGGTGGCCTTATTTTGTCGTGTTAGAAGTAATAGTCCGTGCATTCCATAGCAGGGTTGTAATACCTCGCGCCGTGACGGCCTGGAAGGCCTTACAGGGCAAAGGAATAAGGTAGAAATGCAGGGCGCTGGGAGTGCTCCTTCAAAGTAAGCCTGAAGCTTAATCACGCAGATGTGTGTTGTGCGTTTAAAGTCATTAGCCACATCTGAGGCAGTGATTCAGACATCAACATCAGGGAGATATACCCCCCAAGTTGAGTTTTTTAAAAGGCCTGCCCTAACAGAAGGCTGGAGTTGCTATGCATTTTATTTTGGCCTATATTTGATTTATGTTCCATCACACCTAATCCCTCTTCAATTTACCATTGTCTTAATGCATCATACCCATTATATTGTGTATCAACCAGGCTTAATCAAATGTATTTTATAAAGCAAATATTTCTCACCACTGAACACAAAGAAATCAATTACAACACACTCATCTTACCCCGCCACATACAGGCGTCCCGCACAGCAGGAAAACATTTGCTTTCAGGGGGATAAATGTGGAAATATTGATTGAGTGGGAAGACATATTCCTCAAGTTATGACCAGATATTTCCATAATGTTTTTCTCCCCGGGGGTAACGATTATGGGGGGAAATAGTCCCAGAGGGGATCCTATAACTCAGGGCTTGGACACAGGAGAAGCCAAACCCTTTCTGCTCAAATCTGACTCTTTCAGCAGTATTGGGACTCTCCTTTAAACTTCTAACATGCCATTTAGGTTCAAAGATGAGTCAAAAGTGGAAGATGACATTTCCATTGTCTGGGTTTATAGGGAATTGCTGGTAAAATGGTAAAACTGGAAATAATTTCATGACGCTTAATGCACCAAGGAGAGTGAAATGGAGTAAATTGAATTTCACACAATTTAACCTCATGCTCTAATGCCTAGTAAAGTGTTTTCTAGTGTGGTTTGGTTCAATTGAAGCGGTGAATAGTTTCAGTGAATCACAGATGATATTGCTGTTGATAAAATAGTACCAAATGGCAGCATCTTTAAAACGTTAATTTATGGCGCTTGTCCACACTCTCAGCTAGGAATTTGTTCCCATGGTTGCATTGCTGTCAGGGACATGACCCTTTAATAACATAAGCTTCCGAGAGACCTACAAGTATTTCACAACAGAACAACATTCTTCTCTGCCCAGCACCATTACAGACATAAGTGTCTATAGATCTGCTGATTGCATGGTAGATGTCTGTGGTGCACAAGCAATTTTCTCCAATCAAGTTTTCAGCAAAGTTCTTTTGTTGGAAAGACTGAAACACAACAACAACAACATGCCAATGCATGTGTGGGGAATAGAGTTGTGATGAGCATGCATGTGTTTGACTGTGTACCACAGGTTGGTTGGTAATCTAATGCTTAGTGAAGGTCATCAACAAATAATTAATACATTCCCAATCTTACATATTTCCATGTGAAATTGAGAATGTAAATCTGGCCTATCCATTAAGCCTGAGGATAGAAATGTGTGTGTGTGGTGTGTTTAAAACTGAGGCCTCCAACTGCAATCCATTAGCCTTTTGGCTGCTGGCTGCCAAAAAAATCATGAAGTCCAGCAGGACTGTTTGTGGTAGTCTATTCTAAATATTTTATTAGATAAATGTCTGGGGCACTATGGGAAATGTGCTTGATGTTGGAAAGTTGTACTAGTTGATATGCGATGGAATAATATGCTTGCCTGAGCACCACCATTGCAAACTAAATCAGGACTCTGGCATATTCCATTTGGACCGTACTTGAGTGGAATAGGCAGGCCTTGGATTTGAGGCTGTAATGTGAACAGGAAAATGTTTGACGCCTGAATCCCTGGCAGATGAACGTATCGAATCCTGCTTACCTTAGGTCGTTAGCAACGATCGACTTCTCCAAAGCTTAATGACTACAACAGCGCAAAGCAATCAATTCCACACCTCTCAATGGAATATTCTATGCATCAGATCATTCATAGACGATCCCTTGAAGCGTATCAGTGAAGCGGAGGTGATTAAATTCTGTTTAACATCACTGTGGGGGGGTTACATTTACATCTACACGCTTACAGCTGAGTTCAAAATCAAGAATCGATATCTATAGGCAACACATTTGTAACCTGATCAAACATTAAGTGAGCTAGCCTATTTGGCTACGTATAGGTGAGTCTTTCCATGGTCCAGGCCATGACAAGCTGTCAGAATACATTTAAAGGAACTTTCTAATATAATCCTGCGTGGAGATGAATGGATGTTACACAGGCTATGTGCGTCATCCTCTATCAATCAATTTATTATTTAAAGTGCAAAATCACCATGGTCTGAATACACTTTACAATAAAATCAGGTACCAAAAACAAAATAACATACAAAATACAAAATAACATCCTCTAGTTAATACTAATACTATACTTGGCTGCCGTAATTAGTATAACTACACAAGTTGTGAACTATGACATCACTGAGCCTGTGCTTGAGATATGGCGGATAGGGCGCGCGCAGCGCACGTGTTCAGAATGGAGAAGACTGACTCGCGCTTCTCACGTCAAATCGATCCCTGCGCGGGAGGAGCGCAGCTATCATTCCAGCATCAACATCACTCCTGCATCTCTCCAGCGACCCAAACAGCTGTCTGACTGCGACCGGCGGGGTATATTTCTCAACAGTACTAATGAACTTGTGCGGAACACTGAGAAAAAACATGAATGCGTGATCGCTTATATGGATTTATTCACTTTTGATGACTTTTTTCCTGTCTGACGCGAATGACATCTTCTCTATTCCGATGTGTTCGTCAGGTCTACTCACTCGTGGGACACCGTAAGATAACGAGAAGAAGGATCTTGTTGATACCCCAAACGTGTTTCTTTTATCTGGCTTTAAAGCGCCGGTTCTGCATCTGCAGCTTGAAGGATTGACCCACACTCAGAAACTGGAATCAGTGGTGTGAAGAAAAAGTAAAGCACGTCAAAACGTTCTTTTTGGATCACTAAATTATCCCTGGGCTATTGATTATGCCTCTGCTGCCATAGACTTGGGTAAGATTGTGTTTTAATTCCTGTCCATTGCATTGATTTGTATAGATCTCCCTGTTGTCTACCCGTTTTTCCTGACTCTCGTGTAAAGTGAATGATGGATAGCCGAATCACTCTCTCAGGTCAAAAGGTTTGTTTTTTAGGAATGTTGTATGTAGGATTGTGTGGCTTACAGTTATAAAGGATAGACAAGGATAACTTTGATGCTCGCACTTGGTTTAGGAAAATTAAAGACCAGTTAGGCATTAGACTATTCTCAAAGAATAGCGTGTGAAAGCACGGTTATGTGAAAAAAATCAGTAATTTATCCAGATCTTTTGACATTAAAGTGACGCTAAATTATTCTCATAATAGCCTATCTACGTTCATATTCATAACCATGAAAACGCAACTTAACTATATCAAACCGGCTGTGCGTAGAATGCTCTCGCAGTATTGGAGGATGAGAGGCAGAGTTGAGATTGATGCCGTTTTTCCGTGCGAGGTTAAATAAGCGATATCGGTGGCTCTTTGTGCTGCTTAGCGCCTATTGAGCGGTCTGGAAGACTGATCCGCTGATCCGGCGCTTTTTTCACGAGCTTCTTAATCGCTCGCGAAGTGGATCCTGGTCGGACGGGAAGGAGGCGAGCGCAGCGCGGGAGAAACACACATCTTCTACGGACCCTTCTACAGGAGGAACTGGAAATGCGCGCGCACATACGCACCCGCGCGCGCGCACACTCAAACACGCACACACTCCATCAATCTTTCTCCCTTTACCTCACTGCGTGACTGTTTTACACACACACACACACACACACACACACACACACACACACACACACACACACACACACACATTCTCAAGGTGGAAAATGACTTGGTGCATGTTAATGGGGGCAGTAATGAGACCAGCCCCTATCATGTTAGAATTGTTAGTCATTCTTGTCTCCACCCCTCTTTTCTCATTTATTCTCCTGTCCCCCTCCTCAGCGCTGCAATTTGTAGGCTACAGCAATGAAAGAGTGTAATTATGTGGCCATTGTTTTGCCGGGTGGCCTTGGTCCAGGGAAACCTGTGTCATCAGTATGACAGAGGAGAGCGAGCTTGCTGGTGTGATGAACCGTTTGGGGCTTAATTCTCATTGACAGTCACATTAACAGAGGACCAGCTCCTTTAATCCTGCGGAGATTACTCTCTTAAACCTGGTTGCCTATTTTTCCAAGCAATTCTTCCCAGATACATGCACACGCACACGCACACACGGACCCATACATCACTGTCATTATTATCTTTTAACCTCATACTGAGTACTGCCTCCCTGCGATTGATGTCTTGTCCTTGATCTCATCAGCCTCCGTGGTCCCATCTTACCTCCCCGACACCCCACCACGTCGCTGTCTTCCCCTCAGAGCCTCGGCTTCCCCTCCCTGAGAACAGGGTCTCCTCCAGGGGCCCTGCCACCCTCACTGTCTTCCCGGAGACGGCTGTCCTGGCTGACTGGCTGTGAACGAGGGGAAGGGTTTTGCCGTCTGCACTTGTGATTTTGCATGAATACATATCATGGAAGGAGGCCGACCTGAGCAGGGTGGAGGGCAAAAAGAGGGAGGGAGAGAGAGAGAGAGCAGGGAAGAGGGTGTGAGAATGTGCAGGGAGAGAGTGGAAAATAAAGGTGTAGGAAACTCTTTGGTAATGGGATGGATGAATAACAGGGATGTGGACTGTGTTCAGAGCAGTGAGACAGATCTGAGATGGGCTCTGTCCGGCCCCAGCGGGCTGACCAGAGCCTGGGATGTGATGGATGCTTCTCCACCGAAAGAAGGAGGGAAGCAGAAGCGTTCTCTCAGCAGGGAAGGAGAGGAGGGGAATGATGGAGGGATGAGGGCCTTTCATCAGTAAGGTAGATTGGTCCTGATGGCCATTCAGCCTCAGATTTTTCCATGCTCCGGGAAAGTAATGCTGATGCAGCAGAGTCGCTGAACTGAACCAGCAGAATCCCACTCTATCTGGGCTTTCCAGGCCAGCATGGGTGGAACAGGGGCTAGACAACATTGTTCCTTCTGGAGGTAGAGGACAAGTGGATTATCTATGGCCCTCCTCATGCAGGATTACTGAATGATCCTGAATTGCCTCTACCATGAACCGCAAGCGTCTAGCCCCCTGGAAAAAAAGAGGGGTTATATAAAGGTTATTGGTAAAGTCAGAGGGTACTGGATTTAACAATACCCTGTTATCTCTGTACAAAACAAAATCAAAGGTGACTGAACTTTGATCCTCTGAGCTCCTTGTTTGGTGAATCAAAGACAGTGGGTCTCTCTAGAGAATGATCAGTTAAGGACTAGCACCCTCTCTGACTCTCTATGTCTCACACTCACTCGCGAGTGCACACAAACACACACTCACTCATACACACACAAACACATGCAGACACACAAACACACACTGTACGGCTCTCTTGATCTTTCTCTGGGTGTGTATGTCCCAAGAGGCTACAGTCATACAGGGAGGCATACGAGAATGTGTGCTGTTTAACCGAATGGAAAAGGAGTGTGTGAATCAGGAGGAGAAACCCCGGAGGACTGATGGAGAGAATGAGCTGGAGAAAGAACTGGAGATGGAGAGAGAGAGAGAGAACTGGAGATGGAGAGAGAGAGAGAGAAAGAACTGGAGATGGAGAGAGAGAGAGAGAGAACTGGAGATGGAGAGAGGGAGAGAGAGAGAACTGGAGATGGAGAGAGAGAGAGAACTGGAGATGGAGAGAGAGAGAGAGAAAGAACTGGAGATGGAGAGAGAGAGAGAGAGAACTGGAGATGGAGAGAGGGAGAGAGAGAGAGAACTGGAGATGGAGAGGGGGAGAGAGAGAACTGGAGATGGATAGAGAGGGAGAGAAAAGAGAGAGAAAGCATGGGAGTAGGAATGTTTTGGACAGCTGAGAAGTTTTGTTCTGCTTCCACCACCTCCGAGGACGGTGTGTGTGTGATGGGTGCCCTCACACCAGCTGATTGAGTCTGAGGTGCCTTTGTCTGCAATGTGTCTGTACGGCTCAGGCCATTCCAACCAAGGTCTAATTCCATTTAACGGCCTCCATTTTGACAGACAGTTTAAGCTGGTTTCTTTCAGCTCAGGGAACAGGGAGCATAAACATCACCAAACAAATGTGTTTTGGCAGTGGGTGATTGGTGAAATGAAATTGTGTGTGTGTGCGATCTACAAATTGTATGCACATCGAGTTATAAGATAATAATTTGACAGTATTTTTCAAAATAACCAATCAGTCTTTTTTTGTGTAGAAACAATTTTCCTGTTGTTTCAGGACGGTCGTTGCGTTAAATGACGCATCATGCATGCATGCGGCTGGTGTGTGTATAGGTGTGTGTCCCTACTTGATTTGGCAGATGTGCAGGTACCGCTGAGCGAGTGTGTGTGAGTCCGTGTGAAGGATGATGGAACACTCCCTGTGTGTGGCCAAGTGTGGGGTCACTCGGTGGAAGGTGTGTGGTCATGTTGACCAGCAGTGCCTGTTGGATGAGCTGTCACAGAGGGAACGCTTAACAGCAGCCGAGACCGGGAAGGGGAGCTGCTCTAGGCATGAGGAATTCAGCGATGGAGGGGGGGAAAGACCCTAGGATGGAGGAGCTTGTGAATGTGTGTGTTGGTGTGTCTGAGAAAGAAAGAGTGAGAGAGAGAGAGAGAGAGAGGAAGAGAGAGAGAGGAAGAGAGAGAGAGGAGAGAAAGAAAGAGGAAGAGAGACCAAGCTGGACTGCGTGTAGGAGACTGATTCAACCGTCACGAGTATGCAAAGCAGTAAGCGATGACGTCGCAGTAGGTGACTTGGTGAGTGTGTGCAGGTAGTTCTGAGTCTGTATGAGCGTAGGCTCAGTGAGTTTGAGCTGATGGGTTTGTAATGAAAGCTCCAGGCTGCAAGTGGTCAAGGGACTGCTTCCGAGGACCAACAATGTCACTCACAGAATCAGTGAACAGCAGTCCCTAAGGAGGAGGATGAGAGAGAATTCAATTTGCTCGTGGGTGTTTATTTGTGTGTGCGCGTGTGTGCTTCTACTTGTGTGCGTATGCATAAGTCTAGGTGCATGGAGTATTTTTTAAATATCTCTATGTGTCTGCATATTGTGCGTGTGTGTTGCCTTGGTATTGGGTTTGAGGGTTTGAGGCCTGTTCATCTCGAGGGGAACAGAGCGATACGGTGTCATGCACTGGAGACCCACAGACAAATTAATTCACTTATTGACACCGCTGACACGTCTCACTGACTTTGTAAAATGAACAATTGATCAGCCTCCCTCTGTCTCTCCATCTCTATTTCTCTCTCTCTCTCTCTCTCTCTCTCTCTCTCTCTCTCTCTCTCTTGCTTCCATTCCCCTTCGCCGGACTCGCTTCCTACGACTTCACTTCTTTCTTTCTTTCCTCTCCTTCCACCCTCCCTCACTCTCTCCTATCCCTCTCTTTTTCTCTCCCTCAATGCTTCTTGTTCTTTTCCCTCTCTCTCTCTCTCTCTCTCCCTCTCTCTCTCTCTCTCTCTCTCTCTCTCTCTCTCTCTCTCTCTCTCTCTCTCTCTCTCTCTCTCTCTCTCTCTGTCTCTCTCTCTCTCTCTCTCTCTCTGTCTCTGGTGGTTCCGTTTGCACGCGTGGCACGTTCGGTCATTAATATAATTACGTACTTGCCGGCACCAGGCTGGTCATTAGCAGCGGAGGGGGCTGAAATAATCAGGATGTTGGCCCTGTATGTGTGCATGTTTGCGAGGGCCGATCGAGGCAAGGGGCCGCCGACTCCGTACTCCTCTTCTTCCCTGAGATCTGTCCCATTGATTGGCTTGTTCCATGAGTATGCAGCACGTAGCGCAGTGGGCCAAGGAGTCAATGAGAACAGCGCATTCCTTATCGCTAAAGACCCTGTATTAGCAGCCAACTGAGGAGAGAGGCCGCAGAGGCTGGCACAGAGAAATCCAACCCCCGCTCCACATCAAGGTTGTTTATTTTTCATTAATCATAATTTGGACTCAAAGCCTGATGAATGGCGCTTTGCTGTCAGAGCTCCTCCTGGCTCTGCTGGTCGGGGAAGTTCGACTCGATAGACCAAGGAAGGCTGGGCCGCAGCCTCTCTCTTCCTCTCGCTCTCTCCCCCCCCCCCCCCCCTCATCGTCTCTCGCTCTGTATCTCTCACTCTCTCTCTCCCCGTCCCTCGCTCTCCCTTGGTGACTCATGGTCGGACACACGGTATCTTTCATCAGACGGTGGGTAATTACTGCTCGGCTCTCCCTCCGCCTGGTTTAGGACCTTCTTCACAACTTTCCCAGCCTCTGATCCCTCAACTACCTGGGATGAATATCAGAGAGAGAGAGAGAGAGAGAGAACCAAAGAACCGAGGGAGACACCGACGGAGACGAAGGCAGAGAGAAACCCGTCGGATTAGAGGGGAAGAGAGGGAGAGAGGGATGTAGAGAATGAAGTCTTTCAATCACGCTAGGTAGACAGGCCATCCATCAGTATAGTCAGAGGTTGGTGAGCAGAGTAGTCCATACCCGCTTTATGTCATTGTTATAGCAGCGGCGGAAAACAACCGTAAACAACTCGCGTTTGGCTCTCCCAGCATTCCACCAAGTGTTCTGGTGGAGGCAGTGATACAGGTGTCTAGGTGTACACCTGTTAAACTCTCCGACTGCCTCCTATTCATCTCCCGGCCCTGAGGGATGCTGGTCTTTTAATGGTCTTTTATTGCTTTATTAGAGAGCGCTGGATTTATGAGTCAGGCCGTGACTCTGTCTGTCTGAGCTGGAGGAACGTTGCTCTGATCTATGTCAGCCCACGTTGGCTGTCTGACTTTACAACCACGCCCTCGTAAAGAACCGAGCGTCGGGGACGTGTTCGGCGGCGCCAGGCCCGGGTCCCGGCTGTGGGCATGCCCAGAGAGTGCGCTAATGTTTATTAGCCTGTTATTGCGTGTGTTGTTCCATAAAGCATGTAGCAGGCTGCATACATCCACTCTGCCTCAACAGGAGAGGTTCACCCCAGCTGAGTGCAAGTTCACCCCAGCTGGGTGCTCCGCCCATCAGGGTTGTCTAATACAAAACCTGGCTGAGAAAACACTGTAGAAAGGGGTGTCGGTCGTTGCTGTGTGTTACGTGGCTTAATTTGTGTGTATGTCTATGTGAATGTATGTATGTGTCGGCTGGGTAGGTCCAGACTGCCTGGAGCTGTCAGTAACCTGCTGAGACATATGACACACGCTAAGGGACCCTGCTCACGTCTGCCTCTCTTCCGTGGTGCAGAAAAAAGACCCCTGAAAAAGAATAAAAACACACACGCACACATCTGAGCCGAGTCACCGGATCCTGGAGAGGCTGAGACTATGGTCTGTGCAACAAGCTGAGGATTGGGACTTAAGTGCAGGCCGATCAATTGTGCTGTAATGGTACCTTACCACCAGCGCCATCCCTGAACCCTGCAGTCAATACCACAGACAGGGGCCACAGCAGGTAATGGCCCTGGATCCTGCAAACGTCCCTCCAAACTAGCGCTGATCCTAGATTAATTGCTTGCGGGTGATCAGGAGCGTTTGCTACACCAAGACTATGTCTGGCTAGCCGGCCTCCAGTCTCTCTGGTTGCCCACATGCCTACAGTCGAGGCGGTGGTTTACTGAGGGGTGGAACAGACCGTGTTCCACTTCCGTCACACACACACACGCACGAGGACAAACGCGCATGTAGCACACACTCTCATACGCACACGAGCACGTAAAAAGGAATGCATTAGACTACACAACAGGGCGAATAAATTGGTCCGTCATGATTAGAAATAGCAGTGGGGAGATAGTAAGTGTGGAGCTTACAGTGGAATGAGAGAAAGAGAGAGAGAGAGAGACACAGAGAGAGAGAGGGCAATGGTTATTGTGCTTCCTAAATGATGTGTGTCCTTGTATGTCAGGGTCCTATCTGTCTGCAGCCAGAGGACCAGGAGGGGAGAGGAACACGCAGTAATGGCTTCCTCACCAAGACAGATAAATGCACACCAACACCATGCTACGCCCCAGCTGCATTTTAATATTATCCCCATCTGCGGAAATCTCAGAAGTCCCTTTCAGCCTTGTGTGGCTGCGTGGTTCATTTCCAGTATCTCTCCACTGTGGGAAGGCACAGTTTGTTTCACACAGATACGGGTCTTCGTCTGCTCTGTTTGGGTCCAGATTCCGAGAATCACTATATAGAGATAGGGATGTCATGCGTCTCTACACACACACACACACACACACTTAAATGCACGTAAACACAATGCACATATCCTTTAACAGGGATTACCTAGATGAGACTGTGCCAGGAATATTTATATTCAGGTTTGATAAACAGATTGCTTTTTCATGACAAACTGATGCTCCTTTCCTGCAGCACCTTTGGTTATTTGATGTAGACTGGGTAGGTTAGGGTTTGATAGCTCCCTGATCTGCTCCTTTAACTATAGGGTTTCATAATTATATATATATATATATATATATAGGGTACAGAACCACGCAAAAGGCTGTTTTGCCAAGTACGGCGCGTTAATTGCACGTGTTTGTAAACGCGAACATGTTTAAACGAGAACATTCTACTAACTTTCGCATTGGGAAGACTGTGTATGACAGTTTTCGGTATTAATGTGTTGTACTTGTGTGTGAATGAAGATGACCTTTTGATGTGGGGCACAAGGTGACATCTGAGTCTGGTGTCACTGCATGTTCATGAGGTCATCAATCTGAGAAGCCCGTCTGTCCTCACCTCAAGAGCGCGAGCGATGCAGATGAAAATAGAGCGAGGAGAGAGAAAGATGAGAGGAGGAGAATTAGTGGACTTTGAGATATGGACCATCGTGCTGCACTCTGTCTTGTTCATACTGTCTCTGTTTCGGACTCAGAATCGTTTATATTCGCCACGTTTGTGTTTCAGTATGTACAGACATTATGTGTATGTAGCGTGAGGCCATTTTCCTCCCATCTTGTCTCTCCGCGAAGTGTCATAACCTGACTGGGTGTTCTGTCCCCCCTCACACCCCACCCCCCACCCCCATCTCACACACACACCTGGAAACATGACATTAATCACACATGCATGTCTTCGAGCTGTGCAAATGTGCGTTAACGAACTAATATTCCGAACAGTTTTTTGTTTTGTGTAGTTGATTTGAGGATGTGAATGTGTGTTTTTGTGTGTGTTTTCCCCGGAAGGATGAATGGGAGGTGTTATGGAGGGCGCCAGTGTGACAACAATGTGACTGACAGAACACTTTGTCCCTTGAGTCGTAGGTAAAAGGGTGAACCTGGAGGAAGAACACAGTGCATTAACACACACACATCTATTAACACACACCCACACACACACACACCTAATAACACACACAAACACACATATTCACACACAAACACATTCATACACACAAGCATACACTCATGCACACACATTAACAAACACACACACATATACACACATATACACAAGCAAAAACACACGCACACTCACAAGCATGGGCACATGCATCACGCGCACACACACACACACCGCCCGTGCTCTTTTAATGAACGTGTCATTGAACAGAGATGATAAAAATGCACACTGTGGACCTACCTTTAGAAAGAGAATAGAGAATGTGCTACTGTGCTGTGGTGCAGCATGCCAAATCAGCTCTCACAGACACGGCACATGCACTGCTACACACTCACATTCTCACACATAAGCACATCTACCCTGCCATCCCCCCCCCCCCCCCCCACACACACACACACACACACACAGACACACACGCACACACACAGACAAACAGACACATATCAACACACACACCCACCCACACACAGAAAAACCCACACACTTCAGTTCTTGAGGATATTGTTTGCAGTGAACGCTAAAAAGGCCACAAATTCTCATTGTACGCTCATATGTAAATGCCAACTGAAATCCTTGGTCACATGTACGGTATGTGTTTATGTGTTTGTGCACACGCGGTATGGTGCATGGTGTCCTGTCTGGCGTGGCTGACTGATCTTCCCACCTCTTTCCTCCCCCCCCCCCCCCTCTCTCTCTCTCTCTCTCTCTCTGTCCATCGCTCTCTCTCTCTCTCTCTCTCTCTCTCTCTCACTCTCTCTGTCTCTCTGTCTCTGTCCATCTCTCTCTCTCTCTGTCTCTCTGTCTCTCTCTGTCTCTGTCCATCTCTCTCTCTCTCCCCGCCCTCCCTCCCTCCCTCCTGTTTCTTTGGCCCTCATTTCCTTATTTTCCAGGCTGGAATCCCTTCATCTCTTGCATTCCTGCCACTCATTTAATCTTTCTGTCCCTCGCAGCTCTGGAATATGGTTGGACATCTGTAGTTGATCTTTGTTGATTATGTTCCATCTCTCTCTCTTTTCCTCTATTTCTCTCTCTCTCTCTTCCTCTCTGTCACTATCTCCCTCCACACCACAGTAACCTTGCAATCTGGCATTGGAAGCCAGCCTTCACCTCTACACGCCATTGTCTGCGCGCATAAATTATACTGCATGAATATATATTAAAACAATTTAACAAATACTTAAATTATTCATAGGGGTGGATTCATATTCAATTTGCAATTATGGTTTGGGGACTTTATTTAACAGTGTGGATGATCCGCTGTAGTCTGCGTGTTTGGGAGAAGTCTCCTGCTTCATCTCGTATTTGACCACCAGGGGGCAGTGCAACCCCACGTAGTTCGCAGGGAGACCGCACACTCGTTTGTAAATCATGCATCCTCACTAATAGATCAATGTTTTGATGTTTTAAGTGAATATTTAATTTGAATTTAAAGGGAAACAAACTTTGAGTCACAACTGTGTAGATTTCAGCCCTGGGCCTGTTAGCCAAGTAAAGAGGCTTCTGTATCACAGGTATTGACACACTATAATGAGGTCGGATTCTTTTTGATGAGTGTGTGTGTGTGTGTGCGCGCGTGCGCGCGTTTGTGTGTACAGACACTTTAGATCCTGTCACTCAGCCTTTATAAGAGAGAACTTGTATTTACTTTGCCAACATTCTCCGTGTGTGTGTTTGTGTAAGATTTGAAAGTGTGTGTGTGTGGGAAGGTGGGTATTTGATTCAAGAGTGCAGCTTTATCTGTTTGTTTTTGATGAATGCGTTGTTTGAATGCTTTTCATGTGGTTAGTGTACGAATATTTCAGCAAATCCTCTTGCTAGTTTGTGTGTACAATTTTGTCAACTCATACCACGGCATGCTGTTTGTATCTATCTGCGCGTGTGTGTGTGTGTGTGTGTGTGTGAGGCGTTAACGCTGTCTGCCTCTCTGCTGGACTCCTCAGAGTTGTGATGTAGAGCTGTGGTTCCCGTTCTGCCTGGGGGTAGGTTAGCCCACCGTAAACAATGACTCTTAACATGGCCCCGCCCTCCTACCCCCACCCCCCGCTGTTAGGGCTCCCGGGGAAAGGGTGGGAGCCGGGGATAGGCAGGGGCCCGTCGAGCACCTCAGGACGGAGCTCTGTGCCTCTGCTCTGACCCTGTTGTGCTGTGCCTTTCCTATAGGACCCAGAGGACAGTGAGAAGAGCAGGAGGAAGAGGAGGAGCGCAACAAGGGCAGGAGGAAGAGCAGGAGACTGCGTGCGGACCATGGCTCATCCTCCAGGACTGTAGACGACCGGCTCAGAGGAACAGATCAGAGAGGCGCGAAGGCAGAAGGTAAACGAGCGCACCTGCACCTCCACCGTTGCTCTCTCGTTCCTACGTTTCCCTCTATCCTTTGGAGAAGCTCTGTCCGTATCCACAACCCCCCTCCTCTATCCCCCACCCCCTCTACTCCCTCTACCCCCTCTATCCCCGCTACCTCCTCTATCCCAACCCCCTCTACCCCCTCTACCTCCTCTATCCCCAACCACCTCTACCTCCTCTTTCCCCAACCCCCCTTACCCCCTCTACCCCCTCTACCTCCTCTTTCCCCAACCCCTCTACCCCCTCTACCTCCTCTATCCCCCACCCCCTCTACTCCCCACCCCCCTCACTCCCTCTCTCTCTTGCAGGATGAAGCCGTGGGGCAGGTCAGCGTGGCCGTTACAGGTGGCCTTTCTTGTCGCCGCGGTGATGCTCTGCGGTGGCCCTGTGTCTGCCGGCAACCGTAACCACCGGGGACAGACAGGTACGGCAGGTCCTGCTTTCGACCTGAACCCCCCGCATGAGGTTAATGACTCTGTCATGATGTCAACACGCTGCCCCCCCCCCCCACTCCCCCCCCCCCCACTGCAGGGGCCTCACAGGTGACAGCTCCTTTGTCCCTCGCAGTCACACTGCGGGACGTTGAGAGCTGCCTGTTCAAAAGCTCGTATGCAAAACACAGCAGTATTGAATGAAGCAGGCTGTCATCAGCCGTCACCGCAGGTGACCCGGAGTATGATCTGATCTAGAGAGCAAAGCAGCAGGACAGCGGTGATCAACGCTAATCCTCTCTCTCAGGTTCAGATTCTGACTTAAGACTCAGGTTAAGGCCCATGGCCCACTCAGGTAATGGGAAGTACAGCTGCCTTGAAGAGAGTCCCATCAAATACCTTTAGAACTGGTCCATGAATCCCATTTCTACCATCGATTTAACTATCCGGCTTGTGGTGAAACACCATCCACCACACCCCTATCCCAGGGGTCGGTAACCCTGGTCCTAGGGAGCCGCTGTCCTGAAGGTTTTGGATGTTTCCCTGCTCCAGCACACCTGATTCTAATGAAGGGTCGTTATCAAGCTCTGTGGGAGCCTCATAATTACCCTCCATTGGAATCAGGTGTGCTAAAGCAGGGAAACATCTAAAACCTTTAGGACAGTGGCTCCCTAGGACCAGGGTTGCTGACCCCTGCCCTATCCACTCAAAACACACACACAACACAAACACACACACACTCACTTGGAGAGAGATATACTCCCATGTACACACACACACTCACACAGACACATGCACATACGCACACAGAGAGACACACACACTCACAATCCCCACCTCGACTATTCCAATTATCACCCACTAATAAAAAGAACTCTACCCGAGGTAAAATCTGTATGTATATGCATTGGCTAGACCAACATTAATTGACACCCACAAGATAACATGCTCTACTTTGCATGATTCATTATAACCTCCCTCCGTGCCCAAAGAGTGACCAGCAGAAGCCAGTACAAATGTCACCATGTCTGGTGAGGGCTGCAGGCCCACAGGGACCATCCTGCTAATTCCCCCTGCCCCCCCCCCCCCCCCAAACATACACACAGACACACACCCCCCCCCTGCCCCACATCTCCTACCTCAGTTGCACTCACCCCTCTCCTTCTTAATTATGACTATTTCCTTAATTATCCTCTCGTCTCCTAGCAGCATCCTGGAGTTCTGCCTCCCGATGCAAGGTGACCTTTGTGTGCCACAGAAACGCCGTCAGCATCCTCTCACCAGTGACGGATGCCGTTCGTTTCCTTTTGATGGAGCGGAGGCAGTCTGCGCTGGGCCGAGCTTTCAGCAGGAACGCCGCTAATTGCAGTCCCAAGCTGTTGTCGGGGGTCACACGGGGGTCACTTTCCCCCCCTCTGATTTCACATCATTGTAGAGGAAACGGCAGACGACTTGTTCTGACTCCAACTGCAGACATCCGTTCGAGGATTCCCACTAATTGGAAGGCGCTTACGACTTGTTAGCTGTAAATCTGGGTGATACACAGACAGCACTGCGAGGGGAAACACTAATTAGATGGGCATTACAATACCTACATTTGTTGTCCTCTGTTCTCTATCTTAGGCTTCTCTTTCAGGCTATTTGTAGACTAGACTATAGTTACATTAGGACTGATCAGTGTGTGCTGTAGTACCAGTTGTTGCCACAAGGTGCCTCTGGAGGTCATAAAATACCCAATTGATGGACTTGACTACGGACTTGACTATCTTTGGGTTTGTTCGCTCAAGATTGTTCTGCATGATACTTTAGAATTCATTAGGGTAAGTAACACATAATAACGTGAATAGAAGTGCCATAACATGAATAGAAGTTTAATAACACTAATAGAAGTTTAATAACACTAATAGAAATGTAAGAACACTAATAGAAGTGTAATAACACTAATAGAATTGTAGGAATGCTAATAGAAGTGTAAGAATGCTAATGTAAGAGTGTCATCTCAGCCCCGTGGCAGGGTGTGACTAGAACAGACGGGAGTGAAAGGAGAGGAAACTATTACCTGCTAATGTTTTTTTTCTTTTTCTGGCAATGTTCTTTTGAGCTGGAAGGACAATAGGCTATTAGTCATCGACAGACACTCAGACACAGCTACGTGCACGCACACACACGCACCAACACACACACACACAGACATACATCCTCACACACAGGCACCTTTTGGTGCGTACGGCTTATCAGGCTTTTCTAAACCGCACGGACAAAGCCCAGTTAGATGGCTACCAAGTACGGGTTTCTCAGGGTGAAAACCAATTTGTGTCACCTTCCTTTCCGTTGTTTTGTTTTCTCCTTGTGTTTTTTTCCGGCTTCAGCCACGATGGCTTTTGATCAGGGCCCAGGCAGATTGGAGGGTGAGGAGCGCTGGGTGGAAGAAGGCCGCACAACATACCCACCAAGCCATGATGAAAGATGTGTGTTTTTAGGTTTCGCTTTTTTTGGGGGGAACACCTTGTTAAAAGTAACACAAAAACAACTGAGAAAGCGTTTTCTCACCCTTGTTCTCTGCCAAAACAACCTGGAAAGGCACCTTCCTGTCCCCTGCTGTCCGTACGGACCCTGCCCTGGGCCAGAGGTGTTCTAGCTGAGAAAGGAACAGGCTCTGCGAAAGGAACGTTCTGTTTCAGCTCTAACCGGAACCACATCAAAGTCAATCAGGCCAGAGATATGCAGCGTACTCATTTACAAGGTCACCTTGAAAAGACAGTATGTAACCTTTGAGTGAACAAACAAACCCTAACCTCAGTCTCAGAAAAGAATTATGCATGCAGAATGCATTCTGTTCTGAAAGCAACACAACAGTCTGTAGTGTGTTTGTATGAATGACTAACATTACTGGTCTGTATTCCGTATATTTCGTCGTCTGGTATTGAGAGGCCCATTACTGGAAAACAGCATTATATTACCGTCAAACAAACTCCCCTAAGAACCATTGCAGTGGAGGGCTAACAGCTACAGGCCGCAGACAGAAACAACAGAGAATTTGTGGACCTGAAAACTGGTTTGAATGAGTAGCGTGTCTGTCTGTACTCGGCTTGCAGACACGCGTGTGTGTGAGTGTGCGTTTTCCTCCTTGACAAACAGTGCTCCACGGTCACAGTGAGTGGGTTTTATTGGGGATAGATTTGCGTATAAATGAGGTGCCTGCGTAGGAGCACTCAGCCGTGCAAACAACCTGTTAGATTAGCATAAATCTGTGGATGGCGTCTGATTTGGACCTGTTAAACACAGATAACGTCAATGTGATTGATGGTGCATGCGGGGCAGCACTGCACAGAGGCAAGGGGGGTGGAAAGAGGAGGGAAGGGAAGGAAAGATGGACAGGAGAGGTTTGGTTCGAGCTGAGGGAGAGAGACAGTAGGAAGAGGAAGAGAGGAAGGGAGGGAGAGGTAGGGAGAGGGAGAGAGAGGGTAGGGAGAGGAAGGGAGGGAGAGGTAGGGAGAGGGAGAGAGAGGGTAGGGAGAAGAAGGGAGGGAGAGGTAGGGAGAGGGAGAGACACAGTAGGGAGAAGAAGGGAGGGAGAGGTAGGGAGAGGGAGAGAGAGGGTAGGGAGAGGAAGGGAGGGAGAGGTAGGGAGAGGGAGAGAGAGGGTAGGGAGAGGAAGGGAGGGAGAGGTAGGGAGAGGGAGAGAGAGGGTAGGGAGAGGAAGAGAGGAAGGGATGACAGGGGTCAAGGGTCATGTGCGGTAGAAGAGGGAAGAGGGGTAGAATACCTGAGATGCTAGTCAAGCAGGGTTCCCTCACAAGCTGAATCCACTGTTTACTCATACAGTCTGGATTGATGGCATTATAATCCTGCGACTGAGAGCGGTCCGTATCCACCGTCTTCCCGCACGTCCCCTGCGTCAACGTTTACGTCTGAGCCAGAGATGGTAAACGCCTGGCCTTTAGCTGCAGACGAGTTCTCACATATCGGCAGAGAAAAGACACGCTTTTTGATGAATTGCATTCTGGTTTGTGTGCTGCCTGTCTGTCAGAATACGTTAGTCGCCTGGCTGCCCCATCAAGTCAAGGGAGCCCTGCTTTGTTTAGAGCACAGTAAACCTTCACCTGTCACAGGAATGGAAGAGTTTCCTCATGCTTGAGCAGCATTCAGCCCTTTTCAGCCGGAGTTGAGATTTATTACGTTAAGACGGCCATGACACTCATGGAGGAACCTGAACATGATGGTTTACTCAGAGCGCTGAAACACGGATTGTTGCCGAACCACGTCCTGTTTTAAACACGTCTGCACATTTAAGACTTACGTGAACACGTCAAGGACAGGTTGAGAGTTTCACAGGTGGATACAGGAGAGACAGGAAGAAGACTGAGAACAGGAGGAAGACCAAAACAGAGATAGAGACCAATGAGAAGGGGGGAGAGAGTTCGAAAGAAAGATAGAAAATGGGACCAAGGCTTTCTTCCCCTGTGACATCATTATGCCACCAGTATAGTACCTGTACTCCCCTCAGTGATATGCAGAGACCCCCGCCGACACATCTTCCTGCTTCACACACACACATGCACGTACACACACTCCTACAGTACGTCTACACACGCATACAGTATGTGTGTAGAAATGACCCTTTACAGCACTGCTCAGTCCTGACATGGTGGTAGTGCTCAAACGTTGGGATCTGATTTTAATTATATATTTTTATGCTCCATGGTGTCGAGGAGCGTGACTATACTTCAGCTTGGAGTTTGGAGTGCACTCTGCATGTATGAGATTGTATTCATGTTTGTGCATTTTTTTTGGGGGGGGGGGGGGGTTATGTGTGAGTATGTGTGTGCTCATGCCAGTGTAGGTTACGTGTTCGTGTGTGTCTGTGTGTGTGTTTGCGGTGATAATCCGCCAGCTCTTGTGTTCCCAGGGGAGACGAGGACAGAGAGGACTGTGGGAAATGAAACCAGAGGGACGATGGTGGAAGACTGCCCTGTGACAGGGAGGGATCAGTAAGAGGGCTCTCCAGAGAGGAACAACAAACAAACTAGAAATCAGGGAGGATGAGAGGGGCCGTGGCCTTCTGAAATAGAACTCCATATTGTGTGTGGGTGTGTGTGTGTGTAGTTTGAGAGGAAACGAGTGTCTTAACAAGGTCTCAAAGCTGTTTCAACAAAAGTTGCGAGTGAATGGATTCCTTTATCACCTCTCCATGCACGAGGAGGATTTAGAAGTTTTATTTTCCACCTAGCTGAGAAGTTAGGCTCCTCATACTTCCCATTAATTCATTCATGCAATAACAGATACTGTTATTGCATGTACTGGTAAATATTTAAAATTTTCATTTAATCATTTAGCAGACGCTCTTTTCCAGAGCGACTTACAGCGAATACGGAGACATTCTAGGGTGCGTTTATCAAGTAGGGTGAAGTGCCCTGCCCAATGTCATTTGGCACGGCCGGGGATCGATCTGGCAACAGTCTAAATACTAGCCTGATTCTCTAACCACTCAGCCACCTGACTCCCTGTATTAATTTTTTAGAGGCTCCCCATCCAAGCCCACGATGTAACATTTCTGACCAGGGAGCTGGGAAATGTGTTCCAACATCCCAATAACTACCAATTCCAATATTTAGTAATTTAATTAGTTAGAAACGCCATTAAAATAGTCAGTAAAACACAGACTCTTGGTCCGCCCAATCCACAAGCTGTTTGTCACACCCCCTAATGTTCTCTATACATTATAAATGCACCAACCCTGCTACTATCTCGTTTTTATTTACAGGAAGACCCAGACTAATGACATTAGGGCTGCTAATGAACCAGTCTGGCTGAGGATGTAACCGAAGCCCTGGAATAACAACAGTGGCTTGTGTTGAGAAACTAGTCTCAGTGAGAGGTTGAAAAATCTCCTCTACTGTTTATACGGCTGTGAATAATTCAACAGATTTTTCTTGTATAAACCCCTGAATACTCAATGCAATAGATGCACTTTTTGGGGAGGTTTCATTTTAATGTAGTTTGTCACTAATGGAAGTTATATGCATTTGAACACCACAGTAGACCATATTAACTCAACTGGATGGCTTTGAATAATCTCTGCGCCCCTACTCCTCCCACCCTCTCTTCCCTCCCTCTTCCCCTCCTTTCCGTCCTTTCCCTCCCTCCCTCCCTCCCTCCCTCCCTCCCTCCCTCCCTCCCTCCCTCCCTCCCTCCCTCCCTCCCTCCCTCCCTCCCTCCCTCCCTCCCTCCCTCCTCCCTCCCTCCCTCCCTCCCTCCCTCCCTCCCTCCCTCCCTCCCCCCCTCCCCCCTCCCTCCCTCCCTCCCTCCCTCCCTCTTCTCCCTCTCCGTCCTCTCTCCCTCCCTTCCAGCTTCTTACCAGGTAAAGCAGGGTACCTGTGAGGTAGTGGCCATCCATCGCTGCTGTAACAAGAACAAGATTGAAGAACGCTCTCAGACTGTCAAGTGTTCATGCTTCCCTGGCCAGGTCGCCGGCACCACCAGGGCCAGGCCCTCCTGTGTGGAAGGTAAAATGACTGTTTGTCTGTGTGTGTGTGTGTGTGTCTGTGTGTCTGTGTGTGTAAGTGTGTGTTGCCTGTTTTCACTGCAACGTATATTCTCTGGAACAGCACCAATCACGTATTCTATTGTTAATGCACCTCATGAAATATTCACCAGGCAGCAAAACACATCCACTTCCTGCAGGGACAGGAAGCTGGCGTTCATTTTTACGCTCTGTCTTTTGTCCTGTGAGAGAGGCTGTATATCTCCGAGCTCTCAGCCTTAGATCAGGTAACGTTAAAGGTTACAGCCCCCAGCCAGCTAATGCAGGTATTAAAGATCCCCATTGCCTTCTCCCTAGTGTCAGCAGGACGGAGAGGGAAATATGGCACAGCAGCGACAGGCGGAAAGTCTGAGGCTTGAAATCAAAACCACTATTTGAAAGGAGTGATTTCATTTGGGAGAGCCTTCTATTTCATATCTGTTGAAGCAATTTGTCCACATATCGGGAAACAATATATAGAGAAATAATTTTACAGTCTGTTCACTCTATCATGCCCCCGAATTCAACACTATAAGATTATGTTTACACAAATAAAAAGATGAGCAAGGAAAGCGGATTATGCTGGGAGAAAAAAAACAAAACAGAAGACAGACGTACGAGGTGCAAATGTTTGTGTGTGGGTGGGAGACGGCGAGAGTGGGGTCGTCATAGAGACGGAGAGATGGAGGCGGGGGGGGGGGGGGGGGGGAGGAAATGCAGACCTGGAGGTGTGAATGGCTGGGGCTGTTGTTTCTGTAATGATAGAGAGGAGACCCAGGGGCTGTGGGGGGGAGTGGGGGGCTGGTTTGCCCATCTGCAGGCCCCATCTACAGCCTCCTCTGCTGGGGGTCCCCGGAGAGAGACACACAACGGAGGCCCTGAGTGTCATTGACCTCCATCAGGAGTACACCTCCTTCTGCCTATCCCCTGAGAACACGCACACCCCCCGCACACACAGCTGCGCGAACGCACAAGCGCGCGTGCACGCCATTGCCAGATGTATTAACCCTTCCTCCTGAGGGAAATAGGAATGTGTCCTGTACGTGAGCAGGGAGTGTGAATCAGACGGAGAGGTGGAGCCTGGAGGCGGAGGTAGAGTAACCTCTGGCTCTGACTACAATGTCTCTGTTTATCTTCCCTAAAGCCGCTTTCCCCCTTTTCCTTCCTCCCACAAGAAAGCTGCTTGCGCCAAGGTCAGCGGAGTTAGAAGCAGAGCTCGGACGTCTTTCATTCTGTCTGTCTGCAGTCTCGCTCTGATGCACTGGGCTGTTGCTACAGCTGAAGCTGCACTGCAAACATCATGCTGCATATCTGTAATGGATCTGCATGGTGTTCGCAGGAAAATAAGATTAACAAAATAAATACAAAATCAGATGCAGATATTACGGGATTGGCACTATTCACTGTGTGAAATTGTACACGCATGTACGTTGGGTTCTGGATTATTTGCTGTGCTTTCTGTATGCACTATTTGTATGTTGCTTTAGATAGAAGTGTTCATGCAATGCTCACCAAATAGCCGTGTAAGTTAGGATTTCTTGGCGGCTGTCCCTCTGTCTGAGCAGTAGATGGTGTTGTTTCTTTGCCTTTCAAATGCTTTGACATGTTCAAATGCTGTGTTTATTCTGTCTTCTAAATAAGCAAAACATTAGCATTCATCGAATTTATTGAGATTTTCAGACTGGAACGATCGTTTGATAAA
Source organism: Neosalanx taihuensis (assembly GCA_030340665.1). Taxonomy (NCBI): domain Eukaryota; kingdom Metazoa; phylum Chordata; class Actinopteri; order Osmeriformes; family Salangidae; genus Neosalanx; species Neosalanx taihuensis. The sequence goes on from CM059289.1 coordinate 13,400,170, forward strand.
TGCACCCAATCAACCAGAGCTAAAGTAAATTACTCGGAATTTGAAAAGTTCGGTAGAGAAATTGTGCTCCAAAATTCTATCACATACCTCAGGTTCCTAGCGGGTTTATGACTCTTACACATTTGTTATTTCTCTGCCTCCCAGCCCACTGTGAGACCCCAAATTCTCAACCATGTTCTGCTCTAAGTTCATGCCCTATAGGGTGTACTGGAGGACATGGCCTATAGCAGGGGTGGGCAGTTCCGGTCCTCGAGAGCCGCTGTCCTGAGGGTTTCCCTGCTCCAGCACACCTAATTCAAATGAACAGGTTGTGATCAAGCACTGTGGAAGCCTCATAATGACCATTCATTAGAATCAGGTGTGCTGGAGCAGGGAAACATCTAAAACCTTGAGGACAGCGGCCCTCGAGGACCGGAATGGTCCACCCCTGGCCTATAGGGTGTACTGGAGGACCTGGCCTATAGGGTGTACCGGAGGACATGGCCTATAGGGTGTACTGTAGGACCTGGCCTATAGGGTGTACTGGAGGACCTGGCCTATAGGGTGTACCGGAGGACATGGCCTATAGGGTGTACTGTAGGACCTGGCCTATAGGGTGTACTGGAGGACCTGGCCTATAGGGTGTACTGGAGGACCTGGCCTATAGGGTGTACTGGAGGACCTGGCCTATAGGGTGTACTGGAGGACCTGGCCTATAGGGTGTACTGGAGGACATGGCCTATAGGGTGTACTGGAGGACACAGTCTCAACAGCGAAAGGCGTCACCTCAGACTGAGGTACTCAGTTTTGTCAGTGTTTCAGCTGGGAGCTGATGATGTTGAAGAGCTCCATATGAGGAGCCTGAATGAGGCTGCGTCTCTTAACGATGGCTGACGACATGAAGGTGTGAACGTCTGGCTCCCTGCCAGACACCTGGTAGCCGCGACACCTCAGAGAACTTGCTGCCGCTTCGCTTTATCCCAGCTCACATCAGTCGCTAGCTGCTCGCCCCCCCACTCCTCTCTCTCTCTCCTCCCTCTCTCTCTCCTTCCAGCCTTCCTCTGTGGGAACTTGATCCCGAACCCCGCTCCTACGAGGATGCAGGAGAGAATGGCTGCACGTCCTCCTCAGCCGTCTTTGAGAAGAGCCCCCCTGGTGCTAGCACAAACGTGGAGTGGAAAGTCTGTCCATGTCTCCGCTTCCTCGCGGCGCCTCAAAAAACCGCAACGGATGAGGTCGAATTCGTAATAGCCAATAAAGAGAAGGTCGAGAGGGGCGTCTCTATTTTGTCAAGGTGCTCTGTGGGGAGGCGATGTGCGCATGCCTGCCTGTCTGCGGTGACTGCTGAGGATTGTGCTGCATTATGATATCACATTAACTTCTGGAAGATAGAGCCACAAACCTAAGTCGGAAGCAGTGGAACTGAGGCTGTGTATCATGCTTGGTGATGCTGGGTCGGGCCAGGGGGGCAAGGGGTGGTGATGATGGGTGGGTGGGCAGTGGGATAGATAGGTCTAGCATGATGGAGGAGAGGATTGATGGGATTAGATTGGAGGAGGTCAGGTGGAGCTCACAGGGAGGAACTAGGAGACATGCTGTGGGTTTGTTTTCCCATGATGCAGCTGTTCTGACTGTTTCACAGCTAGTGTTTGCCCTCTCAGTTTGTGACAGTCGAGGTGGTTGTCCTGTTTGGCCTGCCACTGGCTGTGAGCAGAACGCTCTTTGTGGTCAACGGGGCGGTTTGTAAATGTCACGGAGGCCATGTTCTCCTTAATTCTCCGCCTCTGTGTGCGTCTGACTTTGTCGGTTTGTGTCTGTGTTGATGCCAATCTCAATACCTTTAAATAATGTAACAAACTCTCGAGCGGGACGGTCCCCACTCTCAGTCACACACAGGCTCACACACACAGCTCTCAGTGAACTGCCTCCGCAGCCTTTGTAAAGTTTTAATTGGTTACGAGCTTCGAAAAAGTGTTGCGCTCGGATGAACGTATTGTATCCTGGTCCCATCAAGCCACTGGCAGCAGAATGATGTAGTGTCAGTGATGTGAGCCCCACAGAGATATCCATGCTTCAACGACACTTATCTATTATGCCCTGTGTGTTCAGTACACGATGATGAAAGAGAAAGGGTTGAGTAGCTCTTTTTGAAGTAGGCTGGCGGAATATGTATATCTATTTTCATCTCATGCTCTCTATTCCCCTGGTCAGCCGTCGAAAGGCACTTTTGTTGTGCCTTTAATGGATTAAATCATGCTTATTTCGTCGTGCGAAAACCACAGAGAAAGCTCTCGTTGATACGTGGGTCTACGCAGTCGTCGCTGCAGTTTTAACTTTGTCCACATGATGTCACACACATTCAACAACAACAACGCTGGGGTCGCGTCGAAAAAAACTGTGCATTCAGGGGTACGCTGATTGAATATGTTGCGTTGTGTGGCATTTGTCAGCGCTGTTGTAGATGGACATATCATCATCAGCGATATGAGCCCGTCCTCCCGGCTGGCACCCGTGAGGGCTGACACCTCCGTAGACCTTATTTAGACAGACAGCCCTGCGACAAGCTACAGCCTTGGCACTTCGACAGCACAGACATCACCCAAACCATACCTGCAGCTGTCATCCTCTGCTGCAGAAGAACAAATTACACCTTATGGAGAAAGGAAATGCAATAAAGATTCATATATTACTCATATATATGTCAATAATCAAGTTATTTGTAAATGCTACCTTTGCTTATGTCACTGTGTCTGTCATTAAGGTAATATAGCTAAGATAAGATAATGCTTTATTAGTCTCTTAGTGGGGAAATTCCAGTTTGCAACAGCCAGGTATATTACAGCACTCAGAGTACCAATAAAGATATATATATTTCATATATATAAATATGTATATAAAATATAAAGGATGTCAAGATTGTAATAAGATCTATGAAGCTGAATCTACAGTTGTTTTTTCTCCTTATTAGCTGTAGCTTAAAGCTGTAAGACATATTTCTTTATTTACTTTGTCAGTAAATACGGATGATAAACCAAATCAAAACTTTGATTATGCAGTGTGTTGGTAAACCAGTTACACATATGCTGTACGCCAATAATGATCTTGTGAGCTGCTCAGAAAATTAATTGTATCTAATTGATCTTTGGAGGTAATTTACTGCATCACCTATAGACTTTTAACCTTGCCATGACACCATCATCATTTGGCCGTCCCTGTTTATTTTCTGAAATGACAGACAGGTGCTTAAATGCACTCCCACGCCCCCCCCCCATCCCCTCCAGTAGGAGAGTGGAGGAGAGTCACACTAACTCTATAATGGCTCTTGCAGGCCATGCTCATTAGCTCTAAATAACATCCTTGGAGCGATAAGCACCATCGGCCGACACCATAATGGCAACATTAACGAGCATTATACAGCCATTGGTTTTTAGAACCACTTACTGCTACTGAGCTTGTGCATCATAACAGCATGTTCCTCTGTGCTGTGTGACGGTCGGGGTAAGTGATTGTGGATTGTGCTGCATCTTTTTGAACAGCGACTGCTCCTTATTTCTGCTGTCACTTATCCTCGCCCCTGGGGATTTCATTCTTTCTAAAAAAAATGTTTTTTTCTTTCCCGTTCTCCCTTTTCACATTTACGCTTCACGATTTCTCCTCCTCTTTCTCCACCTGTGGCTCTCCTACCTAAAATTCAATTTTCATCTTCCTTCATTTTGCTCTTTCATTGATCCACAAAAATTCAGTTTTGGTGAACTTCTCGTTCAGTTACACTCGCTATTTATCTCTCACACCCTCCATCCCATTTTCTTTTTCACTCACCTTTCCCTAATTCTGTTACTCCCTCTCTCTCCTCTATCTCTCCCTCTCTTAACACACCTGCTTCCTCCTCCCTCTCTCTCTCTCTCTCTCTCTCTCTCTCTCTCTCTCTCTCTCTCTCTCTCTCTCTCTGTCTCTCTCAATTTCTTTGCCAACCCCCTCTCTCTTTTCTGTTCTCCCTCCCTCTCTCTCCCACTCTCTCTTCATCTCTCTCAATCAGAAGTTTTGACACGACTGTTGAGTGTATTTGCTGATGTTTTTTGGATAATTCGAAAAGCAAATTGTTCTGATGATTTCACTACTTCCTCACATATTTGCAAAGACTTGTCCATAACAGCCTTGTATGTGAGACAGACCAGATCTCTCCTCTGTCTCCCCCTTTTACAGAAATTGATTAGTCAATCAAAGTGGAGAATGCGCTGGCACCTTGACTCATGCTGCCCATATTATCAGTCTTTATTAGGGAAATAGAAGTTGACAGACATTTTATTTCTGAGGTCTACACCATGAGCTCAGGTGAGATGGATATGTTAACAGAGATGAGTCTCTATGCTCTGAGAAATGGAAGCCATAGTTTTAGACAGCACCCAACCACAGATCTGCAGAGGGTCTCATTGCCTCAACCTTACCTCATCGTCTCAACCTTACCTCATTGCCTCAACCTTACCTCATCGTCTCAACCTTACCTCATTTTAAAAACCCAACCTCTGTCGCAGGGTGATTGACGGCTTTACTGTAGCTTCAGAACATGTTCCACTGATCTGGAAGTGTCATCCTTTAAGTGACGATTGCTCATGTGCTGATCAAGTTTAACATCTCTTCATCATGAGGTGCGAACATGTCAGTTGAACACCTCTCACTCTCTTAGTTAGAGCTCAGACGCTGACAACCAAGACACCTCTTCACAGATACACTTTTTACGTAATCTCGGTAAAGGCTATGTCAAACATAAGGGACATTCAATACTGGGCATGTGATTTTGATGTATCTGATGAGCCCGGTCTAACTTTGTTGACCTTGACTTCCAATGTCAAAGGTTCCTCTACACCTCATATCTTCCTATGGTATCTCTCCGCTTTACACACATCCTGTACGATTCTGCGCTAATCTCTTCTGTAATGATCTCCTCTCCTAGGCTTAGTCCATTTAAAGTCCCTTCTCCTTTCTTCCATCTCCTCTCCCCTCCATCTCCCCCTCCAGCCTCCATCGTGCTGCAGAAGTGGTGGTGTCAGATGCACCCCTGCCTGGATGGAGAGGAGTGTAAGGTGCTCCCCGATCTCACTGGCTGGTCCTGCAGTACTGGAAACAAAGTCAAAACCACCAAGGTGAGATGAGAGTGTGCCTGTGTGTGTGGTTTGTTTCGTGTGTGTGTGTGTGTGTACACTATTCAGCAGGTGTATTTATGTGTGTGTACTGTTGTACTAATCCCTATTAAATGTAAAGTGTTCATGGTTTAAATTAGTATGCGTTAGATTGTTATTTAAGGACAAAGAGAATTTATATTACTCATATTTTCAGCAGCTTGCGCCTTGGGGAACACCAGATGTTAATGAAACACTTCAAAAATCAATTCTGTCATCTGTGCCAGTATGAGAAAATGTTGTTTATTCAATTGACAGCCCTGGGGCCCGTTCTTCGTACGTCGCTAACTCAGTTAGCCGGATTTGATTGTTGGCGATTTGGCATGATCTTGGATCATTTGATTCTTCGAAGCTCATCCTAGACTTGTCGTCATAGCAACAGGTCCGTAAGCTCAAACCTGCTCGGGAGCAGGTTTACTTCATGTAAACAAGATTAGATTGAGGCGTTATAAGCGGAGGAGATAGGGAAGTCTGTCGCAGCCTTACGCGAGCAACCTCTTGCGGAAGGTGGAAGAATAATTTGCAGAGCTTTTCAAATTAATCGGGTATTGCGGGATAAAGTGTAATTGTTGAGAGATACCGTTTTTTTCAGCATTTTTCTTTGTGGCTGTTATAAATAGACAAACACATCCTTTAACAGTGGTTTTTAAAAGGGAGGAAAAATAAGTGGCTTTTTAAAAATAAAGACAGTATGAATTAAAGGCTACCATTTTGTAGAATATTCTTGTATTTCACTGTTACTTTAATTTGTCTGCTACTTTTTGCCAGCCCACTCTCATGGCATTTGCAGACTTTGAGGTGTTCCCTGTCGTTTTAAATAACGACTCAAATTCGGCATAATCTTCCATTAAAAGCTCTTGTTCTGATTGGGAGAAAAAGTGGGCACGTTCTTTGGCCATGCTGAACAGCCAATAGCAGCGTTGCTGATCAATGTTTCTACTATCGATACATATCCCCTTTTAAGCCAACACGTGATCCTATCCAGTGATACTAATCGTACACAACAGGTTCGTTCGAAGAACCCAGTTAGCCGGATCATGATTCGCACGATGAAATCATCTTGGATGTGTCATTTGATCTCGGATGTAGTAAGCGACGTACGAAGAACGGGCCCCTGTTCTCTTTATATAATCTCTTTTTTGTAAACACATCGTTACAGGTATTAATCATACTGAGAAATATTACACATGAAGTGACTGAATGAAGACTCGTCTTCTAAATAAAAATATATTTGGAATTCAAATACATTCAGTGAATGGACTGCAATTTCAGAAATGATGTAAGACATCAAGGAAATTAAAAACATGAAGAGAAAGAGCTAGTAAAAAACCCGGATTGGCTTGTTTGTTGATAAAGTCGAAGGGAAAATCCTCATGAGAAAACTGAACATACCTGAACATACCTATGCTAATTGACGCTATTCGGACAAGGTAAATTGTTTCAAAACGAAAGTCCTTCATGGCCTTTTGTAATTTGTCTAAGTGTGAAAGTTAATTTGCGGGATTGACGGCCAGGGTGTGTGTGTTGAGGGATGAGCCAGGTGTGGTTTACTCACAGGTGAAACATAAACAGAGAGGCAGTTGAGGGGAGCGCCATAGGCTCCATAAGAGTAATTGTTTAGAGAGACGGAATACAGTGGAACATCTGTCGCCTTCATTAGAATGTATTATGGCTGGAAGGTTCCACAGAGACTTTCAAATTAAGGGTCCTAATTAAACTGGAGAAATGGCTTGACGAAGGGGTGAATTCTGGAAAAGACGAGCCTGTTTGAATGAATGACCCTGGGCCAGTGAAGGAATGAACGACCGATTGGTGGAATTATTGTAAAAGTCTGTCATGTCCCTCCCACTCCCTGCTCTCTCTTTCTGACTCTCTAGCCAGTCAGCTGTTTAGGGAGTGAGGGACGGCTCACTGCATCGCTAGACGTTAATTGCACATTTGCTTGGCATTGTGGGGTAGGAGTCCAGTTACTAGGAGACTTGATGGAATATGTCAACGGAGATGTTCGATGAAGCCGATGTCAAGGCAACTGCTCTTCCCCACGACCGCTCTCTCTCTCCCGTCTCCTCCCTCGCCCTCGCCGTTCCCGTGACCTTCTTTCTCTGTTCTGCGTCTCCTCTGTTATGTGTGTGGAGTGTTTCACGTCTCCTCTGGCCTGTGTCTCTCTCACCCATGCTGTAGAGGGGTGGATTGTTCTCCTCTGGCGTGGTAGAATCAAACCTGCAGATTACATTCACATTTATTTATTTAGCAGACGCTCTTATCCAGAGCGACTTACAGCAAGTACAGATGCATTCCCCCTGAGGCAAGTAGAGTGAAGTGCTTTGCCCAAGGACAGAAAGTCATCTAACAAGTCCAGGAATCTAATCGGCAACCGTTCTGATTACTAGCCCGAATCCTTAACCGATCAGCCACCTGACTCCCTACACTGTCCTGATCAAGTGACTCTGCTATCCCTCTACACGATGCTATGCTATGCTGTCAGAGTCTCTGTGTACATGAGGAGATTCTCTTAGTCAGAGATAATTGTACGTTTCTGTATCAGGGGTTCAACTGTGTGATGTCTTATCTTTTTGACAGTTTTTCCCTCTGTTCTAGGTCACCCGATAGCAAGATAATTGGTGATCCTTGAAGCCAACTGACACCGTGAGACTAGCGCTCTACGTAATGACCTGGTGACACATCTAATAATGAAACTGTCAGTGTCAACTACAGGAAGACATTCCATCATATTAAGGTATTACAACATGTACTGGAACACGCAAAGAAGGGATACAAGGATACACACTGCTTCAAAAGGACGACAATAGACCATTTCTGGATCCCTGGGGTCATGTTTCGAACCTAGCATTGGAAGTCAAAGATGCAAAGACTTGACATCGTCTTCAGCCGAATCGTGTAATGGACTCACCGGAATGGCTGACGAGAGGTGAAAAGAGGAAGAGCCTGAAAGGTCCAGATAGAAGGTCGAAGCTTTTCTGGGGGGAGAAGATGTGATGGATTTAGAGACTGTGTGTTTGGATGAATCTTTGGAAAGATCTGGACTATTTAAACAAAGGTGGTTGTTTACCCCTGTATTGTGATGGTTTCTACTCAGCAGCGAGGAGGAAAGACTGACAGCTCATAACCAGTGAAACACAGTTATTGTCTATTACTTACTCTTGTGGCTCAATTCACTGTCATGAAAACTGTTTCCTGAGAGGCATTTTACAGCTCTAATTATGGTTGCTGAGTAGGCTCGTAACAGCATATTAATGATTCATGTATCATATTTGCACTAGTTGAAATCGTTTTGGGAATGTTTTGTTTGTTTTCTAGTTATCTGGAGTAATTTGCTGTATATGTCACATGAAATCAAAGAAAGTAAGATATTTGGTAAAATGTCTACCTTTACTGGTGAAGTCAGTCAGTGTCATTCCAATTCGCCTCATACAGTGAAAAAAAATGTTAATATAAACTATTCACTCGAAAATGACCATTACAACATTTAAAGAGCCTTACAGTAATTAGCGTGGTGCTTGACTGTGGACTAGCAAAGTGGCTAATGCTTTTATTGGTTAGCCCCTGTTAATCATTGGTAGATGCTCAAAACTATGGAGAGAATGTCCCAAGTGTGATTCTCTGCTGATGCTCAACACATGAAGAGGGGTAGACTGAGAATTAGGTGATAGTTATGTTTACCATTTCTTGATTGTTTATTGAGCTAAGAACCACCATCTGCAATGAACTATCCAAACAAAAGATGTCACACCTATCCCTATTTTCGTTCAGAGATGATTTGAAAGCTTGAATAAACAGCCTCTGTGACATCTTCTAAGTTAGCTGTAAAAGAGAAGAAAAAAAGACCATAAAACAATGGAAATCGTTCCTTGTGTGTCGTTTTATGTTGTCTTCTGACAGTTGAAGAAAGGGGTTTCTATCTCAAATTTGGTATTCACACTCTCTGCTTTACTTCCCAGTCCCCTGTGTGGGAAAACACAGGATTTGTTCTCATAGTTTGTCCTCACCTGAAAAAAAGATGAATTCTGCTGAAGGCGATCTTTCACTGACAACAGACCTCTGCTCAATACAAAACCATTAGAATGCTTCCATTACTTCAAACAATCTAATTCTTTCATCGAAGACAGTAGAACCTGTGGATTTTTCCTCCACAGACGTCTCCCTCCCTCTCTTTCTCAATGTCTCTCCCTCCCTCTTTCTGTCTTTCTCTGTCTATCTCCTTCTCTGAATTACCTCCCTTCCCCTCCCAGTAGAGTCTATCTTTCTTTATCTGCGTCCCTGCTGTATGTGTGTATCAGTGTTGGGTCAGTGTGCCCTGGGGCCTGGCCCGGTCTGCTTGAGAGGCCCTTCAGACAGCCTGCTTTGTGAGCTATGATAAATCTATCTGAGCCGGAGCCTTCCCAGTGCTGAGGCCCTGGGCCAGAGGGACCAGGGACAGCAGGGCTAGTGGCTGCTCCACTCCCTCATTACTGAGTCCTGGATAGCTCTCACCCTCTCCTGGGAACACTGATATGTATTTTTAGGCTTACTGTATGTGCAGTTTGGGCAGTCTAACCACAATGTCCTGCCACTTTCCGCTCTTTTTCAACTCCAATGATCCACTTAAAGAACTCTCACACACAGCCATGGTATTTTTTTCTTATTTTCCCTTATCTTTTCAAATGGTCACAATTAAACTGACTAGGAATGTGCTCTCGTTTTTCCCCTCAGTCATCTCTCTCTCTCTCTCTCTCTCTCTCTCTCTCTCTCTCTCTCTCTCCCTCTCTCTATCTATCTTCCCTTCACTCTTCTCTGACACCGTTCTCTGGAGGTTTGGTGTTCTGTTGATGAGCCTGGTGCCAGGGTCCATCCTACACGGTTCTCTCCAGCAGAATCAATATTTGAGGACAATTTGCACCGCGCTGCTCCCTGGTGGCTGGGGCTGTATTCTGCACCTCCAGCTCCTTGTGTCTCCAGGCCTGAAAAGGGGAAATGAGACCTGCAAGGGCAGTTCTCAGAACCTGTCTCCAGTCATCATTATTGGAGAGAGACTGCACAGCACCCCCATGAAGACAAATACAGCAGCGGTGTGTTAAAGACACTGATTCCAAAAACAAACCCCTGTATATGTAATATGTAAACCTAAAACGTAGAAATGTAAACTGCAGTCATGACAACTTGAAAGAGTGTGAGACACAGAGGGACAGGCAGGTAGAGATAGAGACAGGCAGATGAAAGACAGGCAGACGCAGAGAGACATTAGGAGAGATGAGCCAGTCAGGGGAACAAACAGGATAAAGATAAAGAGGCAGAGACGGAGTGAGAAAAGAGTGAAGCGTATTTTAAGTGTGCCATTGTTTATGTGCTAAGCCTGGTAGTTCCCGAGAGGCCTCTTGCTTCGGCAAACTAGGCAGCTCAGCTGGTCTGTCAACACTCTCCTCAGCAATTTACACCATCACTACCTGAGGGGGGAAATAAAAATTTGCAAGATGCTGCGCTGCCTTACCTCCTCTGTCATCTTTTGTCAAGTCCGTTTTGTTTTGCCCTCCAGCCCAATCCTGGCGACATCGAGGGTCTTCATGTTCAATGAGAAGCCTAATCTTCAGATGAACATGCGCAGCGATACGGGCGACAATTAACTTATCGTAGCGGAGGATCCCGCGTAAAGCCTTCTCAGTGTGACACTGATTTAATGGACGTTGTCAATCTCAGATGAAGCTAATAAGGATGAGACGAAGAGGGCGGTATAGCTGTCATTGGCAATGTCACAAGTTGTCACATCTGAAGCCACATAACTGAGCTTTCCTTCTTTAAAGGTTACTGCAAGACATCACTATGAATAGTCGTTCCTTATTTATAGTTTTCATCGGTATCATGTATAGTTTCACATGTATCATATGTATTTTGCAATACACTTAACACAAAGAGCACTCAAGCTGTGCTGAGCACTTCACTCTGAATTCTTGAGGTTCTTGAAATGTTGTTGTGCTGCTGTGGTCACATGATGTTATTGGCTGACTCATTCCTCAATCTCCAGGAGGCATTGAGGATAAACTACATTAGTTATAGTCCTTCACACAGCATGCTGAGCAGCAAAAACACAACAACCATTAACATTCACTTGAACCCACACAACAACAAAAAAACCTAAACAATCAAAAGCGCTTAATATTAATTTGCTCATGCCTGCGTTGGACTGATATTGGTGCTGGAGTGAGCAAAAGATTCATTAACTTCCTGTCCCCTCCCCTTCCTGAGCCTCTCTTTGCTGTGTCGTCAAAGTCACTTATCTCTCCCAGGCAATTAGCCACTGGAGGCTCTATTGACCTGCTCCATTGTTGGACCCGGCCCCTTCATTAGCATGGCCAGAGCTGGTGCGTAGCAGCCGCTTGGCCCTGGCGCTGCCGGAGGAGGTGCCAATGTGACCAGCCGAGATAAAGCTCAGCCCCGACGGCAGGCGTGTGAGACGGATAAGGAGAACAGGAGCTATATGAATATTAACTAGCCAGCACCGCTGTGTCCAATAGGATTGAGGCAACCAAGGAGGTATTAGTCATGAAGACTGTGGGTGTGTGTGCCAGGAAGAGAAACAGGATGAAAGTAAGCAGGCGATGTAAGTGATTTGTAATTCAGATGAAGAATGATATGTGTTTTTTCATTTATTTGTTATACAGTGTGCGTTACTGTTACTGTGTATTTGTAAGTGAGCAATCCTTGTAAACTGCTGCAGAAAGACCCAAACCTAAGTATGTAACATCGCACATTGAAAATAGATTTTTGAATCTAAGGCTTCTTTTGGACTCGTATGAGACTTGGCTGTGTTAATTAGCCCAGCAGCACATGTTCCCGCAGCAATAACAACAGCTTGTGTTCACTGTCTAGTCTTCCACCTATCACATTGCCTAACAAATCAGAATACAGTGTTGTGCACAGCATGCAGCCTAGAGTGTCCACCCTCCAAATGCAAAGTGCCAGCAGTGCTATTTAAAGCACACCACTTATTTGTAGAAAAAGCATTTACTGTCAAACTCAATCACAGTCAAACATACAGCATGAGATGACATGAGAAAACACAAGAGCAGAGAACCCTGGGCCATGCTGAGGATGAATATGAAACTCACTGTCAGGAAAATGATTTTTTAATAATTTATGCAAAGTAAAGAACTGTTTTCCATGCAGGAGATTCTGCTGTATGTTGTTACCGATCACAACAATGCTGATATATCATGTCATAATTATTACCCAGAGCTCAGACTTCATCTTCTTATTTCCCCAATTTAGGGTTTTGTTTTCTCAATACAACCTGTCTCTCAGTCTTTTCTCTTGTCTCCTTTTATTTGTCTCTTTACTGTCTTTTCTCTGCTGTGCGGAGTGTCGTGTGCTCAGACAGCAGTGGCAGGCAATAAAACAACAGAAACAAAATCAACTGGAACTCCACTGGTCAAAACTCAATTGGCGAAAATCATCTTGTTTGAGCTGGGGTTGACCACAGGAATTTTCTGTAAGTTTACACAAACAGAATTTACTGTGGAAGAAAGGTGCACACATTAAACACATATGAAGAAAAAAAAGTCTAACACTGACGCGCTAACAATATGTAAGATATGAAGTACATATTAACATGAAATGTTACAAAAATGCCTGCAATGTTGGGGGACTATAACGTTGTTATGATCTCCTTTGTAAAGCTCTCTCTCTTTCTCAATTGCTTTGGATAAAAGCATCTGCTAAATGAATACATTTGAATGTAATGGATGGATGGTGAGGAGCTGGAACAGAGAGCGTCCAGGGCGGGAGGAGTCGACCACAGCCTTCCTCGCTCGCCTCAGGGTCCTTGAGGTGTGCAGGTCCTCGAGGAAGGGCTGATTGCTGCCGATCACCTTCGAGCAGTGTTCCTTCTGAATAACATTGCGATCAGCCTCTGTGCTCTCTAGGTAAACCAGTGCTATGCTCAGTGACCGATGCTCTCTGTAAAAGCTCTCTCTTGTACATTTACATTTATTCATTTAGCAGACGCTTTTATCCAAAGCGACTTACAAGAGAGAGCTTTTACAAAGAGCATCAGTCATTGAGCATAGCAACGTGAAAGACCCCGAACACAGTGGGTTTTTTAGATCGTTAATCATACATCATGAGAACCAATAAGTGCCAAGGGAAGAATTATAAATGCATAACACAACAATTGTGAACATAAAGCAAGAGATACAACAACAACACTGGCAAGTCACCATATGGGGACCAACAAATAGTTCTAAACAACATTAGATTATGTGAAGTGCCATTCCTAAGTGCCAGGGTTAGGGTTAGGGTTAGCCTAACCCCAGCCTAACCCTAGGGCTGGAAGAGAGAGTTGATATAGGTCGGGGCAGTCCTGTTTACAGCCCAGAAGGTCAACACCAGGGTCTTGAATCTGATGCGGGCCATGACGGGAAGCCAGTGGAGGTCGATGAGGAGTGGGGTGACATGACAACGTCTGGGTAGGTTGAAAACCAGAGGAACGGCTGCATTCTGTATCCTCTGAAGGGGACGGATTGCATTCTTGTAAGTCGCTTTGGATAAAAGCGTCTGCTAAATGAATAAATGTAAATGTAATCCACATCCTGTAGACTGGTGCTCGGCATTCTGTCAATAATCAGGGTTTATTGGTATTGGCAGTGTGCATGGTAAATGATGCCTCCTCACCCTGGCCCTCACCCTCTGTGGGGCTCCATGGGGTGCCAGACCCTTGACCCTTATCCCCCCACCCCTGCCCCCCACGCCTGGGGCTTGATGCCTGCCTGGCAGCTGGAAACAAGCCTGCTAGAACAAGTAAGGGCAGAACAGGTTAATAACTGTGTAATGAACACGGTTGGCCTGGGTGACAGGGGATCTGGAAGGAAACAAACATTTACGAATGCCCAGGCAGCCCTTGTAAACAGGAGTGGTTCTACAAAAGAGCTCGGGTAAATAATTGATAGGCTGAAAGAGGATCTGGCTTTGGGGGATTTTGATGCATTGATTCTGGCCTGGAGAGAGGAGCAAGGCTTCCCTGGTGCCTGGTGGTATTAAAGGCTTGCCTCTGTTGTTCCCCCCTTTTAGTCTTTCTTTCTCTCTGTTTGTCTCAGTTGTGATTTTTGTTTCGCTTTTTATCTCCTTGTCTCATTCTTTAGCACATCTTTCTGGTCTCCTTTTGTCTCTTGGGAATCAACAGTATATGTGCCACCACACTCCAGACTGCCAGCGTGGCAAACAGCAATAACATAGCAGACAGAGAAACAAAGAAGCAGATGGTGGGTGGAAGAGAAGGAAACTGAAAGAGACCGTTTAAGACAGAGAGAGAAAGAGTGGCTGACAAGGAAACATTATGTGTGGAGAATACCTTTGGTGAACTCAACAGCAGGTCTTGATCAGAAAGTCCCAGACACTCTTGTCACAGTGTACCCATGGTTTAACTCCACACCCTTTTGAACTGGTGACATACAACAAGACTGATCATCGTCAGCCAAACAGTCACTTGGGGCAGAACACTGTAAACTCAAGCCGATGTTCCAATGAGACTGAGGTTCAAAACACTTTTTTATGTTGCTGCCTTTCAGTGATAGGAATTAATGAACATATATTAGGCGTGTGTGGTCGAGGTCAGTGGTCTAGTCCAAGACGTGTGTCATTACTTGGCAGTGAAAGGGGAGCTTACATCCTCAAAGCCAGGCCCATGGCCATGCTCTCCCTATACTGAGATAATGACCATGTGCCAAGGCCCTCATCAGTGGGGATGAGCTCAACAACGCTGCAATAACTCGTATTTCCCAACAGCCACAGGCACTGCTATACTGTCAGACAATGGGCCTGAGACCAATTATGCGTGGAATCAAACTCCAAACCAAATTGCATTATTACAATTACATCCATTACATGACACAAAAGAGAGGCCAGGGAAAGCGAACGAGAGAGAGAGAGACTGAGAGGGACTGAGAGACCGAGAGACCGAGGGAGAGACTGAGAAAGAGCAAATAAAGAGCTAGAGAGGGAGAGGGTCATTTATTTGTGCTGCAGCAGGAAACTGTGTGAATTTCCCCGTTAGCTGGCCAGATTATAAAGACGTTTATTGATTTTTATGCCATTGTAATGGGCATTTGTGCTTACCGCAGAAACGTCTCACTTTCCCATCTTTTTTTAAAACTTTCCCCTCATTGATTAAGACATTTCCAAGTTTCTGCTACCCAGCCTGTCTGTGTTTTTGTTATGGTTATGGGTCTCGTGGGCGCGGCCTCAACCCTGCCTCCCAGCTCTGCTCGCCTTATCTCCTGATGACTCAGCATTACACGGCAGCGTTCATCAAGCCGTCCCTGTTAATGCGACACATGCTGATGACTGCTCATGAGATCACTAGACAGGGCTCTTAGCAGGGTGTGGCCTGTTAAAGAGGTTCTCCCAACCAAGCATTACCACTTACTGGTCCATCTCACCCGCTGGAATCACAGCACTGGCCGGTGAGTCAATAGAGACACTGTGTGACGTCAGAAAACTGATTTTATCCAGGGGCTGCAAGGACAGGATATGACACATGATCTTACATCCTGTTTTTAACATGCAATAAATTTGAAAGTGCAATTTTAACATATAATGTGATTTAAAAAAAAAATATATATATATATGCGCCCTCCATAATTATTGGCACCCCTGGTTAAGATGTGTATTTTAGCTTCTAATAAAATATTTTTTCTTTCTAAATATTATAGGACCACAATGGAAAAATGCTTTAATTCAAGTGCATTTATTCAGTCTAATTTTTTTTTAAACATAAAATCATGTGTGCCACAATTATTAGCACCCCTGATGTTAATACTTTGTACAACCCCCCTTTGCAATCATAACAGCACCTAATCTTCTCCTATAATGTTTCACAAGATGTGAGAAAACAGAAAGAGGGATCTTCAACCATTCCTCTTTGCACAATCTCTCTAAATCATCCAGCGACCTGGGTCCTCTCCTCTGCACTATCCTCTTCAGCTCACCCTACAGGTTTTCAATGGGGTTGAGGTCTGGGGACTGAGATGGCCAAGGGAGGACTTTGACTGTGTCTGGTGAACCATTTCTGGGTAGATTTGGCCATATGTTTAGGGTCATTATCTTGCTGAAAGACCCAGTGACAACCCATCTTCAGCTTTCGGGCAGAGACCACCAGATTCTGATTTCAAATGTCCTGGTATTTCAAAGCGTTCATGATGCCATGCACCCTAACAAGGTTCCCAAGGCCTTTGGAAGAGAAACAGCCCCACAGCATCACCAATCCTCCCCCATACTTCACAGTAGGTATGAGGTGCTTCTCTGCATACTCATCTTTTGTGTTCCGCCCGACCCACTGTTTGTTGCCAAAAAGCTCTTTGTGACCCCAAGATGCTACCATTCCTTGCATTTCTGTGACAGTGAGCTTTGAAGATTTTTTTATTTCTCTCACCATCCTCCTTACTGTGCGTAGTGGCAAAATGAACTTGCGTCCTCGTCCAGGCTTGTTTACCACTGTTCCAGTAGTTTTAAACTTCTTGACGATTCCTCTGACTGTAGATATGGGCAGATGTAGGCGAGTGGCTATTTTCTTGTAGCCATTGCCTGATTTGTGAAGGTCGACACACATCTGCCTTACTTGAATGGCATGTTCCTTTGTCTTTCCCATGTTGAGGAGAAATGGCCTCTGTGTCACGTCATATTTATACCCCAGAGAAACCGGAAGTTATGAATTACTAATTAAATGTTCCTACATACTCTGATCAACAATGTAAACTACTGTAGAAATGAGAGAAATACTTTAATCACATTTATTTCCTAGGAATTGTTAGGGGTGCCAATAATTGTGGAACAGGTGATTTTATGAAGTATAATTATTTCTTAGTCAGGGATTTTCTTTTTTCACGTAAAATTCACTTGAGTTGAAGGTTACATTTTTCAAAAATTTTCAGTGAGAAAGTATGCTTCTTTTAAGGCTTTTAACACATCTTAAACAGGGGTGCCAATAATTATGGAGGGCGCTGTACATATATGTATATAAATAATATTTTGTTTTTATTTACTTATTTTTATTATGTTCGTTTGTGTGTGTGCTTAGTTTTAGGTTCCCTTACACTGATCAGATGCGGCACTTTAATTTTGTTGTACTGCAAGTCCAATGACAATGGAATTCTATTCTATACAGTGGCGAGAAAAAGTATGTGAACCCTTTGGGATTTCTTGGATTTCTGCATAAATTGGCCATAAAATGTGTTGCGATTTTAATGTAAGTCACAACAATACAATCGGACATTCTCCTAAAGTAATACTCGACAAAAAATATGTTTTGATTTTTGCTTATTGGGCACAAGATGTTAACTTTCTTGTTGCATCACCCATCCTCGTTTGAGCCTCAGTTGGTGAACCGATGGTCTTATGTTTTCCTGCAAAGTGTCTTGGTAAATTTTGGAATTCATTTTTCCATTGATAACAGCAATCCGTCCAGGCCCTGAGGCTGCAAAACAGCCCCAAACCATGTTCAGTCAATAAATTGTTTATTGATAACCCTGACATGGGATGTTTTACTTTGGCAGAATGGAATGTCTAAAAGGGGGGTACTTCCTATGGCCTCGAGCGACGCAAGCGTGCGTACATGTATGACGAGAGCCATGGAGCAATAGAGATATATAATCCCCCTGATAGACAGAAACATACAATACAATAATATATATATACAGACAGATAATACAACATATAAACAGAGAGACAGACAGGGGGAAGAAAGGGGATGGTGGTGGGCGGAAGCAACAACTGATCAGCGGATCAGCAGGGTGAGTGTTTGAATAATCGCGCGGCCTTTAAGGGCCGTCTTCCCATATGAGGCCCAATAGGCTTGCACTAGCTGAGTCAGGTGTGTTCATGGATTACGTGTACTACCTGTGTGCCTGCGCTGCTAGTGCATGTGAGGTAATGAGTGTTGTGTGTTTCTGCCAAATAACTCAATTTTTGTTTCATCGGTCCAAAGAACGTTGTCCCATAACTGCTGTGGAACATCAAGGTGGTCTTTTGCAAACTTCAGACGTGCAGCAATGTTCTTTTTTTTCAGTAGAGGTTTCCTCTGTGGTGTCCTCCCATGAAACCCATTCTTGTTCAGTCATTTACGTATTGTGGAGGTATGAACAGAAATGTTTGCATGCGCCAGAGAAGTTTGTAAGGCTTTGGCTGATGCTCGAGGATTCCTTCTCACCTCACTGACCATTTTGCGCTGTGCTCTTGCAGTCATCTTTGCAGGATGACCACGCCTGGGGAGATTGGCAACTGTCTTGAACTTCCTCGCATTTGTAGATTATTTGTCTTACTGTTGAGACATGGACATCAAGGCTTTTAGAGATACTTTTGTATCCCCTTCCAGCCTTATGTAGCTCAACAAGTCTTGCTTGCAGGTCTTCAGAAAGCTCTTTGGTGCAGGGCATGGTTCCCATCAGACAATGCTTCTTCTGAACAGCTATTTCAAAACTAGTGTGAGTTTTTAAAGGCCAGGACAGCTTGAATCAATTCCTGCAAACTCGTCACACTAATTGAACTCCATATTGGATGACACCTGAGCTTAGCTCTTGTAGAAGTCATTGACCTAGGGGTTCACATACTTTTTCCACCCTGTGATGTGAATGTTAACATCTTGTGCCCAATAAACAAAAATCAAAACATATTTTTTGTCGAGTATTACTTTAGGAGAATGTACGATTGTATTGTTGTGACTTACATTAAAATCGGAACATATTTTATGGCCAATTTGTGCAGAAATCCAAGAAATCCCAAAGGGTTCACATACTTTTTCTCGCCACTGTAAACTTCTATTCTAAAAATGTTTGAAAGAAAGAGGTACCAGCTGTAGCAGGTTGTGGTATTCAGCGCTGAGATCTTCAGCGTATTACTGTGGTGTGTTTTCTCACTCGGGCCTGATAACCTTTGTTAATGAGAACAGAATTGTCGAAGACATTACACGCTTTACTGTGAACTGGTTGACATACAGTAGGTTTTGGATGACATTGTCTTTAATTAAAGTTTGGGATCTGTGTGTCTTACTTTGTCTTTCCCCTGTCCCTCGTAGAAGGCGTTGGGGAAAAGGTGTGTGTGTTTGTGTGTGCAGAGAGACCTTGAACCCAAATGTAATTAGACTTGGTAATGACTGTGGCCTGTTTACGGCGTAAGCCTCTACTAATGATAAATGCCGTTGACTTATGGAGTCCGGACTGCACTTCAAACAGAGTCTGTGGCTGAGGTCCATATCAATTAGCCAGCCAGTGGTAATACATCATTCAATTATTCCTGGACTTCCTGCACAGGAATGCAAACAATAAAGGATGTGATTTTCCCCTTGGGATTTTTTTTACAAAGGTTTGAAAGTACAGAAATGACTTAATCTGAATGTGGTTTATCACATTGTAACTGAAGTTAAAATTGAACTTCTCTATGAAATGCATATTTTAAGTTCCATTTGTTTTAGTTTGTACAAAGATAAAACTGACAGGAAATGCACCAGTTCCTGTTGAGTCTGAATGTTCGTCTTCCCTGGAAAAGTGCAATATATCATAAAAAATGGTTAACAGAAGTCGGGAGAAAGAGAATAAAAACTGAGAGGAAATGAGAGTGAGAGAGCGAGAGAGAGAGAGCGCGAGAGAGAGAGCGAGAGAGAGAGAGAGAGAGAGAGAGAGAGAGAGAGAGCGCGAGAGAGAGAGCGAGAGAGAGAGAGAGAGAGAGAGAGAGAGAGAGAGAGAGAGAGAGAGAGAGAGAGAGAGAGAGAGAGAGAATAATCATAGGACAGATTACTTGGTTCAGGCTCCTCCAGACCCCAGGCCACCTGCTCTCCCTCCCAGCATGCCAAGCTGCCTGAGGTCTCTCCCGTGGACAGCCACACTCAGTAGGCCAGAGTTATTCACTGTATGCTAAGTAGCTTGTTTCACGTCATTACCAAAGTGCCGGGAGGTTGTGGGTAGGAGGTGACGGGCTGGACCCCAGGGAGGCAGGGGTGTGGAGGGCAGTCTGCCTGGTGAAGTGACAGGCTCGGGGCAGAGCAGGGCTGCCTGCCTCAGCTCCATCTGCAGAGGCCCTTCTGTTCTCCCACTGCCTAACCTTTGACTGACACTAGGAGTTAGAAGGCAAGGTCGCTGGTGCTTTCCAGAAAGCCCACTCTAGTGGGAAGCTCTCCTGTGGGTGCGAGGGTTATCTTAGTCTTGTGCCAAATGTAAGAGATTGGCTTGTAGAATATCAGGGTCAAATATCAAATGAATGTATTTTAAATGTAAATATATGCTTGGTCGATGAAGAGGTAAGTTTTTTTAGCAATGTAACTAAGTGGTCTAACCTGTTTGGCCAGCGCATGAACTATTGTAATATAATAACAATAATTTCTTTCACACTAGGAACCCCAAAATGTCTTCCTAAATCCTTAAGAAAAAACAACCTTCCCTTTGAAGATTTGAATTGGGCACAATAACCCAAAGTCAGGCCATTCACTGAGGGGCAGAGAAGGAGAAAATTAAACATCTGCCTCATTTCCCAAACTAACTGTAGTCAGACTCATTAAAAACCAACCCGTTGCAGCTCATAAACTTTTGCTTAAACAAGACTCCTGCTCCGTTCAGCCAAGGTAGGGGGGCAAAAAGTCTGTTAGCTTGGTTACAATCCTTCTCCAGTTCAAATAGCAATCAGCTTAATGGTAACCTGCAGGACCTGTTCATGCACAAAAGTTGAACCATTTCATCTTGTGAGTACAGTCTCTTTAAACACCTCCAAAGTGTGCTATGAGTCTGAACACTCACAATTAATTCAGGAGTGATTATGAGGGTCTGATGGGTAGCTGTGGGATGGGCGGGGCCTTCTAGGATTACCAGGTCTGTGAGAGCAGAAGATCCTCTGTGACAAAACCAATAAAGGAAGTTGTTGTCATGGAGCCACCACTGCAAATTGCCTGTTTATGTATGGGCGGGGTAATGCTGGTCAGAGACCATAAAAGGTTTCAGATAAGTAGGTTAAAAACTGTCAAAGGAATCAATTAGCTTTCTGGGAAGGTTTAAAGTTCCATTAGTGACAGTTTAATTACAGAGGAACAATGTGCTGATAATTGCGTTGCCAATAATGAATACACTTTAAGTAACAATGGAAACGTTGAGAACACAATCATGGGCTAATAGGTTATTACTGAGTTGATATGATCAGCAATTCTCTAATATGAGACTGGGGGCAGAATTCTTGGCACAGTAAGACTCCTATCAGTGTTATTTGATATTGTGAGGGGTTTTCTCCAATTAAACACCTTTCTTCACAAAGCAGATGATTTCGAAGAATTTTGAAGTGGTATCTAAAGTGGTATGTAAACCATGCGTCATTCCCCTGAGGAACGTTAGCGTAAACTTTTATGGTCTCTATGGAAGACCATGGAATTAAAGTGTGTTTACGCGTCTTAAAATACTTCTCCTCAAGCTCTCCGTCTGTTTCTGTTATCCTCAGGATCACAGGCTTGGCAAGTGTTTCCATGAAAACCAGGGTCTTGGTCAGGGAATCCAGTCAGGCTCATTATTTGGAGGAAAGGCGTTAAACAAGCTTACAGTGCTTTTCACTGTGCTTATGTAGATCTGATGATTAACCATCCATGTGCCACGGTGTGTGCGGCATGAGAAACACATACTGTGGAGGGGAAAGACAGAGTTCTCAAAGTCAAATTGGAACATTGTATTCCTCCATAACAACTTCATTATCCAGTTCTGACAGTGGCTCTCCTTGGGTTTGTCAGTGTGTGTTAGCAGAGCAGTAGGTAGGGGCCATCTCTGGCACAGTGTATATTTACTCGCATTCACAGGACACATCACAGTGTGTTTGCCCTGGGTAAATGTTATAGCTGTGGCCATGCTTGACTGATGCGGCTGCTCATCGTCAGCGTAGAGTAAATATTCCCTTGGCAATCCTTGCCTTCTGTCCGCTCCCCACCTGTCTGTCCACAGGACACTTACAACTCTATTAACCTGGCAGGAAATAACACAGTCTAACAGCCTTGACTCACTGTCTCAACTCTGTTTACACTCGCTTATGTTACTCTAAATGCAGACTCGGTGGTGGAACCGTACATTGTTACTAGAAACTTGACAAAGTATGTACAAAGTCAATGTTCAGTACATGTTCGTGCTTACGTATATGATGCGTTTAATTAGGCAAAATGGCACAGTTTAATTAACAGATGTTTTTTTTTTTTTTTGCTGAATAAGGGAGTGGTGAAAAAGTTGTCGCTTGCCTCACCTTTTGCCACAACAGATGGCTTTGTCTCCGGCTCACTTTTCTTCACAGGATCTAAGAATACATTTGTTGGGTTCTTACCAGATTGAAAGCACCTGATGTACAAACACGCAGTGTTCTGTACCTGTGAGAGAGTATGATTCCCAGCCTAAGTCCTCCGCTTGCGGATTCCTAATTAGCAGCTTCAGAAACGGTCTGAAGTGGAAAGCAAATGAGGGGACCCTCTCCAGAGAACTCGATCGGAGGCTCTACAGGGTACTGGCCCAGCGCTGACTGGCTTTGTACCACCAGCAAGCGACAGTATATAGTCACCCTTCATGTCAGCGCGCTTCTGAACCTTTGCATAGGACGGCTTCAGTCTTTCTTCAGAACACTCTGAAGGTACCTCTTGTCCTTTCCTGTGTCTTTCCAGTTCCTCCAGTCTCTCCAGTCCCTTGTTGGTTGGCCTACATGTAAGTATGTGTGCATCACTGTGGGGGTTTTCAGTCTCTGTGACAAGGTTCAAAGCCACCTTATATGGAAAAAATCCATTTAAGGTCACTTCAAGGGATTTCATACTGTTTGTTATTAATGTCGAAAAACCCGCCACCTCTCCACCTCCACAGTCTTTGATTTAACTCCTCAAGGAGGGCAGAGGGGACGGCAGAGTGGGATTTCTTCGTAGTGAGACGGCTAGCGTGGCTCGCTCCTACAGTGTGTGTATGAACTTGTTCCGGTCCATCTGTAAGCTCATTTCCAGTGAGATGCCTGGGTTCAGTGACCTTTGCTGCTGTAGCTGGTGCCATGCCCCCGTGAGAGGTCTGTCTGAACTGGCCTTCCACAGGCTGAGTAAGCGCTGATTAATGCACTCTTCTGCTGTGACTCACTTCCACCAGGATGCTACTGCTACACACACACAAACAAACACAACAACAAAAGCACACAAATGTACACACACATCCAAATAAGGACAAAACAAATTGTGTGGTGCTCTGACTTTCTGCTCAGAAGTTTTAGACTTTTCAGATGAACAATGGGTGGTACATAATGTTTTAATAGGAGGATGATTATTAGTCTATACTTACATGTGCTCAATGAGTGTTCTGTCATTTCAGGGTAGATCTCACAAGTCGACCCCTACTGGGGTCTCCCCCTCCCCATGATAACAAATCATCTGTTTCTCTAGAAACCTTTGGGATTCATTTTTCATTAATATCATACCCTCCTTTGCATGGGCCTTTTCTAACTGACTTACCAGGTCATCCCTTTCCTTGTCAGAAATCAAATTAACTCTGCCAGTGATTAATCACGCGCCACTGCGGCTGGTGGAAGGGGAGTTGACACCTTATTAATTTTCTCAATTACATCTCTTATTAGGTGTCGCAATCGTCCCCCCCAATTAGGCCTCCTTTGACTCTTAGACATTAAATCTGGCTATGCAAATTATTTGTGAAAATCAAGGTATTTAAGAACTTATATTTAATATACGAGGGTGTGATTAATGCACTGACATGAATGGGACGGATCCTGAACCTTATGGTATCCTGTGAGAAAAGACAAGAATCTAGACTTGAGAACAGACTGGAAAGCAGAGTCGTGTCACATGATATTCTATTATCAGAGCTGGGTGTCGTAGCGTCACCTGTAAATGCGGTTGATACATGAAGAGCCATTAACCACTGAGTCGAGTGTGACATTAAAACAGGTAGTAGTAATGACAGTATTTGTCAACGCCCTCACTTCTTTACTTTAACTTGATTTAAAAAAGTATAGTCAGTACTTAAACTATTACCAGAGGCTTTTTAAACATGAATACCTGTACCTCTACTCATGTGAAAAATGTGTGTACTTTTGCTATCTTTGATGTTTGCATAGCAGTTTTGTTGCAGTGCCTGTGATGGATGGTTTGGACTTATTCTTTTGATGTGATAAAAATGTTCAGTTTTTAGTGTTTTGTGTAATATTTTGCAGCACTGTCTCCTAAACACTGACGTGGCACTGAAAATGTTTCAAACACGACAGTATAAAGAGAAAACACCTGGAGAGAGAGAGAGACATGACAGAAGTACTGAAAAGAAGAAAGAACGAACAAACGGGCCCTTCTTGCAATGATCCACAAAAATAAATAAAAAATCACGAAACCTTTCCTAAAGGAATTCTTATTCTTTTGATCAAAATGCATAAACCAAAAAATATATATAATTTGGGTGATGTTTGACTCTTGATAAAATCATCATCAAAGTCTTAAATTTTGGAACTAATATTTACTAATGTATTAAGAACTAGTTTGTCATGTTAGGAATTTGTATTTATAGAGATCAAAGTGTACTTTCATTCCTTGGAGAAAAGATGGTAACTGTCTGTAGTGTCCTATACAATAGTTTGACTTGATACACTGGACTGGGATCATTGCTAATGAAGATGATGATACAAATTATGTTATGGCAGGCAATCAAATAATAATAAATTAAGTCTAGAAAACAAGAAGTATGGTCCAACGAGGAGAAGACAAATATTCTACACTGTAGTTTGATTAGAAAGTATTTGTAAAACTGAATAGATGGACAGTCTGTTTCCTTTTACATAAAAACCAACAGTAAACAGCTGCATTATACAGATTTACTTGTGTGGAATCTTTTTGCAGGTAAAAAAAAAAAAAGTTTTAAGAACTTTTTTCCCTTCTTTTTTAAAATAGGCCAGGCAGTGGCTGCATGCTAAAGGTTGTTTCTACAAGGTTATCCTTTGTCAGAGTAAAGTACAACATCCATACAGAGAACTTCAAGGGACATACTAAACAAACATGTACTGAGAACATTTCTCCTTGAGATTGTGTACCGGTCCTTTCAGGAAGTGTTTGTCTAGATTCACTTTCATGGCCTCATCTGCCTTGCCAGTTCAGTCATCCTTTCATGCAATGCAAAGCTTTCACAGCAGGTGTGCCTCACATAAGACATGAGAAGGTAAAATGAGAACACACTAAATATATGCCTTATGCTTATGAAGCAGAAGTAATCAAGCTGGGGTGTACATTGAAATAATTGAATTGTGAAAATAAACACTACCTAATATTCCCTCAGTCTCATTTCACTGTAACACTCTCCTCCTCTCCTCTAACTCTCTCCCCCCCTCCCCTCCCATCCCCTCTATCTCTTTCCCCCTCCCCTTTAACTCTGTCCCCCTACCCTCTAACTCTCTCTCCCCCCCTCTCACTATCTCTCTCTCCCTCTCCCCTCTGACACTCTCTCCTCCACCCCCTCCAACTTTCTCTCTCACCCTCTGCTCTAATTCTCTCTCTCCCTCTCTCTTCTAACTCTATCTTCCCCCCTCTAACTATCTCTGTCTCTCTCCCCTCTGACACTCTCTCCTCCACCCGCTCTAACTTTCTCTCTCCCCCTCTGCTCTAATTCTCTCCCTCCCTCTCTCTTCTAACTCTCTCTTCCCTTTCTCCTCCAGCTGTATTCTTCCCCTCTGTCAATACAGAATGCAGCTCTGGGTCACTCACAAGTGGCAGACGATGGAGTGTCACCATGCGGACGTGCGGCTGATTCGGATGAAACATTCCTGTAAAAAATTGCCTCTATTTAATGGGAAGCGTGAAGTTTGAAATCTCACAGGAAACCCGGGCTGGGGCGGCCTCTGTGCCCCATGTGGGACAGGCCCTGTCATGTACAGCACACAGCCATTCATGAGGAACATGATGGATCTCGTAGTTGGGCCCGTCTCTGGGTACTGAGGTCTGAGTTGACGTTCCCGGGTGGAGAAAAGAAGGTGAGAAAAAATAAAGAACTGGAGGAATGAATTATTATTACCATGACGACTGACAGTCATGTACTGGCAAGTCATTTGGCTGCAAAGAGGAGTGTGGCTCCGTAAGCATGATGCAGTGTCATGGGATCCAGACAGTGATGTATAGGCTGTCCGTTAGAGGGTGGATTCATTTGTCACAAAGAATGGTGGCGTAACAGTGCAGCGATCTGTTTCAAACTGTATTGTTTGGACTTGTGCTGGTTTTGGCTTGTTGGTTGTGTCTCTTCAAACTTTGGGAATAATGTGTTTGTGTGAGTTCAGTGTGAGGGTCATGGCACTGCGGTACTGGGAACTATGAGATCTGTGCTTATGTTAATTATATCAAGCAGGGGAACATCTGCAAATAGACTATCGGCTAAAGCAGTAAACATCTACATGACATCTTCACCAAGGGACCCTGGTAAGGCACAGTGACATTCCTATCTGGGTTTCTTGTCTCCATATTGTCCAAGTGTTAGCCTCAAGCTAATGACAGCCCTGTCTCAGAGAGACATGTTACACTCTCAGCTGCCATCATTAACAGCTTGTTCAGGGACTTTAGAAAGCCTTGTTCAAAACAGGCCAGCAGAGCATAGGAACATGTACAGTGTTACTGTTATAACGACTTTGATTATGGGCTACACTGCTCCCAAAGGTGAAGGCTGTGTTGACAAAACGTGACTGACAACATAGGATAAGATCTAGACCAGATCATGGCACAGCTAGGCTCCAGGTTAGTGTCTTTCAGGCTCTTCCTACAGAACCTAATTCTCCCTGAACTATGACATATATAAGATGACATTCTATTCATCCCAAAGGATATTCTTGTCAGAGATTTCTCGAAGGTTTCATCATTGCTCAAGAAAAATGGACAAGAATGTATGTGTTATATGTGGTAATTAAACCCAAGTGTAAAAATGGTAAGTGTAAAAAAAAAAATCTAAAGGCAATATTTAACATAGATGTGGCATATCCTTAAACCTGTGCACACTGTATTAGCTGCTGTTTAGAAAGCTGGACATAGACCAGAGCAGGGCTCAAATATGTGTGTGTGTGTTGGACATAAATTTTGTCTACAGCCTGGACAGACTTACTCAGACTCAAGGCTGCAGAGGCTGACTCATGTGTCTGCTGTTGAGTCCCAGTCAAGCCCTGGGACAATAGGCAGGACGACAGTTTTTCACTTTTATTTCTGTTTGTCTCCAACTCAAAAAAGTGAGCCTACTTCCACTGCATTTCAGAACCCTAAAAAGAGGGTACGCGCCAAAATGACGAACCCATCTCTCCAGCCCTTATCTCAAAGCAAAACACACGTCGCAACATTCATTTACACTGATAGAACCGCTTAGATTTTCCACATCCCTGTGTATTTAAAGATGATCTTTACTTTAAGATGCAGAACATAGCCTGAACGATTCCTTCATAGATATTTCATTCAGATACAAACAAATTGATGTCGATGCACACATGTCGTGATGCACACGAGCTCACCACACACACACACACGCACCCACTGTACACACACGCGCACACATACACGCTCATACATGGTTTCTTAGAGGCTCATTTCCAGCACAGGACGCTGAATTCTCCCACTCTCTGTGATCGAAAAGAAAACTGTAGCAGCTCAGTGAGGAAGAAAAAAACATTTTTGTTTTGTGTGTCTCCAAATATTTATACGTAGGATTCTGGCAAGTGCTCTATAAGATGGATGTGTCTGTCGCTTTTGCATGTTCTGTGACAGTGTGGAGCCAAATCAGTGCCACAGAACCAGCAGAATTCCTACATGATTAATCTACACTTGTGCATCTGTGAGGAGATGAGACGGACCTCGCATCAACAGGGAGTCTCAGAGGATGGGACTTCATATTGGAAATCATCAGGTATTTTGTCTGGAACAATATTGGAAATCGTTACTCTAACTGAACAAATGAATTGAATATGATATTTTGACAATCCACTCTGCCTTCAAGGGAATTGTTGAAATGACAATTTGTATGTTTTCTTGTATGTGCAAGCTTTTTGTGTGTATGTTCCTGTCAGGTTAATTCATTGTTTACCTGAGGGAACGGTGGTGGCTGACATCGACACAAGATACTGTAGATATCGTTTATATTCTCGATGCATACGACAACCAAATTGCATCTTTCATAAAAATGAGACAGGCAATTCAGTATAGAAAATCCTTTTTAATTCCGATAAGGCTGTATGTACTGTATATCTACTGGGGGTACTGCATGTCTGTCCAATGAGGCTATTACTTTCACAAAGTCATATTTCCTTGGAGTGATCTTTCATTGCGTGAGTGTGAAATGTACACACAATTGGCACAGTCAAATTCACTACCATTCTCACAAGCTGACATCAAACAGAGAAATGAAGAGAGACTCGGGCCTTCCTGGACCGGGCCAAGTTGAACAGCTGTAACTACAGGAGATCCTGATTAAGCTCTTGAAGAAGAAGAAAAAAACAGGTTTGTGTTGAATATTAGTCTCTTTTGTGAGGCAGGTTTGGCCAACGTTTTCAGCATTTACACAGAAACTACAACTGCTTTTCCACGTACATCATACATGGTAGTTAAGACCAATACTTATATCATGACACCAAGAGACCTTATTGATATTCTCAATGCAAGCATAGTCCTATACACAGGATGCACCACAGCCTTGGTATTCACTGTCTTCCTTTCTTGAGGGAAAGATGAGGACAACCATGAAGGGGATCTTGTTACAGACCACATAGACTGTATACAAGACTTCAGTTCCCCAACAGTGTGTTTTTATATTTTCTGTATTTATATATGTATATATACACAAGGTATCTTACGTACAAAGAAAGCGCTCCCATGAATTACGTAGAGCATGCCAACAAACAAAAGTCAGACTGATATGGTCACAGAAGCTGAGTCAAAGAGCCTCCAGACATTGTCCCCTTCGACCTTTCAGCCAGGGTTTGTTTACCCAGCGCTCGGCTGTGTGTCTGGGGCGTGGGGAGTGGCCAGGCCCGAGGGTCGAGCGGAGAGTGTCGTCACCGCAGCCCGCTGTTCCACGCATCCACAGGCACTCCGAAGCCCGCCTGACGTCGACCACACAGACGATGACAAAATAAAAATCGATCTCTGAGTAATTTCCCCCTGATGTGTCTCTGATCCTGCTGGATTCAGTTTTCAGAGCCTCGGCGGGGATCAACCAGTTCACCTTCGAGAAGGCGGAGGTGAAGGAAATGTCTTCAAATAATGTTTTTACAACCTCTAAATAACCCCTTTTAAGCTTTTTTAGGTCGTCCAGGAAATGGAGGGTAACAGAGAACAGAGCATGTAGGAAATTGGCCGTGGTTGTAGTGTGGGAGAGTCACCAACAAGGGGCTCATTGATCAAAAGGGGATTAGTCTGGTTTCAAATCCTTGGCACCGCGCGAGCAAAGCTGTTTTATCTGGGTGGATATCCTTATTGCGGTCACAGGTAATCCAGTCAGTGGCCGTTGATGTAATAGTTTTAGTCCATTCTGGGAGCGAGACGAGAGGAGCGTGGCTGGTAGCCTGCGAGGGGAGCTCTTTGTTAGGTCCTGGGATGAATCTGAAACAAAGGGGAGAGTGGAGGAGAGAAACACACACACACTTAGACAGAACAAAGGCATACAAGAGTGTGAGGATTAGACCCCAAGGAATTCCTGCATTCCATGTTTCAAAACAAGAGGAGTCTTTTGAACTGAGAGGCTTTGTACAGCCTGTCTCACCTCCCCTCTGCTAAAAACAGACAGCTTATGTGAGTGGAGGTGTGCTTCTATCCATGGCATATCAGAGAATTCTCCGTGCAAGAATCCTGGTGTGTGTTTTCAGGCTGTGTACGCTCAAAATAACGCCACTGTGGCATATTACTGGCCGTATTTTACACTGCTTTACCCCCTCCCCGGCCTGCTCAGGCAGCAGCCAATCAGCACAGAGGATTTGATTCTGGCTGAGACCAGGGAAAGGACTTTGGTTCCACTAAAAGGGATAGACGCCCCCTCTGTGATGTCTGGCCCGTCTCCCTGTGCTTTAAGTTCAGGGACTCATATTCAGTCTCAATGGTGAAGCACGACACATTTCAATGGTATATTGTGCAGATTCAGACAGCTATTGAAAGCCTTGACCAATGCAGTCTCAATGCAGAACTTGATGCTGGGCATGTGCATGATGAATAAGTCTGCAAACGAGTGTATTTACTGCAACAGTTTTTGTGTGTGGTACGCTCACATCATGTTTTTCAGGGCTGTTAGTGTCAAAATACACCCACAGACCTTCATCTGTAAGGATGGGTGGGGTGGGTGGCTGGGGGGACACGCACATTGTCCAGAGCACTTTCTGGAAAGCTCCTATTGAAAAGAAGGTTTACACGCGGTAATGTATATACCGCACCTTGAATGAATGGTTTCTGTTGCTTAGTCACCTGTCAAAAACACCAGGCAGGGGCTGCTACTGTATTACGCTGCCCATGACAAGTCTATGTGTGTTCTGACGCTCAGTCCAGCTATCCATCATCAACCAGCAGCAGAGTTTAACCTCTTCCTCTCCTCTGGCTAGTCTCTGCAGCTAGCTCCTTCTGTCAGAAGCCTAATCCCTTGGGTTCGGCTGTCCAGCGTTTGCAAATGTCCTCCTTATCAACTGAGGAAACGTCCCAACGTTCCTCACTGTGTCCCGGTCGAAAACGACCTCTAAGAGAACAAGAGCAGCAACAGGCTGCTGTTCTCGCCTACCCTATCCCCCTGAGAGTCCCACTGCGGTTTGTTAGACTGAACAGAGGAAACGGTATGCAAATGCTGTCATTTCAAGCCCTGCGTTAAGGTGTCCTCTGTCCTGTCCCCCTTTCTCTGAAAGCGAACAGAGGAGCAGCGAGACACGGATTGCTGAGGGATTTAGCACACATCCCTTTCTGTTGGAAGGTAAGCCTCCCGTGTTGTAATTCACAGGATGCATTAACATGCAGTGTACTTAAGTCTGTTAACACAGGAAGCCAAGGGCAATGGGCTTTACGAAATCATTTTTCATTAACACCCCTCCTCCCCTCTCCTCTTCCTCCTTCCTTTCTCTCCCTACTCATTTCTGTCACATCCATCTATAGAATATCTTCTTCGAAACTGAAGACCATGCACCAAGTTTGTTTAATGTAACATTGACAACTGATGAGGATTAGATCATTCTTTGATTGAACCTCTCCATTGCAATACCTGCATGTTGCTGCCTCACAAATCTCCATCAAAACATGTTGGGTCATTAAAACTGCATTGACAATATACAACTAATTACAGCTTGCAGATTCTGAATCAGAAAAGACAACAACAAACATGTTTCCGCTCATGTGTTTCTGTGTCACTATGATGACAGTGTGACATAAGACCTTTGACTGGCGTTTTTACAGAAAAGCGTTTGTGACAAACAGACAACATGAGAGTTTGATGATGTGTTTCTGGGAATTTGATGGTTGCACTGAACGTGTGTTGATGCATCCATCATTTTGTTGCTCTAAATTCGAAGTAGAGAGCGTCTTTCTGTTGGGGTGACATTTTCATAGGTAAACAAACCATCAGTTATCCCAGTAGGAAACATGTGACCATCTGAGCAGGAAGAGGACCTTTTCTCTGAACAGTTAGACCAGCGTGCCTCACAGAAAGGCTGTGGGTCACAGCTGTCCTCTACGTCTCTAAGAACTACTGTTCCTCCTTCAGCTGAGGCTTTTCATACACGTTTCAAAGTGAGACTGGTTAGAATTGGAGAACTGTGCAATGCACAGAGAAACCAAGGCTAAGATGGCCTGTTTGATGACGTGGCCCTAACTGCCACCAGGCACATTCTCAGTGCTGTGATTCTACTGTGTGACAGACGGTTTCTCCCTGAGGAGACTCAGATGTGAGTCCTGCTACCCGTGTACAGAAGAGGCAGGTTACAAAAGTAGAGATGAGCCGAACACAGATGTTTAATTCATTTCAGCTTCTTTTTTTATAGTGTCCCCTTTTACAATGTCTAATTGTTCTGGCTGGTGGAAAAACAGAAGGATCTATCTAGTCAACGTAGTGGGTGATGTAGGTCTATAGTGGGCGAGAGCATGGAGGACTCCCCAGATCCCCTTCCTGTGCCTTTCTCAAACAAAAGGCCTGCCTTGTCTGCTGATACAGTAAGGCAAGAAGGGGTCCCTCTCTGAAAGACACAAAGAAAAAAAGACAGAAAACAAGTGTGTCAGCCAGGGGCTTTAGCAGCTGCTTACTTGCATGCCAATTAAAAAAATAAATAAAAAAAACAGGCAGCAGATTATGTATTTAGGTCTGTGTGTATAAGTGCTTTTGTTTGTGTTTATTTCACTGATGCTTTTGAGAGCAAAAATGAAACCCTGCAGGTAAAATGAAGAGAAAAAAACAATGTGGTGTTGGATTTGCTGGCGTGTGACTGAACAAATACAGATGAGGCAATTTGCCCTCAATACAGAGTGAACGATGGATGTTGATTAAAACAGAAATGCAGAGCAGGGGATGAAATGCTTTAATGTCGTCTGTTGTCTACACTGTCCAATGATATCGGATTAAACTGCCTCTGAGAACCAGAACATAAAGCAGCCTTCTGATAAGAACCCACAAGAAGAGGGACATTGAGGGCATACCCAGGGCTTTCAAACACACACACACGCATACAAACGCACACATTTACCCATACACCACACACACACACACACATATATACAGAGCATGTCACAGATTACTGCATAATGGGATTGGCAGGCTGGTACTCGAGCCTGGAATGAAAGCCACACAGTGCCCAGTAGCAAAACAGGACATGAAACAAAAGAGAGAATGAAAGGGAGAGGGACTGATCCTGCCATTACACACTGATCCAGACCAACATGCGGTCAGGCCTGGGTCTTTTGGGCTGTTTGTCCAAAAACTATAGCAGCGTCATTTTACATACTGTGTATGTGCTTGTGTGTCTGTGTGTTCATTTTTCAGACCAGGGACGTGTCTTTTTTTCCTTTTTTGAAATCCTATTTTTTAGTTGGAAGACACACATAATATTTGTGTCCGGCAAGTTAAATCATGCACAGCATGTAAACACACACTTTGATTGTTTGTCGCTGAGTATTTAGCTTAATGAGAAGTCATTGAACATGAGTCAGTCCCAGTCCTCCACAGTGGCATGCATACAATATGTGTGAGAAATCAAACAAGCTGGAGAGAGACTAACCTTTAAGAAGCAAGAATGCAGCTCGATTTCTGTAGAAGCCTCCTCTGCATTTTGCTTCCAGAGCTAAAAAGGTGAGTATGGCTGTGTGTTCTGCAAAGAGAGGGTTAAGACACGTGTATCATTTTGGAATTGAGATGTTTAAGCTTCCATCTGAATGATGAACCTTTAGAAAACCAACACTCTATAAAGACTGTATACGACTCTCTGAGACATTGCTTTATGTTTTATAAAAGCTGACAGTGTCAAACGGATGTTTGTTCCCTCCTCATCGTTCAAGTAGAGAGCATTCTGAGATGCCCCTTTGAGAACTGTATAAAGAGCTCTTACCTTAACCGGCTGGCCAAACCATCCAACTTCTTTTCACTTTTTAGCTGGATTTGGAATACCAAGTACGCTTTGTGGCTACAATGAGCTTTAAGATGCCTAGCGGAACAACCTTGGAAAACACTGTGTGGTCTAACCTTGACTGTCCAAACCCATCCCCACATTCATATTAGTCGCTGCTTGTATTCAGTGTCATGGTCACAACACACTGACAGATGAAGAGGAGCGGGGGGTCTGGTTGCGGTGTAGGGAGTCAATCGAATGAATACAAATCAGGTGATCAACCTGTCGCACAGCGGTAGATATCTCGCCTCAGAGACTTCATTCTTTTTGCTGTTTTGAATGTGTTCTATACATCGGCTTTAGACCTGTACACACAGACTGGCTGTAGATGTGCGCTTGCTCTTTCAGTGGAATTCAGCCTGAGGCACATGCGGGATGTAGTTTACAGAGCGGGTCATGTCTTCTTCTGCAAGTGACTGTAGGATGTTTACACCTCGCGGACATCAGATTCATTGAACAGAATCAATATCATATACACAAGGTAAGTCAATTGAAACCTATCAAATCAACTGAGAGCAAAACAAAACTGAGTCAATCAATTCTCAGTGTACGGGTTAAACCACCACCCAGATCAGCATGTGCATGTTTGCGAACACTTCTGTGCTGAGTCTTGCTGTCAAGGCTTGTTCGTTAGCGTGTTGTCTATGTTGCTGCTAGTGCATGTAGTGCTGGTGTGAAGCCTCACCCTGGTGGTCTTGATTTTGTTTCCAGAAGAGCACATCCATCCAGAGTTATCAGGGAGGGTCTTACACTCCTCCCCCTCCAGACACGGCTCCATCTCACACCACCACTTCCCAATCACGATGGACGCTGCAGGGACAAACACAGGAGCACATGAGGGGGGGTTACTTCAGATAACATCTCTCTCACTCTCGCTCTCCAGCTCTTTCTTGCTTTCTCTCCAGCAATCTCTCTTTCGATAGTTTTTTCTCGCTCCTCGTCTCACGATCGGTTTCCATCGGTCTCTCTTTGTCTTTCACACAAACGTGCATGTACAAATATACACTTGTAAATACACACATGCAAATACACACAAAGGTGCTCAAAGGCAGAAAGGGTGAAAGAGAAAGGGGAAATAAAAATACTTGTTTTCATGGGAACCCTCTAGGTAAAAGATCCAAGAAACCCTAATTCCTCTAAGCTCACAGCAAGAACATGTTTAATTAAAATTGCTGTTAACAAAATGTAGTTCCCAAACAGTGATTAATCACTATTTTGTTTTGATGTGGCAACTTTGCATGTAGCGAGGGTAATCTTATTTTCAATCCAAAATAATTGCTCTTCATTAACAGCAACAACATTTTTCCTCCAGCTATCGGATACAACAAATGCTTTATCATCTTCCCATCAAGGTACCTCATGTCTACGTAGATAAAGATTGTATTGTTTCAGTATTCACTGGCCCACAGCACTCCGTAGTTCAATGTTTATCAAATATCTGATGTGGAGTTTTAAGGTCCCCATGGAAACATGTTTTCAGTCTGCCCTACAGGAGAAGCCTTTCACTTTTATTTTTGAACAACAGGCTTACCTTCTAAACCTATCACAGAACTCCAAGTGAACATGATAACATCTTGGTATATTGTTCCTTAGGGTCCATTATGTTATTGGACAGCATTTAATGAATAGATAACCACTAGCAGAATGGCTTGAATTCCATCAATCCATTTTCTCCTACTTATCAGGGGCCAGGTCACAGGGTTAGCAGTCTGAGCAGGTGCTTTGGGTGAGGTGCTTTTTTTCTACAGTTTCTGTCAGAGGGCTGCATACTTCTCAATGCAAAATTATATAATTTCTTTCAGATGTGGTTTAATATCTAACAGAAAACAGACCTTCTGAACATAAACATGACTTCAAATTCTTCCTACAATTTCACAGACCGTGTTACCAAGATTACAAGTCAATCAATAGAAAGTCAGCAAACCCACTTTCTCCTTCAATGAAGAATGAATATACTGTAGTTTAGCTCCAGGACATGTTAGCATGCTACTGAGTCCGTCCCTGGAAGAGGGGATCCCTCACTGAATGGCTCCTTCCAAGGTTTCTTCCATTTTTTCTTCCTAGTGAGTTTTTCTGGGAGTTTTTCCTTGTCTTCCTTGAGGGTTTAGGTTGGTTGAGGGGCAGTTCTATGGGCATATGTGAAGCCCTCTGTGACATTGCTTGTAAAAAGGGCTATACAAATAAATGTTGATTTGATTTGAGTCCAGCAATCCCAGGCACACCAACCTATTCTCTAAACTATGTCCAGACAGCCTCCTGAACACTAAAGAGACGCAGCAAAGCCAGGAGCTGAATGCTCTCAACCTTCACCACCATCTCCACCCTTGCCTTGGCTGTTCACTAGATAAATTAGCTCCCACCTGCTCTTATCGCTCCCTTTTGCTCTGCAGCCTCAGTAAACCTGGAGCAAATCTTTATCACACAACAGTCCACAATGCGGAATGACTACAGTCATTATCCCAACACAACATGCATCGAATTATGAGTAAAGTTGACTTTCATTTATTTATTTACTTTATATTAGTACATATTACTATTCATTAAATGTGTGTGCAGAGGAATCCTCGGCTGTACGGAGAACAGTACAAATAAGAAGATTATTGTGACGGCTGCTTAAATACGTGTCTGATTATTCTGAGCCAGGAATAATGTGCCCACACCTCTGCAGAACACAAACACAATATACTGTTCACACTCTCTCTGCTTCCAGGGAATGTGTTGTTTAATAGGAGCCCCGAAGATTTATAGTCAACACTGCATCCACTTTAAACTGAAAATGATCAAGTAAAATACCTGCAGAGAAAAAAAAATCCATCGTTTTAAATGAAGAGAAAGGAAGAAAGAAAGAGGAGAGAGATGTGAAGCGCTGCGATTAAAATGCCTACCTCACCCGAGGATTCATGAAATAAGAGGTGTAAGATGAGTGGTATTTATTGCACTTTCTCGCCACTTTAATTCTATCTCTCATTGTGTGGTACATAGTAGTACCTGGGAACACAGGCCGTATCCGTGTCATCTCAGTTTATTGCAATTTCCCCACCGTGGGACAAATGAAGAATGATCTCGTCTTTATTTTTAACATGGTGGCTTCTGGGTCTCATTATTGCATTAAAAGTTCCCGATATCAAACCAGACATCATCAATACTTGGTTTGATATTTTGTTCAATGACCGAATATTCTTTTGCCAATAATATGGATTATACAGTATAACTATAACAACATTTCTGGTGACATTTGCGGTTTAATTTGTAGCACTCAGACTGTCTATGTAAATTCTCGACCAAGAATGCAATGATACCCCGCAGCTGTCAAGAATGTCTGAAGCATTAACAGATCTAGTTTGTCATATTTAAAAGTTACATAAGGTCATCATTCCAAGAAGTCAAATTAGCACAAACTAAATCCTATAAAATGTCAGATCCAAACTTGGCTGACCTTTCGGTGTGATGTGTGGGGTCGGAGAAGCATGGGGCTAAAGGGAGACAGACCCAGGGTTAATGTGGACACCCAGGGCTCCATGTCCACAGCTGTATCCAGGCCAGGACACCTCAACGTGACCTTGACTGCTGGAGGAGAGCCATCTCTGGGCTAGGTTCCATCCCCCCCTCCCTGGCGGCTCAGCCTACCTCCAAAACCAGCACCATCTTACCCCGTCTCCTATTCCCACCAACACCACCGCAAGTCACAAGCTCAGCAGCTTTCAACTCCTCTAAGATACCCCCCCCCCCCCCCCCCCCCCCACACACACACACACACACCCTCCTGCCACATTGAGGATAGACGTGAATGGATGACTGGAGCAGGTAAGAAGCAGCTCCCTGTTTTAACACGCTCTGTTAAACCAAGCTGCGATCCAGCTGCAAAACCTGTGTGTTAGCTTGGTTTGTTTGTTCAGAGATTAAGACGAAAGTGGGACTTAAAGTAAGTCCGTCGCAATACTGGCACGTACATTGCAACGTGGGCCTGTGAATGAGATGGAGGACCTTTTGCATGTCACACCTGCAGGAACAGGGAAGGTAGATGATGTGATGGATTCGCTCTGGCACTTTCTCGCCAGGTTACAGCGTGTTTGAACACCTTGGCAGATGAGAAAAGTAATTGATTGCTGTCCCAGTTGTGATGTAAGCGTATGTCTGAAGGTCCAATGAATAGTTAATGGTTTTTTAACTCACAGCAGCTTGAGTACGCTTGACTGGACTTTGAATTAATCACAGCAAAATGATGGTTTTCCAATGACTCGCGTGGCCTTAGTGTATTTTTTTTCTTCCCTGGTTCCACTTAAATCAATTGGCTTGAGTGGAGATCAAGAGTGAAAAGCAATCAAGGTTTAAGTTTTCATGCTTTTTCTCCAGGTGTTAATTTACATCGCTGGGACCAGAATCGATGGCGCTAGATAATGGTGATCTCTCTGCTGGTTCCAGCTGGTTGCTGGTGGCCACCCAGCGAGTATTTACGGTCTCTCTTTCTCTGTGTTCCCCTCTCTAATCAATCTGCCTCCACGAGGGAAGCTGCTTCTTTGATCCATCCCTCACTTGCGTCTCAATCTGTGGATCAAGCTGCTTGCTTCAGCCCACCTATGAAGAGAGAGACCAGCAGAAGTACTGATAGCTGCTTCATTGAATTTCCGAGCGGAGGTGTATCTCCATGCTGCCAAACTGAGGCTACAGGCTGGCAGGGGGGGGGTCCTGGTCATCCGTCTAGATGTGCCATGGCAGTAATAGTGCCGTGCACGATCAACGGGGAGGCTTAATAATGTAGACAGTGTGTGATTACCATGGGACTGATCCAGACCTGGGGCACAAGGTCAGTCTCATAGGTCATTACTCAACATTCATCTCTGCTCTTCACAAGGACAGCCTAGCTCTTCATTAGCTCAATCACAACATGGTGTGGATCTCACTTCCTTAATGAATACCCTGGCGGCTGCGTTCGGAAGCTCCAGGAATTCACCGAGCATGCTTCTGTGTGTGTGTGTGTATGTGTATGCGTTTGTATGTGCGCGTCTGTGAAATACTTTCAACTAATCCTTTGAAATAAAACACAAATAGACCATAAATACGGTTCCACTCCTTCCTGTAATGGATATTGTCAATGAAATGATGAGTGTCTGGGGAAGGGAACACAAACCAAAGAAAACGTCTCCAGGAGGGATCATTGAAAAGACAGGAACATAGAGAGAAAAATCCCTCAGGCTGTCTGAATGTCCCCCCTGTTAACGGACCCTTCTTCTCCAGACAGGGTCGAGGTCATGAGCCTAATGATGTCCTTAATGGGCAGAGAGCCCAGTGGGTCTCAGCAAAGTTGGAGGAAGTTTGTGTTTAAATAATCTCCAACAAAAATAACCACAAAACAAAACAGTCTCTCTGACCCATTGAACTTGTTAGACTTCCTGTCAGTCCGGGTCACGGTGTACACGGTGACATTGTTGTCCATGCGACAGTGCTGTTGGGACCTCCCCCTCCGACTGGAGTTGCAGCTATCAGGCGCATGGCTGGGAGGGTGAGGAACCCATGCTAAGAAGGTCCTCCATCGGAGGAGGGTGACGCTCATTTTGTTTGACGTCTTTTGAAGCCATCACATTTGGACTCCATCCTCTCAGCCAGCAGGCACAGGGATCACTGGTGGCGAGTCCTCAGGCTAAATAGAACTGAATTCATAAACACTAGCAATGATGCATACAAATATTGTGTTTATTCCCCCCCAAAAAAATTGTACTGTCATGTTGTCAGTGGATGCTGGAACAGACCATGTGGCGTTACAATAAAGGCTTTGTAACGATTAAAACATTATTTTCAAATCATGCTTAAAAACGGTTTAAGGTCAACATTTTGTATATGTTATCAAAATAATGTATAAACAATAACCAAATCATGTATTAACTTGCGTGGAGGAGGACAGCATAAACCCCCATTTTTAGTAAGGCTTTGTACTTTATATTTGTAAATGTTTAAAATGTGTATCACCATCTAAGAGGCAAAGTTTCCGAAGGGGAGATGCAACAAGATCTATTCTTATCAGTGAAACCCTCACCATTCCGTGAAAGTACCAACAATCCTAATGAGGAGTTTGCCGTTTCACATGCAGATACCGCGGTAGAACGATGACCCTGCCTGGGAAAAGACCGTCCCTTCTGAAGGCCCCCCTCCAACTCCACAGCTCAGTCACAGTGTGTTTGATATGCTGTGGCTGACACCATTCTGACGCTCCCTTTTGATCAGCCACGTGAGCAGACGAATCAAGCGTCTCTTCTCTCCCTTGAAGTGGTGTCCATGTGTGGTTTCCCCCTGGACGTTTCTCAAACGTACCGTGACAACCTGCCATGCTCAGCGTTACCCGCCCCTAGTCCAACAGAAGGGTTCATTCCCCATCAGTAACCAGCACCAAGCTTAAGTATACAAGTAGATGCCAGATTGGAAAGAAATGCGTGCGTGTGGATGCATGTGCTAGCGCGCAACCACACATCGGCGTGTGTTCAAATATTTTTCACTGCAGCAGTTTGTGTGTGTGCGTCCATGTTGTGTACAGTATGTGTGTGTGTGTGTGGTTGCCTACACGGAAGCGTGCACGGCTCTAGTGAAATTCCCAGTGTTGTTAACATGATAGAAGCAGGGACTGGCGTCTAATCTGAGCCTATTTGATGGGCCTAGCACGGGCTGGGGAGATATAAGCTGAAGTATTTGACTTGTTAAAAGGGATGTTCTTTACTAAGAGCCTTGTTGCTGCTGACAGAACTAGGGCGCAGTTCTCCTTGTCAAAGCTAATAATCAATTGCTGTGCTGGGATAATCTGACGGCCCCCCTACTGTGCTTGGCTGCATTTCCAACATTTCCCTTATACATTAATAAAGGGCCAATCAGCAACCGGGAAATAACCTCATGCAAAAAGTTCATTCGAGTGTAGTGTGAAGGCACAGGAAGCATTCTTTGAGACTGGAAAGTGAACAGAGTAGCTTTTCTCTTCATTTACAGGCCTGCATTTGTGTGACCTACGCTAACTGCGGCACTAACTGCTAAAGTTTTACTCCGGATTATTGTGACCATTTCATAGATTCATGTCAATGAATAATGCAACATGAACTGTGTTTTAACTTTGTGTCCGTGTGGTTGTGTTTGCATATGTGTGTGTTTGCGTGTGTATGTGTATCTGTATGGGACAGCGATGGCATGTGTTCCCTCTGGGAGGGAAGGGGGGCAGCGAGTTGCAGCAGCATCGTTACTCATCGAGACGGAACATTAATAACCAGTGTCCTGGGGAAGAGTTCAATGTGGGCCAGGCTGAGGCAGCACGGTGGCACAGCACACTGCAGCGATGCACTGAGGGGACAGCGGTGCACATGTGCGAACAGCTCTGGTATCCCTCAGATAGTTCTGCCGCAGCCCCGTGGCAAACAAACCCAGACTTCACGGAAAAAGAGCGCCCGGGTGACGGGGAACCGCGTGCTCAGGATGGCCTTCCCTCGCCTGTCCTGCAGCATGTGTGAAGGGAACGGTGTGGCTTTTAAACACTCGGCTATGAGCGAAATAATTAGCTGAGTCACACCAAAGTGGTCTCAGCATAGAGTGAGAATCAGTACTGTCATCTACTTATCTCATGTAATTGAGTGTGATTCCAAGGGGGAGAGAGAGAGAGAGAGAGAGAGAGAGAGAGAGAGAGCGCAAAGAGAGAGAGAGGCAGAGAAACAGACAGCGGGGGAACGAGGGAGTCACACTGAGACAGAGGGAGAGACAGTGAGAGA
Source organism: Neosalanx taihuensis (assembly GCA_030340665.1). Lineage (NCBI taxonomy): Eukaryota > Metazoa > Chordata > Actinopteri > Osmeriformes > Salangidae > Neosalanx > Neosalanx taihuensis. The sequence continues at coordinate 13,441,652 of CM059289.1, forward strand.
GAGAGCTGGAGGGGGACTGACAGGGAGGGGAGGTAGCAGAGGCAGTCAGGCCCCCTAATTTGCCAGGCCTTCGCGCCTCCTCTCTCTTGGAGGTTCATCGTCGTTCACTGACTTGTCATTTCCATTTTCGTTCCCCACTCACTGAATCACAAGTTGTTAATCGATACAGTAATAGTGAAATAGTTCCTCTTCCTTTGAGGAGTCGGAGACACAGAGGCATGAGGTGTGAGACGTCTTCTTCTTTCACCTTCCTCCAACCCTCCTCTGCACGCCCTTATCGCTCGCTTGCTCCGACTAACACTTGAGATTTTATCAAACTGATAATGTCAAGGCAGCAGTCAGCCTTGAAAAAAACCCCTGTATTTTTCACCCACCTGATACTGTCCGCTGAACCACAAAGCTTTGAAAGCAACATTATTTCTATCTACTGAACTGCGCTTACTGAAATGGTCTGGATTGGCCCGGTACACACTCATAACCCCAACTCATTTGATTACTTACCTCACTCACGTGCAATACTCGTGTTATATTCATATTCTGTACTAAGTGCAATATTTCTACTTAACTTGCTTGCTTACTGCAACACTGTAATGCCGTAATTCTCCATAACTGTCTATATGTCTATATGTCTACATAACTTACTTTTTTAATCATACTTTTAGCAAAATACTGTAATTCTGTAACTCCTCAAGTGCAATAACTGCCTACATGTCGACTTAGTTATTTATTTTGCAATACTGTAATTCTGTAATTCTCCTCAAGTGCAATAACTGTCTATATGTCTATATGTCCACTCAACTTACTTATTTTATAAGACTTTATCGTGCCCGCCTATTGCTATTGTTATGTTATTGTCATTAATTTATATTACCCTGTAACTCTGTGTGCTATACTTTACCCTGCTGCTGTTGTGAACTGCAATTTCCACCCCTGGAGGACAAATAAAGGTTCATCTAATCTAATCTAATGTTTTCAGACAAAAGTCCTTCAGAAAGTTCCTTTCATGCCACTTTTAAACATACAAATGAGCAGTCGGATGTACTAAGAGGTACCATGTTGTGTTCATTGGTCACTCTAAATGTCAACATTCAGTAGATTTTTCATGTAAAATCGCCGTGGGATTTTGAGTTACGTGAACTTTTCAGGCTTCATCATAGTTATAGAATAAGACATTCACTCGGCTCTCTATCTCAAGACTCATTTCTCACGAGAATCTTCCTACCGAGATGGGTGAAAACTAGCCAGGCGTGCTGGGGAACTGAAACAGGACAGTCTGGCCTTGACAGGAACGTCCCCTCATCATGAAGATGCATCGGCAGTGACTTTGATCTTCCTCAGAAGCCTCCGACGGACTAAAAAAAAGGGGCCGCCGATCTGCGAGGCCGTGAAAGAGCCGCTCTGTCAGGTCTCTCTGGGCAGACGCTCCAGGTTCTTTGAGGCTCCTGCGTCACCGTCGACTGATCTGCTCAGTGAGGTGGTTCAGGTGTTTCAGCCGGGAGCGCGCCTCGCTTCTGTTTGTTAGTCGATCATTTCCGTGAGGCTGGGCTGCTGGAGGGGCCGCCGTCTCCAAGCTGCTCCTTCCCACTCGTCCTCACGGCAACATGAGGCACGCAGGCCCCCCTGACCTCCCTGGGCCTCGCAGGCTGTTCTGTTCTCCTGACGTCATCCCTGACGCAAGCTCGCACGTCACTTTGACAGAAAGACGCTCGAAAACGCCTGCGGACTGTGTCGAACGATGCTAAGTTGCTCAGGAAGGAGCAGGGTGGAGAGAACGCGCGGACGAAATGAAACGTTCTTACCGTCGACGCAGGATGGTTTGTTGCGTGTCGTCCCTGCCACTTTCCCCGGTAGACAGGAGCACTTGACCGTCTGCGAGCGTTCCTCGATGCGGTTCTTGTTACAGCACCGGTGGGCAGCGATGACCTCACATGTGCCGCCCTCTGTAGACAGACAACATTGGTTGACATTAGGTGAAAATATTCTAAGAATAAACCAAGTTCGAAAAATCTAACAGAGCATTAACAAGCACATTAAAGCATTGGGGTTCACATCATTGTGCATGTAAGGCAATGACATGCTCCCTGCATGCAATGACATGCTCCCTGTTCAGCAAAGCACACGTTGCAAATCGACACTTCAGGCGTTTTAAGTATCTCAACTAAGCGGCTCTCAATCAGGCTGCTGCCTCAGTTCACGATGAAGGGAGGTCCAGGCGAGGCCAGAAGCTTCTGCCTGCTGTAAGATCGTCGTACCATCTGAGACTCTCTGTTCTCTCCATAACCTGAACCTTCTACTGTAGATCCAAGTCCTGCTAAATAAAAGGTACCATCTGTTATAACGCCGCAGAACAATGGCCAAAGAGAAAATGACAAAAGAGAATGTCAAACTAATGCAAGGAGATTGTAGACGGAATGCACCAGAAGCACTGCTGGGTCAAAATAACAATGGAGAGGGGGAGCCCTGGAGAGGCTGCAGAGGAGAGAGCAGAGGGAGGTCCTCAGAGCAGTGAGACAAGGAGCAGGGAGTCACTAGAATGAGAGACAGCTAGAACGAGAAAGAGAGAGAGAGGGGGGGGGAAGAAAGAGAGGGGGGGGAGAAACAGAGAGAAAGAAAGAAAGACAGGGGGGAGGGAAGAGAGCAAGCAAGCGGGAGAGTGGACAGGGTGCCTCCTGGTGCCCCAGTCAGGCAGGTGAGTAATGAGAGAGCCAGTGGGAGTGCCCCCTTCACCACATTATAAAGTGTGGGGCTCACGCAGCCAGTGGAGCTACGGGAGATGGCCTCTCCATCAGCCTTCTTCCCTCTCCTCATGCCCCGGGAACAGCTCTTTATCTTCCCCTGACAGCCCCCCGCCACAGACAGCACCGTCCAACAATTAAACTGGAGCTGATCCTAGGACAGGCAGGATGGACAGATCTCCTGCTCCACATAGATGGAAGGAGGAGGAGAAGAGTGCGGGAGAACAACAACACAGCCAATCCTTTCCTTCTAATATTTTGCAGCCCGGGGTTATATTCTAAAGATGGATGAAATCACTGAGGCCACAGCAGAGGTGTCTGAAGTGTGTGTGTGTGTGTTTCCAGAGCTGGAGGGAAGGGAGGAGGGGGTAGGGTAAACGTTGGAAACGTTTGGGTCATGCATTACGGAGCTGAGCTCTCAACAGCCCAGACAAGCCGCAAACACTGCTCTGATCCCATATGCCTCAACGTCTCAACACTGAGGCCAAAGGCAGAGAGGACTGGGATTAAAAGGCGAACATTCGCAGTCCAGTTGGACTGTGGCGTCCTGCAGTATTAATGTCACTCTCCCAAAGTCGAGCTGTTGATATATTTGGGCAGGAGGCAGAACACAACCGAGGAGACAGAGAATAGAGTCCCCTGAGTGCACTATATTTAAACCAACAACCCACACCATGTTGTCCTTATTGAATATTTCACGGGTGTTTCTCAAGCCTCTGGCCAAATGCTTTCAAGATCATGGTGGTGGCAGAGTAGACACATATTCCACCTTCATGTTGATGTGGAACTAGATCATATCTAGACTTTCTAAAGCTACTGTGGTAACTATACCTGAATAGAAGACAATCCACACTGTCTTATTTATCGACCGGGCATCTTGCAGTGCGCCGGTCCGACTTAGGTGTGATTTTCTGTGTGTTTCTTTGCGTGATTGTGTGTTTTTGTGTGTAAATGCAATTGTGTTTGTGTGTAAGTGGGTGTCTTGTGCCGGAAAGCTCAAGAAAGATTTAAGAGGGGTCTCTGCCCAGCCGTCAGCCAGGTGGATGCTGGAGCAGCTGGGCCGGATCGTTTCGTGCCATCTGGTCAGTGGATGAGTGGACAGGAAGAACTTCTCAGTAGGACACATTGGGGCCAGGGCAGAGGACAAATGGCAGAGCAACATCCAGGTACATTACAGCTCATTATTAGCATGTCTACCTCAGGTAAACACTTGTCCATTTTCTATGTTTGTGTGTGTGCGTTCACGTGAGTGCATAAGTGCGTTCATAGGTGTGTGTTTATGTGTGTGTTTGTGTGTGTGTGAGACAGACAGACAGACACAGAGTATGTATGAGTGTCTGGGCAAACGCAGGTGGCTGTTTTTGCTTGTGTGTGGGACTTTAAACAATGTGGAAGTGTGTGTGGGCTTGATGGATTGACCACTCAGTGGCTGTCACCCAGCTGATAGGGTTAAACCAGCCTGGTGAGATGGAGTAGGAGGCTGCGCGACGCAGCCTTTAGCGAGGGGAGGTGAAGGGCATCAATGGGTGCATCGACTGGTCATTTTTCACCTCCAAGCCCACAGTGACAGCAGTCATTAAATGAGTGGATGAGGTGATTATGTTTAAGGAAATCGATGCTTCATTGTTTCCAGCTTAGCCCAACGGCCAATTAAAGCACGCTAATGAGGGAGCGCCTCGAACTAAGGAGCTAGACGAGCGTGCGAAGGAAGGTGCCTGCTAGTGGAAAGCCACTTGAATTCAATAATAACTAATTTTATCCACGAGAAAATATAAATAGTGAACATACTTCACATGTAACCACACATTCACAAACACAAACAGTCATCCATCATCTGTCAAGACGCGTGAGTCTTTCTATGCAAAGCCAAGGTCAACGTTCTACTTCCATGGCAGCAGCAGTGAAAAGTGAAACAAACAAAACACTTTTTGAGAAAAAAAAGAGCATCTCTCTCTCTCTTTCCTCGTTCTTTCTAGTCTCTCTCTCTCTTATTTTCCTTCTGAATTCTGGCCTAAACTCTCATTTCCTCCAGTCTTAACAGCCACATTTGAATGCACACAGGTGTTCCTAGCAAGCTGGCGAAAGCGTTGTCAAGGAGACTCTGAAACCACCCATCACGTTCACGCAACCTCACTTGAGAAAACTACGGCACTTTAATGGCCAAAGGTCAGCTGGAAAAAAAGGAAAATGCATCATTGGCTGTATTGATAGTACAAACTTTGTTTTTATTTCAACCACATTAAAGGGGTCAAACCTAGCTTTGCTCTCATGTGCATTTCAAACCAAAGTTTGTTTACTCAAAGTGTTCCACTGGGCTAAAGAAGTGGATTCTTTCTAAGCTCTGTTTTCTGAATCACTGAACGTGATTGTTTTCACACAGACTGTGTCCTGTAGAGTAAAACCATGAATTATAGAAGATAGCTTCTTTTTAAAAACAATCTACTTGACTGGCAGGCTGGCGCGAACCCAGACATCTTATCTACTAGAAAGTGTCTCTGATAGCTGCTGAATCGTAGCAAAATCAAAACAAGCATATTCTGTTTGGCCTTGTCTGGCCTTTTAAAAGAAGACAGTTAATATTAGTAATCAACTAACATCCCAGATTTAGAAAAAAAAAGAAGGTTTGGAGAGCCAGAGGGATCAAAGTGGTTCCGGGACAGCTGTCTTACAGCATGTATGTTTAATGGCACTCATCCTCAGAATTGAGCTCACCATGACTTAAACATCAAGGAGGAGGTTCAGCATCACTCATTACTTAAGATTATGTTTAAATAGGCTACCAAACAACATCATATATATCATATAGCCACATAGCTGAGCCGTGACTGAGGGTCCCTAAAGATGCAGCAACTGCTTTATCTAAAACACAAACACACACACACACCCACAACACAACGCAACTTAATGTAACTCACACACAGTACACATCAACTTCAGTTAACACTCAGACAGATGGTCTCTCTGTTTTGTCGCTCTGATGTTAGGCTAGAAGGCTTGTGTGCGTATGCGTCCACGTGCGTGTGTGCATGTGCTCTCAGGCATGTGTGCGCAGCAGATCCCTGGTTGGAGGTGATGGGGCGGGGGGGGGGGGGGGGGCTTACGAGAGGACTTGGCAACCAGGGTTCAGAGGATCACCTTCTGGGGAGGAGGACAGCACCAGCCCTGTCACAACGCATCCAGAGTGAATGTGACTGGAGATGCCTGACTCACACCTCCGCATCAACACAGGCAACGTGTGAGGAGCAACAGAAAGGCATGATGGGACTGGTGCAAGAGCATCTGCATAACTGCAGAGGAGAGTTGACCGTGTTAAGAGCGGGTTTGCATGTTTGTGTCCTCGCTACCTACTTACATTACATCCACTACAGCCAGGGATGAGGTTGATCTCATCATTGCCTTGCGTGTGAACAAGAAGGGGGTTGGTTCGCCTCTTCAAATACAAGCAAGGCACCGTCCAGGTTTGACGACGATGACCGTGACAACATCGTCCAAAGCTGCAGCGAAGCACTCCCAGCCAGGGGAGGGAACGGCAGAACCTGAGCCCAGCTCCAGAGCTGCTTCTATAGGAGCTGAGCGCTGCCAAGGCCGATGAATCACGAAGGCCAGCCAGAGGAAAAGAGCGCCAGACATGCTAACACCAATCACAGCTCAATTTAGCCAAGGAGCTGGGAGAGAAGGCAGCTTCGGTTTCCTTGCTCCAATAAATCTCAATTAAGTATAGTTAAAAACATGATTAAGATGTTATATAATTTAATGTATCTGGATTTGACTCATGCAACGGGAATGCATTTTGATGTGATTAACCATCAGAGTGGCCATGGTTCTTACTAGTTTGTGACCATCCTAAAGTTCAAATTCAACTTCATGGTCACGTGTTAAAACACTATGAAATACTTGCGTTCTGGCTCAACCACACTCTTTATCTTAGCAGGATTTCTGCCCATTCTTTTGTACAAGTTGGTATCAACTTCTGCTCAATATGCTATAGAAAGAAATTCTTAGCTAAGAACTTTTACTCCTACGTAGGAGGACTATTAGTGGTTAGATAAAATGTTTTGGGAATACAATTCCTGGTCCATGTCTCTGATACCTCAGAGGGCAAAATTACCTACAGTAACTGCAGAAGACTAAACCAGTGTTCTCAGCAGCGCCCCGAGCGTGCGGCCGGTTGACTGGGTCTGGCAGAAGCAGGCTGAGCGGAGAGACTAGGCACGCTCCAGAGCCCTCTGACACTGACAGGCATCAGTCACCGACCCACCCAGAAAGGCTGTGCTCCCACTGTGGGCACGACGGCTGATACGCCACTCTACCTCTACACATAGATTATGATACACCCACAAAGAGATGAGTTGGCTTAACCTATGCTACTTTAAACCCCCCCCCAAAAAAGTTTGACTGTATGTACTTCTACTTTCCACTTTTTATTTGTCTTCTGAGTAGAAATGTTGGCACATTGCATGTACATTAAAGAAATGAATACTATGAAACATTTTGTGAGTTAAAGCACTAATGTTGTCTCAAATGGTTTTGATATCTCTGACTATAGAAATTCCAGTTAGGGTGGAGGGATAGGAGCCTGATTTAGGACCTGGTCGATTCTTAATCACCTGTAAGGTTTTCCAGCAACAGAGCAATGCGACTCACATGCCCACATCTTCATGGTTATTAAAGTTAACGATTGCTGCGTGCCTCATTTACCCTGGCTCTATCAATACCAGTTCAGTACCATGAAATTACCCCAGTCCAGAGGGAGGACTGTGACAAACCCGATTAAGAGCCCCTGGAATACCTTGGTACATAACGCTCCATGTCCGAGACAGAGATGGAGGCTAAACTGCTATTCCCAAGCCCTGACAACACCATTAAGGTGAAGAAGCGGTTCTAGCTTGTGTTGATGGTCATGATACCCTAAATGTCAATTCTGGCTTTTATTTCCTTCATATTCCGTCAGAGGAGAGATGAAAATGGATTGCAACTAGATTAACTCACTACTTTGCAGCCAACAAAGTAGTTGGCTATAAAGTTTCAGAACTTGAGTTCAAGAGAGAAAAAATATCCAGAAGGGTGATTATGGTAAATATATGCAGAAACTAGCCTACTTTTATGGTCTTTCAGGTGCAAAGATTTCTTCACTGGATATAATTTCCAAGACTTGGCGGTCATTTTATTATGTTGGGTTCATCATATTATATGTTACTAAAATAAACCTAAAATTCGAATCTTTTGTACTCTTTCTTATGCATGCTGGCTGTCCTATTTCCATTTCAGGAGATCTGAAAGACCTCATAAAAAGAGGCAAGGTGGTAAACCAGTGAAAATGAAAGAGTATAAGAGTGAGAGATTGTGTTGGTGTGGGTGTATGTGTGGGTGCATGCGTGCATATTGCATTGACGTGGCTATGTCTATGAGTGCGTATAGATATTGTGTGTGCACACTTCACAAATACAGTCAGCCAAAGCCTGACCTCCAGCAAACATCCCTATGTCATGGGTCACTGACCAATCAAAATGAGAACAGGATGGAGAAATGAGAGACTAAATTGTCCATTCAAAATCACCTTAGCCTTTCTCTGAAAGCAATCATCAAACAGCCTTTACAAAATGTCAGTTCTATGAAGAGAGCCACAGGCCAACGTAATGGAAGAAGACTGGCATGGGGGGCCCCTAACTTCGGTTCCAAGTAAAATGTGGAACATGCTGTAAGGTTCTGTTAGAGACTGCATGATTCACCCTCCAACACATCACACAGGAAGCTGAAACACCTTGTCCTGTGACTCATGTTCCCAAACAAAACACGTCACCTGACAAAATGGAGTAAACTTTCCATTAGAGAACATTTCCGTGGTTTTTCACCCCTGCACATCTGCCAAAACACATTTTTATAATGTTACCTGTCACGCTCCCTGCATTGACCATCTGCCTGCCTTCCACACACTACATGATCTAATATGCATAATGTATCAATAGTCATTTATCTGCTTCAAATGATGGATGCAAGCTCAATTCCCAGAGATACTGTATATTGTATACACATACTGTGCTGTGTGAATAATCTGCCCACTGCCTATTAAGCCTGTACGTCAGGGACGAGCATGAGAGTGCATAACAGGGCTTCATTTGCTATGGATGTTAATAAGCTCACATTGTCCAATACCACTTCCTCCCATGTTTTAGTGGTGTCTCAATGCACTGAATGCACAGTCTGTCTGCTAATGCACTCTGGCTATTCTGTTCGTTATCCTACCCCGCAACACACACACACACACACACACAGGGTCCGCACGTAGGCTCATAAAAGAACACACTCCTCCGCGAGCAGACACGCAGACTCCCCCAGGGTGTTACGCACAGTGTTGTGCTGTGAAAAGTAATCCTGCTTTGTCACACCGGCTACTGTGTTGTGTAATTGGTTGAGACAGTCGTGCACGCGGACCTTCGAATAAAAATGGATGCAGACTGGCGTTGTCTACTGAGAACTTTAATTGCGGAGCTCATTATCTGCGGTCGCTACAGCTTAAGAGCATCAGACGCATAATACACATGACGATGTCGTATTAAATGAAACAAATGCATCATTGAATTGTACTGTGTTATATGTTTAGCCTGCACACAGCTACTCGACACGCTCAAAACAAAGGGTCTTTCTTTAGAAGGATGATTGTGTTATTTTGTATGGTGAGCGATTTAATATTTCATCAAAGAGAGAAGTTTAGAACATGCATCACTGAGCCATGTGCTAAGAGTTTGGCTGCTGGGTGACAGTAAAACAGCATAGCAGATGGACATCTTTCATTCAGTTCTCTCTTAAAACTGAAGAAGCGCCGTGTGGACAATGTGTGACAGTTAAAAAAAAAAAAAACAGGAATTAATTGCTTTCCACAGATGTCCAAGAGTGTGTTGCTTTAGACCATGCAATTAAAATTTGGGGGGGATTATCATAATTTCATATGTAAATAGAACAGGTATGAAGTACTTATAAATACTGCAAGAGTCCTTAAAAAACAACTTTCCACTGATAACCTGAATACAAGACGTGGGTGTTATTATCCATACCTGGGATAGGTAAACACAGTAATCGCCACCTTTGCAGTGCTTGAATGTTAGAGAGGCCTAACGTTATATCAGCTGTGTTGTCATACTAGTGTTCTGTACTTGGTGTTGATTGGTGTGTATCACCAGAAAAAGCTCATTATGCCTGTGCTCAAAACCTGAAAGGTATCTTTCAGAGAGTGGGCACTCATCATTGTACATTAACAGAATAGACACTGTTGTAAATACAAATTCAAACGACCACAGGCCAAAGAGACACTGGACAATGGTCATCTATTCTGTGTCACTGAGCTCTGAAATGAGTTTTTCAGACCCTTTTCTGTGGGAAATAACGATGGCAACTAACTAAAAGTGTGGACGGGAAGGTGGGGGGAGTAAGTGAGAGGCAGACAGTAAGAGAGTCTCTGTAAGGGAGACAGAGGGGTAGACAGTGGGCAAAGGGTGTTAGACACAAGCGTACAGGCAAAAGCGACAGGGAGGAGACCCAAGACAGTCTCAGAGGCGAGAACGGCACAATATAAAACTTGAACACAATTTTGTGTCACATTACTCGGCTCCACATCCATCACAGCGTATTACGCAGTCACTCAATATCATTAGAGGCTGGTGGATAAGTATCGGAGCGGCTTGTAACCAGCACCATCACACACAAGGTGGGCGGAGGGGCGGGGGGGGGGGGGGGGGGGCGGGGGGGGTTGGGGCAGTCTCCTCTGTTCATGGTTGCAGAGCGGGACTAAACACCAGCCGCTAGGCACATTAAACAACCCACTAGGATTAGGATTATCCACTTCACACATGATTGACAGGTTGGACACTCTTGCTATTGCTATTTGCTTTGTTTCATGTTGACCGAGGGATCATATTTCCAAGCTGTCCCAGTCCAATAGCTGTTATAAAGGCGATCCTACATGAGATACTGTGTCTGGTTCTGAGCGAATGTTTGCCGTGATGACATGGAGTAAATGATGGCGTTAGACACGTAGTCTTACGAAAGCTCGCTGACATTCTGTCTTCTCCTCACAGCACCTAGAGCCTTTCATATCGGAGTGTCCCAACAGAGGCCGTCACCACTTCAGTGTAGATGAGATGTGAACCTGGATCTCCTTATCAGTCTTGGCTGCACGCACATATAAATGTGATCTGTGCCATCAGGCTGGACTGTGAAATCATGTGGCTACAGATCAAAGTGTGACTGGTTTCAGTGTGCATACTAATGCCTTTGGCTGGCTGGGTCAGCGCCTGGGGAGGAAAGACAGATACCGTAGCTGGAGAGAAGCCACCTGAAAATGTTCTCTTCAAGGAAAACCTTTGAAAATGGAAAAGAAAAAGCTAATTCTGTTGACATTCATAGAAAAGGATGTTGGGAAGAAATATTAGACTCTACGTGAAGTCATTCTGCCGTGCGACGATAACACAACTAAGTACCGTGATTGTCTATGCTAAAGCTACTGCGGCAGCTGCACTGTATACCTCAAGATAGCTCACCCTATTCTACTTCTAATTGCTTCCATGGCAATCCTACACCGACGAGCCTGCTGTGTTTGTTTGTTATCCCTAACAACCATTTTGTCATGGTTTTTCTGGACATGTGTAACCCCTGTAACCAGGTCCAGTTGCTCCGCAATGCACTGCGCAGGTCTTGAACCCGAGTTTCTGGCATGGGAGACGCACCCTCTAGCAAGGAGGCTAAAGGCTGCAACCTCAAACATCAGCCGCTAAAGCGTCCTTTGATATCAGAGGATTGAGCTTTACTCACACAGCAACTCACACAGCTGGCCTCCGTTACACTCACCCCCCCTAAACCTCACTCCCATCCGGGTCACGGCACCATTGAAACCCCTGTAACTAGGTCCAGTTGCGCCGCACCGCGCGGGCCTTAAGCCAGGGTTTCCGGCATGGGAGACGAACGCTCTAACAAGAAAGGCTCAAGGCTGAAAGCTCTAACGTCAGTCGCTAGATCATCCTTTGAGGAGTGAGGTTTACTCACACAGCAACTCCTTGCTGGCCTCCGTCACACATGCAATGCAGGCGAAGCGATGATGAGTCGTGACTGGGTTATCTTCCTGTAGACAGACACGTGTACAAGCAGCAGTAAGAACAGACCGCATCAACCGCTCCTTCATCTCTCTCTCTCTCTCTCTCTCTTTATTCCATTCTTTTTTGTATGTTTTGTTTCTTCTTTCTCTTTTATTTATCTCCCGTTCTCTCTCTTCCCACACTCACTGCACTTACTCACTCACTCCACCCTCTCTTCTCTTCTCTCTCAGTCATCCATCGCTCTTCAAGGTAGGTCAAAAAGGAGATCCTGTCTGGCAGGTCATTGCTCACCCTGATGTAGCCGCTTGTTAGTGGGACTCAACTCTCTCTCTCTCTACCTGTCTGACTCCTTTTCACTCCGTTCTCTTGCTCTTTCTTTGTCTCTCACTTTCACACTCGGCTCACTCTTGCCCCACCGCTCTCTCTCACCTTCTCTCATTAGGCCTTTTCCCGCTGAAAAGATAACTGACCGACATGAACTCTGTCTCGTACAAGGGGACTGTTTCACTGCATTGATGGGCTAGAAGTTGATGTTCGTCCTCGCAAACATAAAACAGTGGGGGCACCAGGTACTGCCCTATGTCCTGTACCTCAGACAGTGGACAGGAGTAAATGGCGACATATGTGAAACTGAACTGTTGGTATTTAAGGAGTCACAGTGTTATTCGATATTAAACAGTGGTTATGGCAAAATGTCTGCAATGAAGGAAGACAAGATAGATACATGATTTGCATACACTGTGAGTAAATTAGTGTAAACGACTACTAATGGGATTGTATTGGTTTACTTTAGGCCTGTGAAGAGATGTATTGCCTGATTAATTCCATTATGGGGTGATTTGTACATTCATTTTCCCATTATCACGTTGGGTTTGTCAACAACTATGCGATCTAAATAGGAGAAAATACAATAAAAATATTAATTTGCCAGCTGTTTCTGGCACGCAAATCAATTGAAAGAGCTGCTCTCAAGGTGCGGCAACAGATGGCTGTCTTATTTGCAGGAGTGCAAATCCCCAGAAGTCTCAGTGACTCTTGAGTTCACATTTGTACACCTCTATAGCCACAATTCCTATGGCAACGCCACCACTCTCCAACAATAAACTCCAGTCTAAAAAAGATCCCCTCATTTGCACAGCATGTACAATGAATATTATTTGAATAAGTTAAAGGTCTCGTATCAGTTCCTCTCAGATAGTTGTTGTTGTCAACAACAATACCGTCGTCGCTGTAGCAGGCGCTTTGCCTTTTCATCCCAAAATGCCGTCAGTTCCACCCAGTCTCCCTGAAATTTAATTAATCAACTTCCTGTTGCTAGCTGTCAGTGCTGTATGGTCTCCAAGGGACAGCCTGGCTTTGTCTTTTCCTTCCTCCCGCGCTCATGCAGGGGCCCTCTCAAGCACACCTACAGGGGGGTTTACCACTGAGGGGGCGGTGAGGAAAGGGAACAGAGTGCCACAGTGGACTATTATCAGCAGCAACACAGGCGCAGTCTGAGAAGAGTCCTTACACAGGTCCACCCCCAACAACTTCCAGTCCCGATTTGCTCCCAGAAACACTCCCTTCAACAGCAGAACAGAGCACGTTCTTTAACAAAGAAAGTTGTCGAGAATAAGTACGCTTGTGAGACATGTCTGATAATATCCGTCTGGCAGAGAGAAGTCGGAGCAGGGGAGAAAGAATGGTGGATGGAGAAAAAAGAATAGAGGAAGTAGAAGAGGGCATGTTTTGAGAGGATTCTCTGCACCTTGGGTTGAATCCCCGCAACAAGACAGACTCGCTCCATCCACTTCAACTTTTTTTATCACCTTTCTGAATTAAACCTGAGGAAGTTTATGGCATTCAGCTTCACACCCCTCTTTTGGAGATAAACAGGTACGCTGACACAGGGCACCCCTGTCCAAATACCTAAAGGTTTTCAATCACATAACTATTGATGTACACTGTCTGCCCAGAAAAGTCTGGCAAGTCTAATTAAATTGCGGTCTCGGATCAAAACATCAGGAAACCATTAGATGCTTGTTAGTCAAGTCATGAAATGGAAAGTGGAGAGAAAACAACCACATCTCTGCTTTTGCAAGTTAACATCAATAAAGGTTTAACTGTCGTTGTGTAGCAGAATAAAAATGTTCAAGATGTAGGCTGGTGCTTTTTCTACGCATATCAAGGTTCCTGACACCCACACAACATATAACAAAAGAAGAAAAAAGGGAAGGAAAAAAGGTGTTAATGGTTTTACCAAGGGAGAGCTGGCCGACAGAAAAAAAACATAATAATACGTGACAACTTGTCCTTAGTCTATTAAGATAGGTGTAGCGCGATAACAGAATTGTAACCTCAGTTTTGCAGAGAGCCAGTGTCTCGTGTCTGCAAACAGGCTACAGCAATTTTCAGTCTTGAAACACTTATTTTGCCACAATTGTGATTAGCCTATTCGGTTACAAGAAACATGATGATCAAGGGCATCGAGTCGTGTGCATGTTATGACAGATAGATTCATAGGAAAACGGTTTTATAAAAAAAAAAAAAAATAGACTTGGCGATACCACTTCCGTAGATTGAAACTTATTCAGGCAGAAAGGCACAGTCTTACTACGCCAGCTGATGCGTTTCAGGTGAGACGACAGAAACATTTCGGAATCACAGCGCACTGAGATCAGGCTAAGATTAGGGCTGTTGAGGAGTGAAACTCTATTCCTTCGTCTCCAATGCTCCATAACTCATTGCCGTAGTGTTGGATAGCATATGTATGTACTCATTAGGTTCACCGTGTTTTCTGCCACAGGGCATCAGCCGCCAGCTAGCGACTACATTGGCTAGCTAATGAGCTGCATCGCTGCAGCCTCGTACGGCGCCAGGCCCGGGCCAAGGTTAGGCTTCGTCCTGGAGCTCTGTCCAGCGTGTATCGCTGCCTAGCACGACGCATGGCCGCCAGCCCCACAGAAAGCACTGTTCAGTCAATGTTAATGAATCAATCAATTTCTCCCAGATAAATCACAATGAACGCCCCGGAACGGCCGACTGTCACAATGATGAATTCCTTCATTTCAAGTAATAAGCTTGCTGGGAAGTGATTTATCCCTTATGTGCAGGCTGCTACGCCAGTGGACAGGAGCGAGAGATACGCTGAGGTGTAATATGTCATTGAAATAATTCCAATACAGATTGAATAAAGGGAAAGGAAAAGCTCAAATACCGTTGATATCAGAAGATTTCAGTCAACCTCAAGTAAAAATAAATAAATAAATTGGTTGTATGGTTGGTCTTAAGCAAGGATAGCCTTTGCTCGAACAAAGCCGGCAGATCTATTCGTGCGGAATGGCAGTTATCTGGCATTTGGCTGACTACATTCTTTGAAATCCAATGCACACTTTACTGCAATTCCCAGAAAAGGTAGAATAGCCCTCCAATAGCGGAGGCTGCAAAGGAGCACTATCCTGCTTATTGATTATCTTTGTCCTGCCTTACTTTGTGTCTAAGATAAAGCTGTTGAAATTCTAATTCAGACCTCTCTGAACAAACAGGATAACTTCTACGGTTCATCGATCTAAACCAACGCTCTGAGCAAAGTCACTTAAACGTATCTGTATACTTATCTTCATTGTCTCTTTCCAACTCTAACTTTGAATGAAAAGTTTTGTTTATTTAGGTCCAGGTGCCATTATGCATACAGGGCTGAAAAACCTGTTTATTAACAGGAAACCAATCAGCCTCCAAAGTCCAATGTAGCAAACACTTTCATCCATGACTATTAAGCACCCTCATTGGGAACCATTCACCGTATGTGTACACGTACCACGAAAGGTCTTATTTAATTGGAAACTCTCTATCTTCCCCCATTAAACACAGAGTAATAGCATGTTTAATTACTCTTAACACAGGGCTCAAAGATCACAGAATGAACATTAAAACTAACCCAGGATCAGCGTCCCATTCCTTTGTGGCATTACCTGATAATTAATTAAAAACAAATGAGATATTTCGCCAACTTATGCACAGTAGAAAAATAGCAACGATCGGGCAGATATGCTCTTTAATGACTTGGACAGGGTGATAATTAAGAAGCTGTCGCCATGTGTTCTAGTCATACTGAAGTGTGTGTGTGTTTCCTGTTCTTTCTCCCCCAGCCCCTCACAGCCATCGACGTGTTAATATGCAGTTTGAGCCTCAACGCAGTTCAAAGGTTGCCATTTAATTATACCGCTGCAAATTTTTAATTTTCAATTATGAAGCACAAGGGAGCTCACCTTGAGGAAGGACAGCAGGGGACAGGTTTATCCTGGGCGGGAAAGATGGAGGACCTTTTCGGAGATAGCTTTTTTTTTACGGTACAGTTTAGCGCCATGTTCATTTGCATGGGGAGCTGGTTTAATGAGGGTCCCATTCAGGTGACCCTTGTTAGTTGTGACCTGCTTGGCCGCAACTGGGAGAGGCCGAACCTGCTGGGGGCCTGTCTGCAGGGCAATTACTACCCCCTCCTAAGTGGGACGTTACCACACTGTAGATGAGGTCTGGTCTTACAATATGTTATCATCCTGAGAGTCACTAGAACGCCCTCTCCTTTTATTAGGAGGATTAGTGAAGTGGAATAGATGCTGGACCATTTATTTCCCGATCATGATTTTCTTTTCTGCAAGCACGTAGGGTACATTGGGTTAGGGTCAGAGGTTATGCGCATTCGTGTAATGCGAAGATCCTTCCAGAATATAGTCCTGGAGTTCAAGGCTGAGTGACTAAGACTGCTAAGCAGGCTGAAACTGGCATGGTGGTGCTGACCTTGATGTAGACCTGCACTTGAGAGCTCCCCCCATGGAAATCTGATGGAATTATGCAAATGGTTTTGTTTCAAAAATCCCCTCCAAGCAGCCAGTGGGCCCTGTTCAGCAGGACTCCTCCTCCGAACAGTTGGCACCGCTGTGCCATAGCTGCGGGGCAGTCTTGCGCACACTGAGAGATAAAATGTCTCCTGAACCAGCCTCCTTTTAATGTCAGTCTGAGAAAAGCTTCACTTGAAACAATCAGCTTCTTTTTCACTAAACATGCAGACCGCATCCAGACTTGGAACGAATCTGACTCGTCTCTGTTAAAAAGCAAAACAGGATAATTTCCTTGAACTTGAACACCGGCCATTTTCTATTTGTTGCAGCTGTGTATCCCTGCCAACTCCTAACCTTTCCTTTCTGTGACACAGGGAGGGAGATCGACTCATTGGCATTCAGTGTAACTCTTTACTGGCCGAGGGTGGAGGAGAGAGGAGGCAAAGTGGGCAAGCTGACCAGTGTTATTCTGCTGACTCCAGTTTTCCCTGCTGAGTTTGTTCAAGTCAAACAATGCTCATTTATCAACTAAAACTAGCTGCCAAACCAAAGGAAGTAACCTCATCCCTTGAGGAGAGAGAGAGAGAGAGAGAGAGAGAGAGAGAGAGAGAGAGAGAGAGAGAGAGAGAGAGAAAAGAGGGAAAAGAGAGAATGAGGGAGAGAGAGCGAGAAAGTGAGAGAGAGAGAGAGAGAGAGAGATATGGCACACAGTGTCTTCTCTATCCAACAGAAACCAGGCACACAGTCCATCTGCAACATCCTGGTGACTCAGCTTTTGTGGAGCATGTCTGGGATTTCTTTAGACATTATTTTTCTTTTCTCACCTCGCAGACGAAGGCGTTCACATCCAAGCCAGAGCTACCCACAAGGCCAGGAACAAACCACCCACAGAACGGACAACTATTCATAAAATGACCCTCCAGTGTTAAACTGATCAAACGTTATAAAGTTCATCCACAAGTCTATCTCAACCAAAACTGCAGCCATAACTCTATCAAGATTATCTCAACAATAATTCTATTGAACACCTTGAATGCCATCACACAGCCTCAGATTCTATGATTTTACTTCTGATCAGCCATGTGTAGCTCGGTTATTTCAAGTGAGAAAAAGGAATACTAATGTGTTGTGTATGACTGGGCAGGCTGGAGCGGATTTTCTGGTTCATCCTCTCCGTGTGTTGGACCTTGAGGACTCCTGCCTTCATTTCCACACTGGGAAGCCCACCAGAACCAAACAGCACCTGGGCAGAATGCAAAAACGTCTGGCTACTATCTTTAATATTTCACCATCTCTCCAGCAGCGAGAGGGCAAGACTGACTCAAAGAATAAGTTTGAGTAGGAGAAACATGCTGTGTTTTTGAAGGGCTGACGTTCATTTATTGATAGCAGCTATACTTAAATGCTTCCATGGAAGTTTCAGCCTTGGGCGTCCAAACAGGCTGTTTCCTGTGTGAGCCCTGCTGCAGGGGAGCAAGGAGCCTGCGAGGAAAATAAATGTAGCTAGGGGGTCCGATCCAGGTTTAATTGAACAGCGAATCAGAATGCACTTTGCGAATCAAAAAGGATCTTTAAGAGTAATTAAAAGTAATTTGCCTGAGCTGAGCAGCTGTAAGAGGTTGGAAGCTTGGAGGGGTGGGGGGGTGGGGGGGGTGGGGAGGGGTGCAGAGACTTTCCAGAGTTCCCAACAGGGGTCTGTCTCAGGCTGGGTCTCCGTTCCTGCGGCATCCTACCTCTCTCCTGCCACCCTCTTAATGAGAGACTCCTCAGAGGCCCGGCGCAGCGGGAGCGAGATGGGAAAAGGGGTGGAGGGGAGGAGGGAGTTGTCGGGGATTGGGGTTGCGTGTTGGAAGGGAGGGTGTGCGTGAGGAACCCCCAGTGTCACCCCGCTGTGCTGAATGTTTGGAGGGCATGTCGGCACTGCGCTAATCAAGAATTGCTCACAATGGAGCCGAAACAATATTTACTTTGCAGACAAGCGCTATGATATCCCAGTAATGATGATAATAATAACAACAATAACAACAGCCAAGCCTCGTGGGATGGGGTTAGCACCGGGCATCTCTGCTGTAATTACATGATGCATACCCATAATTCAACTTTAATGTCTCGAGGCGGTTGAAAATATGTTACGTAACAACGGGGGCATGTTTCTGTAAATAAACCAGGGTGAGGAGGAAGCCTTGGTGTGGAGAGATGGATTTAAGACCTAAGGGCCGGAAATGGAAAATGATCATACCAGTGTATCATATGGACTATACAAATGATGTGGCCATGTCTGTGGTCACACCCTTACTCTCTCTCTCTCTCTCTCTCTCTCTCTCTCTCTCTCTCTCTCTCACACACACACACACACATCCACTGATTCTTAGGCTAACATAAACCGTTAAGACGAGAGGATTCTTTTATCTCATGCATGGCTTCCTCTGGCCCCAGATGGAGGCACACTCCTTAAAGGCACGCTACGTATTGTTTGAGAAGAGACCACATACCTGCGTTCTGAATCTTTCATTCAAAGGGCAAAATATGAACTGCTTGGCTAAGGTCTTCCCTCAGAGCACAGAGGAGCGGGCTGGTGCATGCTAATACCAGCTTGATCATACATTACACATTGGGTGGAAGGAAAGGAAAATGGCTAGAAAGAGAGGGAGCCACATCGCTGCATCATATTTTCTTATCTCCATCTCCCGCTACTGGTGTTGAAAAGGCAACATGTTTTTCGTAGATCTTCACCGTCTCCCTTCTCTCTCTTTGTCCCGGCCGTTCCTGCATGTAACCCCTCCCCCCCCACCCCACCCCCCCCAAAAAAAAACATAAAAATTATAATCAGGATGGACATTTTTAGCTAAAGCTGAAAACAAAATAGATCCATCTTGTTGGCGTGAGAGATATGGGGAATAGTTTTACTGCAGCGACATGCTGGCCTGTCACATCTGACTCTGGGACAGATTTATCAATATAACATGTGTTGCAGCGTTGGCTGACAAGCCCTATGGAGTCCCACTGTGCATCGCTCTACAGGGGGGAGGAGGGGGGCGGGGGAGGGTTCAGCAGGAGGCATAAGCCCCCCCCCCCACCCACCCCCCCCCCTCCTCTCTCCTCCCCCCGGACAGTGTGGGGTGCTGAAATCCTTCACCTTGCCTGAGTAATGTGGTGATTACTGCCTTCAAAATGGACATCAAAATGTTAATGCCTTGGTTGATCTACTTGTGACATTGTTCCCTGCTGGGACTGCTTAAGGTGTAACTTCCAATAGAAACAGTCCAAACTGTAACTAATGAAACCAATCAACCAATCAATAAACTCCTAGCTGCTTGAGGGGAGGGGAGGGGGGGGGTCAGGGGGTAATACATGAATGTAGGACCTCCCATGTCACAGCGGAGAATCAAGGTGTTGTGTGACAACAGTCGAGCCTTCCTGTATGATTGGTCCTCTGAAAATGTGGAAGATCTCCCGCTGTGTTTATCAGCTTCACAAGGCCTTTGTGTGTGTGTAGGTGTGCGTATGTGTGTGTGCACGCATGTGTGTGCGCACTTGTGGTTTATACACAATATTCAACATTCAGGGAATTATGGGATTGCCACTGTGACACAGAGTTAGAGGAATATTGTCCGCCTCAGTGATACTCTATATCCTCATACTCCTGGGCTCCTAAGAGATTCTGTTTTGTTACAGCTGAAAGGTATTTTTTGCACTGAATAAAAAGATGTGCAAAGTGATAAGATTGTAGAGCGTTGAATTGTGTCTGAGAGTAATATAGCTAGTTTGCTATTGTATGCTAATCCAAATAATGGTAGCGAAAGTTTCAGGGATAGTCATCGGGACGCAGTAACGCCGCTCCCACCAGGTGCATCCCGGGTGTGCTGAGGGGGGCACCAAAGTGGTGAGGGGGGCACCAAAATAATCAGAATTAAATTAGAAGAACCGCATTGGGGTGCGTAGGGCAGCACTGTCTGGACACTGTTATCAAAATCCATGATTTCCAGATGACTACCTCTGAAACTTGTTCTCCAACTGCAGAACAAATGACGGTCTACACCGACTTAATCCAAATAATGGTTTCCAAAGATTGCATTGCTATTACATCACTTTTCAATACCGCATACTCATTTACAATTCATGAAATCTCTCATTTTTATTGTAGTGCATGACCGTTGAGTAATAGAGGAAGAATGCTTCGGTAACACAGACCTATGAAAAAATTATAGTCTAACATAAACAAACAGGCTTATAATTAATAAATGGAGCCATGTTTTCACAGGGACAACATTGAAATTATCTTCACACGCCATTTCATTTCTATCATCCATTATTCCGTAACTTTATGGCAATTAGCAAGACCTCAAAATGCATAAGGTTCTATACAGAATGTGTATTTGTAGTTTTTTTGGGTGAGAGTGTATATACATGTTCAGTATGTGTTCTTCGGTGATATGTAATGTTGGCCAGCACTACTCAGTGGGTTACCTCCCCTCCAAACCCACCTTGTTCAGCCCCCCACCCCCCCCCCCCACCCCTCTCTCTCTCTGCCCCCCCCCCCCCCCCCCCCTCCCCCAGGACCCCTGTCTGGGGGCTCCACAGGCCGCCATGGATACATAGACATGGAGGGTAAAAACACCCGCTACAAATGGACCTGGACATGCTCAGATGGGCACTCCATGGAACATGACACAGGGCGCTGGGGTTGCGTGCTCTGACAGCACAGCGGGGGGGCCCAGAATAGTCTGGGAGCAGTAGAATACAAGCTCCCACTGTGGCATCACACCATGAAACGGCACCAGGGCCTGGTGATGGGCAGCATGTGTGGTCATCAGATGGTGTCTTTGCTGTTCTGAGGAGTAGCGATGGAAGGTGAGTCATGGGTATGTTTTCAGCCGTCTTTTTTTATGATGTCATCCTGATAATGATAGCACACAGTGCATTGTAAAACACACCCTTTGCATGAAAGGAGCACTGTTCAGTTTTGCTGATAATTGTAAATTTGGGCTCCCATGCTCTTTCAGACCAAAAAAGTCAGGCGACATTTGTTTATTTGTCTGTTCTTTGTCTCTGCTCTGCTCTCCTTTGTTTTGTATCCTTCCGGCAGAGGAGAAAAGAGGAGTTTTACAAATGTAGGGAAAAAGATAAAAAGACATGAAAGTTTAAGGCAGTACTGTAGCTTCCTGTTTGTTTACAGTATGGCATGTAGTCCGTTTAGACACCGGAGTGCATTACTGTAATATCAGCGCCTCTATCTGTATGAAGGCGAGGGGTCAGGGTGTAAACCGTAGGCCGCAGGCGCTGTCACAGCCAGCAGCAGGAGAGCAGTGTTTCGGCTCAGCTGCATGTCTTGCAGTCGTCAAGCCCCTGGCCACAGCACCACTGGGGAATCAATTTACCAGGTGAGAGATTGACTCTCCAGGCTGCTTGAGCGCACAGATAGTCCACTGACTGGCAGGCGACACATCTGCCAACATCAGCTGACAGGACACAAGCACTCACACAAACAAACAAGCTGTGCCCAGGATGGAAGGACTAGCTAGCCAGACTAACCTGATCTGATATAACAGAAGCGTTTCATCAATCTAGGGGCTGCTTTACTGACAGATATGGGGATGTTTGTTCAGGATGTCTGGAAAAAGCTTAAAAATAAAAAAAGGTTCATTTTAAACATGCAAAATAAAAGTTTTCAGTAAGTTTGGCAGCACAATGTCGTAATACATTTTATATTACTTCTAGTGTTGGTGTTGGAAAACCAGATGAGATGGGTGAATAGAAAAAGATCTGCCACTGGCTGACAATTTCAGGTTATTCTGATGTGGAGCTCTACCTGCCCTGTATCCCATGAGGATTGTGTAAACAAACCTTGGTTCACTACAGCACTGGTAGTCCATGACACAGAATTGTGTTTTCCAACCAACCTTCTCCCTAACTGGCTTCAACACATATTTGGCCCGTGGAAACGATATATGCTCCTTATTAGACAACGTTAGCCTCATAGCATAGCACGCATAGCCTCTACAATATGAACAGTCAATAACATTAACTACCATGTTTTTTTCCCCTGGTCCAAGATACCTCTAACCTTTGCTTACTCAACTTCCAAACTAAAGTTGACTTGCTCTATAGCTGAAGTTTGGAGCTAACGATTAACGGAGAGCAGTCATAAAAAAAGAACATGCAGAAAACATCAATATCTGCCCAGAAGCGTTTTGGTTTAGGTCAGTTATTTCAGTCAGTTATTGGTCTCCAAACAACAGCGCAAATTCATCACCTGGCCTAATCACATTGGCAGAGTCCACCACTTGCTCAGAACAATAAGAGATAACCACATTATTGAGGGGACAGTAATATGATGTGATTTCCTGCAGAGAGGTGCTGATCGATGGTTTAGATAAATGGAACCTAATTCAAAGCTACCAAATGTTGTCATATGAGCTTCATGAGGAACTTTAAGGGACGTTTTTACTGTTTCTTTGTTTTGGCTCTTTGTAGAAGAGAGAACAAACTGCTTTCCTAAATGGAGAAATGAAGCATGGGTCAACAGACTCAATTAACCTCGGAGAAGAGTTATACAGAGACCTTCAGGCAAAAGGAAACCAAACACAGATCACTTAATGTGCTGTTTTGTTTCTCACTGAAAAGGATTTCCATCCAGGTTCAAACATGGAGGTGGCTGTAATTGTAGGGTCACCATGGGATTCAGATAATCTCAGTTCAACATCTGAGGAAAGCCTTCAATTTGCTCAACATGAAATACATATAAAGCACTAATAATACGGTCCACACGCTCTCGAATTATAAAAGCAGTGGCCTTGTAAGCATCTTAAGTAAGCCATCAATATTAGTACAATCACTTCAGACTTTATTACATTCTCAGGAAAACCCAGCTGAAAAACCAGCTATTAGTGTCTGTCATTCTTGTTACACGTAAGGCCATTTCCACATTGATATTAGCTCTAAGGCAATGTGGGAAGAGCATGTACTCTGTATGGCCTGTTATGTCACTGTTTGCTATGTAACGTACTGTAACATTAAGTGTAAAGAAGTTAATCACACAGAGCCATTTTCTGCTGACATAATATAGGGAAATTTACTGCAAGTGCAAGTTGTTTTATAATTAATGAAAGTTGAAGATAGGGCTGGGAGCGTTGCTGCCTTTAATAATTCAGCCATCCATCTAGACCCCCCCCTCCCCCCCCCATCCCCATATTTCCACACAACATCACACCTCACGTTTCACATGAGCAGGTCAGCATTGTGTTCCCATTCAGGACTGACGCCTTTGAATGTTTATGCTCCACAGTTTCTGTGATTCACTGGGCCTATCTATGAATGGGCAGGGTGTAGCAGGAAACCAGGCTTTCTGCTCCACAGCCTCCCTGACAGCCTGGATCCAGCTCCCCCATCTCCCCATCTCTTCCACAGTAACACCTGCATCCATATTCACAATCTCCACAGTCCCCATCATCCTTGGCCCAGTGAGCCAAGTCAATACTCAGCTACAGTAGCCCTCCACTGGGCTGTGAGAACAGGCTAGCTGTGGGGGGGGGGGGTGGTTCTATAGCTCACCAGGGGGGACTGACAGGGCCTAGCTACTCTGTGTGTCAATGGGGAGAAAATAGGGAGAGTCCCGGGAGGCAGACATTACTAGTCTGTGGGGATATGGATGTGAGTAACCAAACACAACAATGGAGGAAAAAACAAACTGTTCTCTTTACTCCTTCTCGGCCTTTGTCACCATGCACGGCCACACAAATACCACATGACGTATTCGTGACAACCACCGCTGCCCTTGAGTTAGAAGGTGCAGCGTCAGACCGTTTCCCCACTACATTTTCAGACAATATATGGCAGTTGTTGACGAGCTCGCTTGCGAAAGAAAGACTAAACAGAACATGCGTCTTTTTCCCATTTCCTTCTTTGTGTTGGGTGGTCTGGCAGACAGCAGCATGACGCCCATCTTCCCAGCGCCTGCTGCTCGGGCTGTTCTACGCTGACCACAGAGACATGGCCCGCCTCCAGCTGAAGCTATTTGACAGCATCTGATCAATCATGCCATCTCATTACCCAGCATCCTCTGCTCTGTCCAAGCAGGGCTGGTGCCGACAGTCCACAGGGAACAGGTAACCGCCTCTGGGTCACCTTGGGCAGAAATGTAGAAAAATTTTATGCAGCCTAATTGTAGTGAACCCTGTGTGGTTCTGGACATTGAAATAAAAGACACAATGTCACTGAATAAGCACGGTACACAGGAGGGGGATGAGGGCTGTAGCACCAAGCTAATGTTGCACACAGAGGCAGCTGAATGGACCCAGGTCTGAACTGCAGAGTAATTGTCCTGCCTGGAGGAGGGGTATCTGGTCTGGTGACGAGGGCTGGCAGGTTTCTCAGTCCTAATCCAGCCCTGCGTCTGAGCCAGAGAGCTGTCAGCTTTAGCCTGGCACAGACGATCTGGCTGGCTCACCTCAACACTGTGGCCTAGTCATCTATCTTAACCACGGAGCTGTGAGCTGGGGTTTGACCGAGCACCTGCCATGGCTACGGGGGAAAGGTGTGTTGACAGAGCATGCGTTAAAGATGATGGGACAAGCTAACATGGATAGCAACGTTGCTGTATCTAGTCAGGGGAGAGTTCTACACAGAAAATACCAATTCTGCTCGCAAGGTCAAAATGTTTTTGGAAGGACTGTTGCGTACAGTGAACGTTGTGTCATTGATGCTAAGAATCGAGCTAGCAACTTTGAGTAGTAGAGTATTACTGGAGAACTGGATGCGTGTGGCCCTTCTGCTTTGCATGTCAACAGCTCACCTATTAATAAACACACCGGATGTGTTCTCACTGTTTATATCAAGCTTTTATCAACCTTCTTGTTTGCTCCATCTGGCATCCTACTGACATAGACACACACACATCAACGCATGCGGAAAACCCCGTAATCCAACGATGCAGGAACAGTTTCTTTTGGATCATTCGGCCACATCCTTCTATTTCGGTTCCTTTTCTCTTTTAATCTGTTTGTGGTTTGTTGATTCATCTGTTTGCCAAGGCGGCTGAGACGGTTTCGCTGTGTTAGGGTACATGTGTCACTGTCACTCCCACACAAGCCTTACGGCTTCTTGGGATGGCTGCCATAACCTCCCATTAGGGACACGACTGGCAATGTTGAAGGAGGGTAGGAGGATGTACCCGTCAAATGTCCTACACATTCCTCCAAGATAGTAATAATCATGGTGAAATGCACGTTTTCCATATATGCTCATTCCCTAAAGAAACAACCCCAGTTAGCGGTGTGAAAAGATTTCTAGGGTGACGTGTAAAGGTTGTCTTTAAGAGACACTGAGCAAAACATGAGATTCCATCCATCCATCCATTTTCTTCCGCTTATCCGGGGCCGGGTCGCGGGGGCAGCAGTCTGAGCAGGGAAGCCCAGACTTCCCTCACCGCACACACCTCCTCCAGCTCCTCCAGGGGGATCCCGAGGCGTTCCCAGGCCAGCCGAGAGACATAGTCCCTAAAACATGAGATTGTCTTCCTTAATTTGTACTTAAATACGTCTCTCTCTCTCACTTTGTTGCGTCCATGCTCAATGCAGATGTGCTTCATGCTTAAAGAGTCAAATTCCACCTGGAACATACATATACATCTGAATCTCTGAGTCCAGACACCACGTCTAACTCTGCATCAGTGAAATCCACTTGGACGGCTCCACTGTTAATATAAAAAATTATATGTATGTGGCTGAACCAAACTCTCAGATCATGTATAAATGAGCTTGATGTCTGAATGTTGAGACATAACTGAGAGAGAGTGCAAGACCAAAAGGCACTAGGCTGTTATCCTGCAACAGGAGATTTTGGGATCGAGTCGAATTTCAGGAGCAGCCATGTAAATTCTCACCCAAGAAGATGCATCCCAATTCTCAGCAGGGGATAAAACGATAGCGACGTAAAAAGCGGATGATATCCGCGTGCTTTACACACATTCTGCTCCCCCACCTGAGGGGCTCAAACACATGTGAGTGATGCGGAGAGAAACCTGGCTAAAACAGAAGATGAAACACAACATGGCTGCCAGACACGCTCAATGCAACAATGCCATCTGAAGGAGTTTTAGATTAAAAGTGTTCTCAGATGGGAAGGTAGTGTGTGCGTGGGTTAGTGTATCTGCCGTTAGTGTATCTGTCGTTAGTGTATCTGCCGAGATGGCAGGGTGTACTCCTGTCAGGTCAATGTGTGAAGGTGTGTGTTGGGGACAGATTAGTATGAGTACGAATGCGATAATTAGATTAGATTAGATATACTTTATTAATCCCACAATGGGGAAATTCACTTGCCAGAGCAGCAGAACAAAGGTAGAAAAGGCAAAACAAAACAATAAACAGAATAAACCAAAATGCAATAAAAAGATATATTATATAGAGTCTGACAGCAGCCGGGATGAAGGACCTGCGGAACCTCTCCGTCCTACACTGTGGGTGTAACAGTCTGCTGCTGAAGGAGCTGCTCAGGGACCCCACAGTGTCGTGTAGGGGGTGAGAGGTGTTGTCCATGATGGACGTCAGCCTTACTAACATCCTCCTAAGGAGCTCAATAAGACTGGGAGGTCGCCGCATGCAGGTGTTGAGAGGTCTTTCACGCCAACAAGATGGCTTTAGGCAGGTTCCCCTGCTGGATCTGCTGCTTCTGCAGCCTGGCATCTGCATGTGCTCTACCCAAACAAGGTCATGTTTGCCGGAGGGAGAGAGAGGCTCGGAACATCTCCCCGCATCTCCCCGGAAACACCAGGGGACGCGCTGCCGAGGCGACGTGGAACCGCCGCTCATCAGCAATCTGCCAGACGGCGGTGGGGTCGGTGTACCCGGCCGTGGCGCTCACAGGGGAGGGACCAGGCGGCAGAGAGGGAGCCGGAGTGAAGGGCACGCCTCATTAGAGAACGCCAACATCCTGTACACACAGGTCACCAACTGGCCCGGCATGCAAAACAATCTGCCGCAACTTTCCCGCAACATCACGTCAAGGCCATCGAGCTGTGTGCTGACAAGCGCTTTTTCGTTTTACAACCTAAATTCTGCCATGAAAGGAATTGGAGGGGCATCCAACCAGAGAAAGGTAGAGCGCAGAATCACTGTACAATTATCTAGGCACAGCATGGGGCTTTATTATACAAAAAAAAAAGAGAAAAAAAAGCTAACAGGCGGAGCCATGAAGTGTTTGTACATGTTGAAATTGAGGCACTTAACAACGTCCCCCTTTGCCACCGGTGTCCACTTCCTCCCTTTCATCTCTCATTATTTATACACTCTGGCTGAGGCACAGGATCTCTGGGTCCATTCACCCGGCTTAGGTCTCATCCTCCATTACACAGGCCTTATTTACTCTGACATTACAGCTAAGCACTGCTCTTTCGGGGACAATACACTGCACGACCCTGCCTGTTCACAACTCTGTCAGGCTCTGTGTCATCAGAATGAGCTCCTGTCTGGTGTTGTATCAGCCGCTGTACCGCCGTGTCAGTTCTGTTTTAGCAGCCTGGTCTTGATTGTTTGTTGAGGTGTCAGTGTTGATAGTTAAAGAAGGTGACATGACTGAGGGTGGGGGGGGGGGGGGGGGGGGAGTTCATCATGTTGACACTATGATCGGAGAAAGCGACAGACAAGGCATGACAGAGAACGGGGGTTCTCCAGAGGGAGAAGCAGGGAGGGTTCTACGCGTCCTACGCAGATGCTACAGGGGCACTTTGGAAAGTGTGGAACCGAACAGGAAGGGTGGCTCACGAGAACGTTTAGTAAAAGGAAAAGCAGGGGACAGAACGGCCAGCTCCCCTGTAACAGGGCGGCCGGTTTCTCTTCACACATTCCCACTCATCCCCGTGGAAAAGAGAGAAGTCTCACATTGACTGCCAAGAAAAAGGCGATCAAAAACGATCTTCTCCAGGCCCGAACTTAAACAGCAGCGCTCCTTGTTTCCTCCCCTCAGCCACCTTCCTCTTTTTGCTCTTCCTCCCACTCAGATGCTCGTCCTGTATTCCAGTCACCACGCTCTCTCGATCCGTACTCCTTCTTTTCAGGGAGACTCTGTCGTTCCAGGGCTCCGGTAAGCCTAAGCGCTTCAGAAATGAGGTGGGGGGGATTGTGTGGGAGGGTGGGAGTTAAAGTACAGAGAAAGGGGGAGAGATTGGACATAGACAGGGGAAAGTGGTACCCGTTGCCACAGAAAAAGCTGCTCCATGTGTTTTGTGGACTGTGTGAGGCGGGGGGGGGGCAGATCGGGTAAGCACGGCCGGCCCAGGGAGAAGCGCTGTGACCTGCATGTTATGGAGAGGCGGGAAAACTGCAGGAGGCCCCACCAGAGAAAGGGCTGCTCTGAGATATGGAAGAGGGGTTGCAGATGAATTAGATGGAGAGAGGGAGATAGAGAGAGAGACAGATGGAGGAGGGAGACATAGAAAGAGATGGCGGAATGTAAGAAAAAAGCAAGTGATAAGAGATAGAGAGGGATGGATAAACAAAGATGGAGTGACAGGCAAAGGGGTGAGTGGTGAGATCCTATTTGCATGGACGTGGTGCTTCCTTTGGTCTGGCCTTACCGGCGTCCTCATAGAGCAGTCCAGCCAGAGATGAGAAGATAGCCCAGCCTGATCTCTTGTTCTTAATATGAATCAGTCAGATAGTTTAGCAGAATAGTACCTTAGACATGGAAGGCCCCTCAAGGTGATAAACCTGACACCAGCTCATCAATCAACAGAAATGGACAACAACTTAGAATTCCACCAAGGTAACCAGATAAAAGGATGCCTGTGTGTGTGTGTGTGTGTGTGTGTGTGTGTGTGTGTGTGTGTGTGTGTGTGTGTGTGTGTGTGTGCAGTGAATGCATTGGTTTGAGTGTGACTATGCAGTGTGTGTGTCACTGCAGGCATGTGTTAAACCATGTATAAATGTAATTACATCCCTGGAATGGAACAGTTTAGAAACCCGAGGATGCAATTACGTTCCCATTGAATGACTCATCCTCTCTGGCAACAGCTAATTGCATTAAAATGAACAGTGTATCGTCGTCCAGCATGCAGCATTAAGATTAACGCCGAGAGAGTTAATAGTATGTCATCTACAAACACCCCCCCCCTTCCCTGAATCTGTAATATGAGATTAAAAGAGAGAAGGGGGGGGGGGGTGGTAGCAGGGAAGAAAAAAAAATACATGTTCTTCCTTTCCCTCAGCATCTGCTCTCCCAGCTGGCAGAAGACCTCAACGATTCATCAGAATCCGTAGCGTTGTCAACATGCATTCATCTCACTCAAAGGTCACTCCAGTAAAAACACCAGTCTGCAGGCGTCGTCCTGGTCTGAAAGTCTCTCTCTCTCTCTCTCTCTCTCTCGTCTCCCTCCTTTACACCCCCGGAATGTTTCCGTCCAGCCTGGCCCAGGAGGACGAGTACCCCGCTTGCTTTCTTAGCATCATTTATCAAACTATTTTCCTTCTGTTTTGGTGCTTTGCCAAGTCTCTTGGCTCAATCCATTCTCTACCATTTAAATCTCTACTTTATACCCTCTATCGAAAGGCAATTTAAGCAACTTATTTTGTGACACCACTCATAAGGTACACTACATTTGCCTGCAGACTTAATGGATTGCAAAGTAGTGCATTGTCTCTTTGTCGTATTCCTCCCTGAGTTCTGCATGCATATCAGCCTTGTCGAGGGCATGTTCTCCCGCTAACCCTCTTACTAACTCACAAGGGTTCCCTCAGCAGAACACGAACACGAGAGGGAGGGAGGTCTGGTTCACAAAGCAGGCCCTCGAAAGCACGAGCTGCTTGTTGTAGTGTAACATCCCTGCGAGTCTCTGAGCAGGGAGCAGCGCTCTGTGTCATAGCTTCCTGTCAGGTCTTCGCTGCTCCACCAGGCAGCTAATGCGTTGGAGAAATGGGCTCCCAAGCTCTGCATTAATCCGCAAGAACCTCCTTACTTCCTTCCTGTGTTCCCAAATCTGATGTGACATGTCTGTAGCCTGGTAGGCGTTGCTAATTTTCCAGGCTTCAGTGGATCCTGAGTTGCTATAATGGAGGTGTTTGGAGAGGTGGTTGTATTGTATCAAACCAGCTGGGTAATTCTCTTCTAATGTCATAGAGACATGTTGTAAAAAGAACACAATCTCTCAGTTTAATGACGTGTAAAATGGCTTCTACATTGACTGTCTGTCCTTTCTTACCCCGAGAGCACGGCCTCTGAGTGGAGTTAGTCTGTTCAGAAGAACTGCCAGTGATTCAAAAAAATAAAATACAATAAGATGCACAGACTTCTATCGGTGCACTCAGGTTGGGTAAATTGGGTTTAGCGAATCTGGTGCAGATGAAACAGTGGAGGTTTATGATAAACCTTTTCGTCCAGCAAAGACAAACCAGCAGATCCTGAGCCTGAAGCAGCTGTGAAAACAGCGTGTGCTCCTGGTCCAGACAGGACTGGTTCTGTCTGGTAGGTGAGGGAGGGGCTGAGGAAGCAGCGGTCTGTGGCAAAGTAGCACCTGGATGTTAGGAGTCCAAAGAGCTTTGCTGGAGTCCTGGGGAGCCTAGCATACCTGCTAACACCCAGCTCTCGCTTCATTGGTGCTGACAGCGTGCATCTCTTTGAAGTGCAAATTTGTGTTTGCGGTAGGTGCTTGAGTCCATGTGTTTGTGTGTGTGTGTGTGTGTGTGTGTGTGTTAGAGAGAGAGAGCAAGAGAGAGATGTTGTGAATCTAATTAAAGGGAACATTTTCACTTTCCATTTGGGCATGCAACATTTGGACTATTTCCAAAAGAAAACTGTTTAAAATAAAAAACAAATGAGATGAGTAAATGTGACAATAAATAAATAAACCAAACTGTTCTATTAATGCATTTATCACTTGTCTTCCACACTGCTGCCTGCATAACCGTGTAGCCAACTTGCAACGGCTTAAAAATAAGCCCAGAGTGTATCCAGTAGGACGGCAGGCCACATGGTCTACGTTTGGACGATGTAATGAGCCAAACGAAGGACTTCTGAGCGTGTCAAGGAAGCCTTCCCTGTCATCTCTATCATGCTAATGTAATGACAGACAGATCTGAGAGTCTAGCAAATGACAGGTCAGCTATGATGGGATCAAATAAGCAAACTGACTGGCTAAATTACACGAGTACTTGATCGAGAACATTTTCACAAGTTCAATGAGAAGAAGAAAAAAACGGTTTGATTTCAGTGACCTGACACTCATCCCGTCTATGCAAACAGTAGAAGACAGCAGCTGTAGGTTTGGGAAACCTTTCGAATGACGCCAACCTCCTCAGAGAAGACATTTGCAGCCCACAGCATGTCGCTTCAACTTTGCTGAGCGAGAGCGAAACATGCTGCCGTGAGGGAAGAAATGACTGTGTCCATGATTAAAGCGCTCTCGTAGCTTTACAGGGGGAAGACATGACATGGATATTGATTTGGTCATTGGAGGTTGGCTGCTGTTATGTTTATTGCTCTCTCCTGCCAGCTCCATCTGAAGGAGCCCCTGCTGTGGCCCACCCTCCACCTGGCAGACCCCGGCCCCCAAAACAAACAGCTGTACCAGGACCATCTATTTAACCTTCACACATAAACATGCTGGATATCGGTCTGCTGGTGTGGTGTGTTCCTGTGTGTGTGTGTGTGTGTGTGTGTGCTTGTGTCTGTGTGTGTGTGCATATGCATGTGTGTGTTTGCATGTGTGTATACGTGTGTGTGTGTGTGTCTGTGTGTGTGCAGGATTGAGTGTGACAGCTAATGTGGAGCCAGCTCTCTGAGGAGAGCTTGACATGCTCGGTCAGGGGGACTGTCTGTATTGACTGATAACAGCAGGACCTGTCTGTGTGTGTATGTCACTGTGTGTGCGTGTGTGCAGCCACATGTGCGAGTGTGTGTGTACATATCGACAGACAGCAGTGTGATGAGAGGAAAATCTAACCCTGCCCCAGGAAATGTGGAATAATCGAAAGTAGCTGGCAGATGCCTTCCTCCAGAGCTCTATGCAACAATGCTCTGGAAACTTCTAGATTTTTTCTTCTCTTCAGTGACTAGGCCATTTTTCAATAAGTCTGTGTAGGGGGCATTATCTCCAGGTGTGAGACATTATCAGATAAACAGCATGGGTACAACCTTGAACAGACTGCATTAATAAATAATAACGACCACAAATCTAATAACGTGCAGCAGGCGATGGGAAAAGCTTGAATGCGAGGAGCATTGAAACAGCGCATTTCTCCCAAGTGATTCTGAAACTTTAGGAGGGAGTCTGGAACATCTTGAGAAATTATTTAAGTTTTTGTTGCCCCAGCCATGTCTTTCAGAAGAGGATCCATTAGCAGCGAGGGAAGTGGCTGCTCGGAAAGGAAGGATTCAATAATTCAGAAGCCGTTGTTTCCTGTGATGTGCTCCCATTGACCTCTGCACTCGCTTGATTAGCAAGCAGTGTTTAATGGATCCCCTCTGCAGATCCACTGAAGGAACACACACACACACACAGAAAGGAACTGAAACAAATGTATACACACAAAAACACCCAAAGGCATCAATAATAAATCTACACACCTACCTGTAGTGTTTGGGTTTACAAACGAAAGGAAATAATCTTGGATTGTTGGACCTAGTTTCCTGCACACATCAACAGCACTTATAATGGGGTTCCTCTCTATCAATCAGCCAGTAGTAGTAGTAGTTCATAATAACCACCTTTCACATGAAACAAGGTCATCAAACTCTCTCTTTAGTTCTCTCTTTATCGCTCAATCTCTCTCATATTCTCTCTCTATTTATACTCTCTCTTTCTCTCACACACGCACTTGATCCAAGGCACTAAACCTCATGTTGAGGAATGAGAAATAATCAAATTACACTTTGTCTAACACTAATGGGCTTATTCAATTTCTGCATCTGCTGGTATCCTAAAGTAGAGACACGCTGCGATGGATTCAAACACCCACCGCAACAACCAACGCCGCATGCGTGAGTGATTGTCTGGGTCTGTAGACGGTCTCATGATGTGAGCATTAACATGCACAGTATCAGAGAGATCCTCCAGAGAGCACATTAACTCCTAACAGGCGATGATGACGATGCAGGTCTAGGATAATCCTCAACTTTGACTTCATTACAGCATCTCCTGGTTTCTACAAGAGCGCTAACTGCCGCTAACCACTTGGACCCGTTGACGACCGCAAGACACCGTCCACCGCTAATTAATGAATGGTGATTAGCCGTCGTTAACCTCCGCGTCCTCCTGCCCAGCCACCGGAACGAGGCTAGCTCCGTGAGGGGTCAGGACGAAAGAAGAGATCCTTAGGCAGGTGGCACTGCAGCGCACAAGCGCGTTGCCGGTCAGACAGACAGACAGACAGGCAGACAGGCAGACAGGCAGACAGGCAGGCACGTAGACAGACTGTTTCAAAGAGGGATAATGGAGGACAATGCTGGAAGGGCGCAGTGTATAGTTCAAAAGTGAACCTGCTTTTATGTCCTTTTAACCTTTTAACTCCAACTGTTATCTTGTCCGTAAAGGCTATCTTGTTTTGAATTCAACAAACACAGTGGCTTCCTCTTGGGCTTTCATTTTGTGGACAAAATATACTCTGCGGGTGAAGAGGAGAAAGTCCGGATAGGAAACAGGGAAACAAGTTTGAATAGGCTACGGGAGGTTATGGACAATTCCCTCAGGTACATCTGCACGAAGCAGCCTCCAATCCGAGCTTTGTTTACCAGCTAGCAAAGGAGAACTTAGTTTCACGTTGGTAAAACAGTTGAGGTTGGTGTTTTTGTGTATTTGCCCTTGAAGTTCCATGTAATCCACAACAGTGCTTTCACTATGAAATGTTATCTATTGACTGAGGGACGGGCGATTTAGTGAGAGACAATTGTAATTATTGCTTTGTGTAATTATTTTTCTCCAGCGAGCTAACGCTAATCCATCATATTGATGGTGCACACGGATACCCATGGGGAGGCTACGCTCTTTGAATATTCCTATTCTAGAGGGAACCATGCTTAGTCATACTGCACTGTGCAGAAAGAGGTCAGACATGCACTGGTACATACAGCTTGAGGAGAAATGATATGTTTACACCGCTGCATATTTGATTCTTTTTTATTATTTTATTTAATGGCATTATGAAATACACCCTCAGAAGAAAACTGTATTGACTGTTTAACCTCATTCCCTGGTGGGCTGTGCTCTGTAAGGCTCTTTGGGAAGACTTCTACCATAATCCCCAGTCTTAATAAAGCAGTGCTATCATGGAGGAGATGAAAGACATTTTGCATATTTCCCAAGCCAAAAGTAATTAAAGTTCAACAACATTCACAGCACTGTAGATAGGGTGGAGGCAAGTTTCTGCTCATGTCTGGCTGTGGCCAATTGGATTAGTTTAACACATGATAAACTAGGAAAGGGATGGGTTCTTCTTCATATATCATAAGTGCATGAATCAGTTGAACGGATTAAATCCGTTTCTACGGATGAAAATACGGAAAGGGAGAAAAGAAAATAAGTGAGCGACTCAGCCTAGCTGGCGTTTCTTAGGTCACAATGAGACAGGATGAACACATTCACACCATGATGCACAATGTATTAATACACAGATCTGGGATACCGACAGTACTTACTGTGTCACATAGATTATATATATATAAGCATACTTAAACAGTAACAATAGACACAGTGCATGTCTCCCTGTTTTGTGGTTAATGTTCTCCAGTCTAATATAACGTGGAGCTCCGCATGACCTGTAGTACTGTTTGACTGGTGGCCAGACCTGCGAGTTTAATCAATTTTGCTTAATGCCAGATTCCGTGTTGATCGACATCCACACACGTTCTCCGTTTGCTTTTGACAAGGATCATATATTTGAACTCAGATGACAAACTGAGAATGGTAGAGAATTTAGCTTTCAACCTTCAACAAAATGTCAACTGAAATGAGATCCGGTCCAAAGCTCATTAGATATTTTGAAAGTGTTTGATGAGATTTGAACTCAATCCATGGAATCCTAGTTTCTGGTTTGACTCATCGGAAAATAATGAGACTGAATATGATTCTGCCTGTGATCAGGATCCCTGATGGATTTTGGACAAAACTCATTCCCTTACTAACTGACACTTCCTAACCAACGCGCCTCAGAACATGACTGTGGCATTCGCAAGCCAATCAAAAAACAAGATAGTACGGGCGTCATCAGTGTGTTAAAAAGCAATACAAAACACAACATTGTGATTTAAAAGCGATTCAAAACACATACACCTACACAGACTCCATATCACTCTGTGTTCTTTAGCTTCTGTTCTCATCTTTTCTAAACTGCCACAGCAGAGCAACTGTTCCAGCTAACACCACCACGGTACCGCACAGAC
Source organism: Neosalanx taihuensis (assembly GCA_030340665.1). Classification (NCBI taxonomy): domain Eukaryota; kingdom Metazoa; phylum Chordata; class Actinopteri; order Osmeriformes; family Salangidae; genus Neosalanx; species Neosalanx taihuensis. The sequence goes on from CM059289.1 coordinate 13,477,652, forward strand.
GAAAGGCATTCAACCGGAAGATGTTAAAATCTAAAACTGTCATCGGAGTTGTGTGGCGGTGCTCTGGAACGTGTCACCCGTGGAGGGGACAGTCGTCTTCTGGAACGTGTCACCCGTGGAGGGGACAGTCATCTTCTCACACCGCCCTCTGGAGGGTTCCTTGTCCCTCCCGGACGTCTGTTTTCTTGGAAATGTTAAAGCTGAACTTTGATGAAAGCTGACTTACATCATGACAAATTACTTGTACGCGTCAACCAGAGTGCTCCATGAGCAGGCGGCATGGGGAGGAACATTAGTTCTCTTACTCTGAGGAGGACTGCTGGTGGAGGTCTGGCACCAGGCGCAGGGGCTGAGGGACCTCTGCTGCAGCGGAGCAGGGTGAGTACATAGGTCCTGCCAGGGAGCTCTGAGGTGGGGTCCTGCCAGGGAGCTCTGAGGTGAGGTCCTGACAGGGAGCTCTGAGGTGGGGTCCTGACAGGGAGCTCTGAGGTGGGGTCCTGACAGGGAGCTCTGAGGTGGGGTCCTGACAGGGAGCTCTGAGGTGGGGTCCTGACAGGGAGCTCTGAGGTGAGGTCCTGACAGGGAGCTCTGAGGTGGGGTCCTGACAGGGAGCTCTGAGGTGGGGTCCTGACAGGGAGCTCTGAGGTGAGGTCCTGACAGGGAGCTCTGAGGTGGGGTCCTGACAGGGAGCTCTGAGGTGGGGTCCTGACAGGGAGCTCTGAGGTGGGGCCCTGTAATGATCTTGGATGGGACTAAAGTGGGAAAGCTGGGGCTTTAAAAAGCACAGTAGGGGGAGTTTGAAGAGGAGGAAGAGGAGAACAATAAGGTGAAGAAGAGGAAGGAGGGGGAAAGAGAGGGGCCGTGGCGGAGGAGGAAGCTTCTCAGATGATCAGCCATATTGACAGATGTGAAGAAACAAACTGCGTTCTATAAATAAAGATGTGTTATACCCATGTCCTTACATGAGCCCAAAAATGAAATCAGCAAACATTACACCCATCTTTATAACAAACAGTAGCATAGCGAATCACTGTAGAACAAATTGTTACCATAGCAACCCTCCCCAAAGATTAATTAGAATGTGAAGGTAACTTCCAGAGCCTCTTTAATTAGAAAGTGTTTCTTTGTACTTTGTAGCTATTTTCAGTGGTCTCCTTTTGTACCGCTCAAATCTCAATCAGTCACGGTCAATTACTGTACCCATGTACCTGACAGAAGTATAGCACGACACGTTTGCAGAGGATAGTGTAAAATACATTGCAATCTAACGCTCCTCTGTCGCTTCTGAGGACCTAGAAAAGGTCTTTAGTCCGCACTTTCGCTACAACGTCTTTGCATCTGAAGTTATATGAAGGGCTGTAGCAGTTATATAAAGATGCTAAATGTAATTACTGTTGCACTCCCAGATCCAGCATCATTGTCTGCGGCAGTACGCAGGAGTGATCAAGACCTCTAGGCCTTTGTTCCTATGGCTAATTAGTGAGATGTGTAAGCAGAGGGGAAATGGGAGAGGCAACAGCCATGATTAACAGCAGAAGGATGCCATGGAGATGTGCTGACTTTCGCACAGCTCCACCTTAGGTTTTTTACTTTCCTCTAACACTTTTAACTCTGAAGTCACATGTAATGTGCCGTGGAGCATGTTAACCACCTACATGTGTTTCTCTCACTATCCCACCTTTCTCTCACTCTTCCTCTCTCTCTGTCCCTCTTTCTCTGTCCCCCTTTTTCTCTCGCTATAATTTTCTCTTTTCTACATCTTCTTTTTTTATTATTATCTACGTAAATACATCATAATTGTCCATGTGAACTGCGACTAGCTGGCCCCAGTGCAGGGAGCACCCCGCCTAAGTAACTGGGATAGTCTCCAGTCACCCGTGACCCCTAACGGGAATAAGCGGCACGGCTAACAAGCGGTAGATAATGAACTAATGAATGAATGTCTATGTGGAAGACAGAGTACTCCTGTTTGCCTTTCGATCATTGTAGAAGGGCTGGTTGAGCTGGTGGGACAATGTGCCGTTTCTTTCTGTCAGTAGAAAGCCCTTGACTGTTCCTCTAAGGGAGCAGTGATAACAGCAGCCAAACCGTAGAACCATCAGAAACAACAGAACACATCACAAGGTCGTCCCCGTTAGGACCAGAGCGGAACAGCACACGGTTCGCAGCCCCGGACACAACCAATCACCTCCGTTCCCTCCACAGCCGTGCACATGCGTGCATACTCAATAGACAGCAGATAAACAGATGAACAGATAAAGATCCAACAAGATGAAGCTCAGAAGACATCCGACTTGACACCAGCTCGCTCCCCCTCGTCCCCCTCAAACGAGCCCACAGCGCCACCGCCGCTGCCTTCAGCCAGCTGAGGATCTGTGAAGACGCTCGGTTGGGAATGAGCGTGATGAGCAATCTCGAGTGATTAGGGCAGAAGACATGAATAAGGCAGCGTTGGTATAAATGCTAAAAATATCCCAGAAGGCCTTGCAGACAGAACTGGCAGCTTCTCTTCCAGGTGTACACAGCTCCTGATGGCAGATACGACACTGGGAATGAAGATCTGTAGTCTTCTAAGGAGACGTATCGAATAAAGCGCTTCCCACGATAGTGTGCTGCTGTAACCAGTACCAAGCCATTCCATGGTGCTTCTTGTGTGTGCTTCACCAACCTTTGTGGGGGAGACAGTTTCTATGTCCTATTTTACGGTACAATAGAATAGACTATACTATGCAGGAAAGACTATTTTGATTAAAGAATTGTCCATTTTGTTCACAGAATAAACAATTTTGTTAAAGCACAGGTGTCCCATCCTGGTCCTTGAGGGCCACTGTCGTGACAGTTTTAGATGTTTCCCTGCTCCTGCACCCCTGACTCTTAATGAATGGGTTGTAATCAAGCTCTCTGGAAGCCTGCTAATGACCATTCATTAGAGTCAGGTGTGCTAGAGCAAGGATATATCTAGCACCTTCAGGACAGTGGCCCTCGAGGACCAGGATTTGACACCCCTGTGTTAAAGGGATAGACAATTTGGGTTTCCAATCACATACGACAAAATTGGACCATTCTGACAAAAGATTTTTAACCATTGACACCACTAATTCCTACTGGAGGAACATCTACGAAAAAGCTCAACTGGGTATAAATGTTTTAGTTCATGTTCATGCCTCTAAGATGTTTAATAAACATGAATTAGTTTAGCATTTTAGATTTTTTGGAAGGCCATGGACCAAAATGGTATTCCATCTAAAGAATCCTCTTGACATTCAATATGCTAACCAGAAAAGGGTAAAGGAAAGCAAACAATCCTCCGAGCAATTTGCGCTCCAAATTAAAACGAAAAACTATGTGTACTGAATGTTTGCAAATATAAAAAGTGGGCGAGTGATTGGAGGAAAAAGCACATACAGGAGAACACAAGTGATTGTATTCCTTCCATGGGCTGTGCGATGTCTCCATGGCTGCCTGTGGGCTTGTTCTTTCGCTGCTATGCTGATGACAGCGACAGCGCAGGTGCACTTAGTTACCACAATCCTGCCCAAGTCACAGAACCCTGGGCTCCCTCCCTCCCTCCCTCCCTCCCTCCCTCCCTCCCTCCCTCCCTCCCTCCCTCCCTCCCTCCTCAGCCTCTGCCTCTCAATTAATTCTGCTCTTTCCCTCTTCTCAATAAAACACAGGCTATCTACGTCAACAGAAAGACCCCCCTTCGGCCACCTCAGATGGAGAGGGTCTGCTTTTTCCAGAATTCTGTGAGAGGGGGGGGGGGAAATAAAATAACGTAACTCAGCTACGTAGCTAAACCATGAATTACTCTAACAATTATAAGTGAATTAATCTCCTCCCAGAAACAGTAAATATCATGCTCAGTTATATGGTGAGAAAACAAATCAATTAGTTCAGGGCATTGAACTCACATGGCTTTGTCACCCATTTGTAATTACTTGGGCAAGAAATCATCGCGGTTTTATCGAAAGACACAGTAAGAATTTCACATTAATTTTGACATTAGCTGTAGACTAATATCATTTCTTGACGGTCCATGCAGGCAAAAACGTTCCACACAAACGTTCTCTTTTTCTCTGTCTGTTCTTGCTACAAAAGGCTACCGAACTGTTAAGGTACGGCATCTTTCTTGAGCCATCCGCCTTCTCCAGTCAATCTTTGTGGCAAACTTCCCAATGAGCAAGTCTGTCCTTTTGCCAGCTGAACAGAACAGGAAGCAGCACTGGGATGATGGCTAACGATGAGAGAAGGATACGCTAGGCATAGGTTCTCTGGTTCATGAAAAAAAAGACAAGAAAACCGGTAAAAGGCTGTCTATTTTTAGCAGCCACTCACCATTGTGAATTGAATGCAGCGCGTTGAGCCGGCTCTGACATGGCATAGGACCGCGCTGGGCCCTGAACAGCCTAATGTGATTTATTTGGTAATCTACCTGTGCTCTTATCGTTTCTGAGCCAGTGGGCAACACTAAATAAAACAGAGATGTCTGGGAACAAAATGTATACAGCCCGCCAACTGCAAAAAAAACAGCTGCGTCGGCCATTTAAATGTTGCGCAAATTCAGGGTGCCATTGTTCACGATAGGACGGAAGTGTGGGGGGGGGGGGGGGGTGGGGGGTGGGGGTAAGGGGGGGTGTGACGCATGTCCCTGTCAGCGTGCTGTAGGAGGGCTCAGAGAGGGTTTTAGGAGAGGGTTCTACAGAGCAGGGTTCCAGAGTGGGTTCTAGAGATGGATTCACCCCTGCATTAGCATCAGTATGTTTGTGTGTGTCTGTGTGTGGGTATGTGTGTGTGCGTGCGCAAGTCTGCGATCGAGTGTTAGATGTTTCACAGAAAAAGACAGACCGTATGGAGACGCTACAAAGGAAACACAGAACCAAACAGACAGTCCAGAATCCAAGACTATTGTAGTATTTCTTGTCTTTATGTGTAAACAGGCAGATTTGAGCATTTGAGCACACGTTATACCTACAGTCAAACCCGCTATTCATTTAGTGCAGAACAACAAACTCTACTTTCAAGATGATAGAGTGGCCTAAACTTTTAACTGGGGCTTCTCAAGATGTGGGTTTGGAAAGCCATCAGGCCGCTCCTAGCGTTTCCCATTACAGTTTGACAGGTTTTCTATTGAGTTTGAAAATGCCAACGCACACCTTTTCAAGCCTGTTCAAAATTCTCTTTTCATTTTTGAGCTTCCACAAATAGGCCTATTTAAGGCAAGGAGGAAACCTGAAAGGCAATTCATTATTGGATAATCCCTTCGGCAGCTGGTGTTATGCATTACCCATAATCCATCTGCGAGGGATACGATTTCAAACACAGGTTTCAAATTCATTTGGGAACAAGCAACAAGTGACAAGCCCCTCCACTTCAGGGCTGACTTCCAGCACACTGCGTCCGTGTTTCATGTTGCCTCCGCCCTAGCAACACGGACGACACGACCTCTGACCCCTTTATTTGAAAAGCTTTTATAGAATAAGCCTCTGTTTCAGTGTCCCTGGCCTCTCCTTGACCCACCCCTCTGTTTCTCTGCATCAGCTCTATTCGACTTCTGTCTGCCTGGGACAACCCCACATCCTTACCAGCCCCGGTCTGAGGAGGAGGAATCGATGGGCGACTGAGCCTTTTACTGTAATCACTGACCCGTTCCCCAGATACCATTTGCCCCCTGACCCGCCCTCCTCAAGCCAGAGTGCAGGGCTCTGCTTCTGCTACCAGGGGTCCCTGAGGTTGCAATGATTCCCCCCCCCCCCCCCCCAAGTCCCACCAAACTCACAAACCCTCAAACCCTCAACTCGAGTTAATGTTTGTCAGTTCTCCGGGTTTTCTGGAAAACGGGACTCTTCAGTTAAAGCTTCCAGTGAAGCTTTTGCAGTGAATATGCACTGAGCAGGAAGAACGGAATGGTGGGCTGAGTTTGTGCGTCTATGCCAGACTGTGTCATGTAGGCAGGAACACACAACACTGGCTGAACGTCAGAACGTGTGGGAAGCTTCCAGAATGCAGCACCTTCTAAACCAGATCCAATGTGCTTCTGGTTCAGGTTTATCTGAGAGGCTTCCCCTTTCTCTACCATATAAAGTACCTGAGGGCATTAAAAAGTTCAGAACTCAAGCAGTCCAGATATCTGTCTCCATGGCAACCCTCAACCTGGTGTCATACCGCGCTGCATAACATCTCCGTCAGTGTTCTCATTCCGATATCAGCGATCAAGGGGCATGCTCAAAGCATCTGCTGCCTGTTTGGCAGGTGAACGATTGATGGGTCGTTTTGGGGTGAACGGCAAGTCATTTGGCTCCTCCTCTTCCTGTTCCTGCCCGCGCGGCGGCACAGGAAGCGCCTTAGCCCGCAGTGCGGCTTCACCAGACGGCAGCTGGAGAATCCGCGGGCCTGTTGGGAAATGTTTGTTCAGCTCCTGGAGAACAGCTCATCTGTGAACATCTGCTCCAGTCTGATGATGCACAGTTCGCTATAACTAATTAAGCTCTCAGTAACGGAGGGACACGCCTCACCCATGGCTGTACTTATGGAGGAAGACTGAGCTAATGCGCTGCCACATCAACACCCTCCCACAGTACAGGAATAGACGGGCGCAGTAAGATCAGAAGACACCTCAGCAGTCGCAAGGTTCATGAACTATCACCGCTGAATCCTTCATGATTGCTTTAAAAACTAGAGGAGCACTCCCCCGCCCCTAACCCCCCCCCCCCCCCCCCCCCCCCCCCCCCCTTGGGGCCACTGCATTCAATCCCAACAGGATGGGTACATACGAGTTCAAGTGTCGGTTTCATAAACCCCTTGCAATAAACGCAGGCCACATATCTAAGTTCAAAGCTGTAAAATTGCGTTGAATCCTGGATGCGTGTGAAGATAAGATCACCTCTCTGGCAAAGTCAATACAATACATGCCTGTTTCCATTCGGCCATGTCCCAGAGGAGGGTGGGGTGGATGTGTGGGACTGTTGATGCAGACATGCTGGGCGTTAATGTAGCCTCTGAGGCTTCCATCTTCCACCCGGCTGCTCCGAAGCTGTTGCATCTGACTTCATTCATATATCAGACTCTTCAAACAGACTCGGCAATGAGCTGAGGGGGAGAGGGCTGATTGAGTTAAAAGACCTGTACTTATCTCTGAGTCAAACGGCAAACTGAGCCCTCACCTCTGAAAATACAGCGGGAGCATAAGCACCCGAGTAATGTTTAATTTGATGCTTCATATTTCTTCATACGTCCCATGTTTCCGAGAAGCCCTTTGATCTTCGGTTTTAAGTCGGGTCTGCGCACAGGAATGCTTGACATACACTAATGTAAGCTGATAATGGATTTGAGGAGGAACATAAGATATTCATATAATTTCACCAGCTCTTACTGATAGTCTGAGGTTGTGTTTGTGTGTACGTGTGTGTGCTGTGCGTGTGCGTGCACACACGCCTGTGTCAGACAGAGTGAGAAAGGAGGGCCCCTCCTCTCTGACTGTTCACCAGGATTGCTGAGGGGGCCCCCTGTTTACCCCCCCCCCCCCCACCACCCCCCCCCCCCCCCGAGCTAGCAGGCAGCGCTGTCAGCTCAGGTTAGCGTCAACCCGCCAGGCTGCGATCGCTAGGTGAGTCACAGGCAAAGTTTCCGTTTGTTTCCATGGTGCCAAGGAGCAGTCACTTGTTTTTTTTTTCTTCAGATGTCTCTTAATGTAACGTCTCTCTCCCTTTTTCATCCCTCCTGCTTTCCTTCTGACTTCTTGTTATGAATAAGTCATATAATTGTGAGCAGAAGACAATGTTCCGCGCTCTGCAGCGAGTGTGTTTTGAGGGTTGCCAGCTTAAGAGCAGCCTGAGAGGACAGGACACTAGGTTGAACAGGGAGAGTGGATGAAGAGATGGATGGCTACAATGGAAACTTGTTTACTCTGAGGAGCCATGTTAAGAAGCCGCTTCAGGTCATCCACCTAAAACACACTGCTTACCTCTGCTGAATACCGAGTAAATAATAAATTGTAAAATAATAGATTTTTTTCTTAAATCAAGTATATTTTGTTTTGTAGATGGATGCTTTGAAACCTAATGCATCTGAACAGGCAGGCAACTGATGACATGTCCTGTAGGGAAATGACCTATGGAGTTTGATCCGGAACGATCCATATCAGACTTCCGGAGTTCCGGGATGAGAAAATAGTTAAAGAATAATTCTTTGAAAATTTGTGCCTCACTCGGTATGAAAACGGCTTCCCGCTGACGTATGATGTCAGCTATAGCATGAATGAAAACCATTCAGTTATTGTCTTCAGAAGGACCCTTGGATTTGAGTGTTCCAAGTCAATAGAGAGTGTGCAACAGTATTCTGATGCTGAGTCACAACTTAATTGAAGTACCCTCTCTCACCGGTGTGACTGAGGGTGATGATCAACAAATACTAAAACATGACGCAACAAAGGACTCAGCTGTGCGCAGATGGTCCCAACCATCTTAATCTGTACAGAACAATCATTCATTCAGTCATCCAAGGTCTCTGTCATCCGAAACCCCGGCCTCCCATCGTCACTCTTCCACCCAAACATCCACAGGAACCTCCTCATCTAAAAAATGGCCGCTGTCAGAACAGTTACAAGACGCCTTCTCTGTGTAATCAGCGGCTGACTGCTTGCTTTATGGAGTGGAGGTTGTGGCTGACATGGAAACTGACAGACCCCAGGGGGAGGCCATGCCAGGGAGCTGGGGATTGTGGGACGGTCTCCACGTGAGACTCACCGCAGAAGACAAGACGCCTGAGAGATATCTCCATGACTAATTACAGCAAAACGTACGGCACACACAGTCAACTCCCTGGTCTGCTGGGAGCAGAACAGGGGAAACATTAAAGGAAGATAACAGAAATTGAGCGCGATTACAAGCGTCCCGGATATCCAAAGCAATTAATACAAGTGACGGTGATGTTGTGGAATTATTTACTGTACTTTTACTATGTTTAACTATGTTTAGGGTGACATTTTAAAATCTGTCCAGGGACTACAGATGAAAAATAGCCTTGTGGCTAATTCTAGCATATTTACATGCAAATGTGGATTAATATGTACTGTCCCCTGAAATAAATAAATAATACTTTTAAGAGTCGTGCTATTATTTCAGTTTGTCAGTGTAAGCAGTCCCATTCCACATGGGTAAGGTAAAAGAGCTTGTCAGTTAGGATATGTAGTGAGATAGGAACAATGTGATAGTGTCACTGACTGAATGAGAACAACTTTCCAGACCACTGGACCACTGGAGAAGTGCCCCTCTGACAGGAAACACCCTGTTCGTGTAATACGCATTTACTGGAGCAATGCAACACATTCAGAAACACCCAGGCACATGACACCTTCAGAAACACTAGCACATTCAGAAACACACAGAAAGAGAGCACATTCAGCAACACACAGAAATTCACCACTATCAGAAACACAGCACATTTAGAAACACACAGACACACAGCACATTCAGAAACACACCACATTCAGAAACACCCAGACACATGATACCTTCAGAAACACAGCACATTCAGAAACACACGGAAACAGAGCACATTCAGCAACACACAGAAATTCACTGCTTTCAGAAACACACAGAAACACAGCACATTCAGAAACACACCACATTCAGAAACACACAGGCACATACTGACATGGTCAGCATTCAAGGATGTCCAGTTCATTTCAATTGAGCTGACACTATAATGTCATGATGTTCATGCCATGCAGCAACAACTAAAAAAACCAGGCTAGGCCAGTTCTGGGGGTTTAAAGCCCTTAGAAACTAAAGACTAAAGACGACATGTTGCCTCCTTTCAAAAGCTCCCGACAGCCCGTTTAACAAACAGGCCGTACATGACTTTCTCTTGACATTGCCCAGCTCCCTTTGTCAGACATGCTTGTGAAAGCCATAGTGAGTATCCAGGTAGAGACTTGTGTAAACAGACTAGCTCCAGCTGTTCAAGAAGTCTGTTTTATGCATGCCAATTTGACTGGGTGTGCTTAAGATGCTCCCCTCCCTTCCCTCTTAATGATCCGCCTCTCGGGGCTACTCTGAAGCCAACGATTAGCTACAAAACAACCACAACCATCATAAAAGCATCAAACCCTCCTATCTTCAGACTGGCTTGGTCAGCTGATTTACAAAATGCTTATTGCTTTGCAAAGTAAACAAGCCACATGTGTTTTGGAGCCAAGAGATCGTAACAAATGCATTCGTTTAAGCCTTTCGAAAAAAAAACGGCACTGCCATACTGAGAGGTGGTATTACCTGGGACGGTCCCTACAGAGGGGACAGGGAGGGGAGAGCCGGTCAGGCCGGGGTGGGCCATGCAGGACTGGACGGCCTGGAGACGGTCCCCGCCCGCTCCTCCCCCCGGGGCTCAGCTCTCACTCACCGCTCCTCATCTCATTTGGATCACGCTCACGCGTCCTCGACCCACCCTCGGCATCCCTGAGACGACTAGTTTAATCTATCATTTAGGAGCATTAGGAAGAGAAGAGCCCATTAAAAAGGAAACAGCGGCCTCTGTATGCTCTCCACCTCACCTCTCGTCTTGTGGGTAAAAGTCATGTGTGATGTCGGGCGGGTTCTGGGGTGCTAGTGAAACAGGTTAGTATTGATTCGGCACTTAGCAATGCAGACAGTGGACAGTGTAAAAGCCTTACAAGAATGCTACAGATCCCAGTCAGATTAATTTAGAGCAGGACAGGTGCTGGAGGGAGACGGTGGGGGAGACAGACAGGAAAAGACGCCGACCGCGTTCAACGTTCTCTGATTGGCTGGGAAGGCGTCTGTGGTATCCACTGTTGGTTTGCGAATGTGGATCGTATTCCTCATAGGGAAGGCGAGCGTGCGCTGATATCTGAGGGGAGTGTTCGGCACGCGTGCGCGTGTGTTTTGATCGGATAGGTCTGCTGCACGCTTGTTTTAGTCTCCGAGGGCTCGTCTAAGCTCGTATGGCGGTGGCATGACAGACAGGATGTAAAGCGCTCTCCCAGCTGTCCCCTGCTCCAGTCATATCAACATGAGATGTTGATAGTGTGCGTGGCGATCGGGAAGTCCATGGCTGTTTGTTTTGTGCACTCTTTACAGGCAGCTCTGCTGATCGATTTTAGCTCGGGTGTTTGAGGGTTTGGGTTTCCTAACGATTCCCGCGGCTCCTATCCTTTCTGACCAGAAGCTGAGTCCTGTGGGACCAGCTATAATGGATCTGGGCTGCACTAGAAAATGCTCTACAGTGGGACTCCCTGACACACCCAGACAACACAACACACTCCCAGATGCCACGGAAGCAAGGAGCTCAAAAAGAGCTCCGCATCAGGAGCCTCTCCTGGGGGGAAAAAAACAGAACCGCAGGTCTTAAAGTTGACCATCTTTTTCAACCAGTGGTTGCAGGTTTCTGCTGTCCGAAGCTGTTGGCTAGAGGTTGTGGACGCTCTCTTTCCCATAGCCTCCTTTCAGGGTTTTCTGTTTACCGTATATTTGCACTGTAGGGCGCACTGGATTATAAGGCGCACTGTCAATGAAAGGTCTATTTTCGATCTTTTTTCATATATAAAGCGCACCGGACTATAAGGCGCATTAAGAGGAAAAAAAAACAGTCAGATAAATCAGTCGAATAATATTATGGTGAAGCACAGTATGTATTACTCCGCGACGCTCCTGGCTACGGTAGCCGTAATGCTGCAAGCGGTGCAGCTTTGTAGTTTACCAAAGACGTGCTAAAACATTTTGATTTAGCGCCGTGAGCGCCTTGTACCACACAAATCGCTTAGAGGTCAGTAAACAAAAGAATTAATCCATATATAAGGCGCTTCGGATTATAAGGCTCAGTGTCGTTTTTTGAGAAAAATAAAGGCTTTTAAGTGCGCCCTATAGTCCGAAAAATACGGTACTTTCTGTTGGAGGTCTCCACAGAAAACATAACATATACAATTATATATGATTGAAAAAAAAAATCAATGTGCTTGTCTTTTCGAGACCAAGCAAATCACTTTTGTGCAGTAAGATGAAGAACACACCTAAGTGAAGTGGAATTAATCGAGTGTGATAACCGACACTGACTCTCAAAAGCTCCGGGATAATTACGTTTGACTATACCTGCAACAAAGACGACAGGATTATGGAGCGGGCATAATGGTCAGAGGCATGGCGGCATTAGCCACATCTCTCTTCTGCTGGATACCGAGTGATCTTCCCTGAGAGCCAAGCTTCACATGGCTGACACAATGCGTCAGGCCATTAAGAGACCGCCACGCTGTCTCCATCAGAGCCTGAGGAAGGGTTCGCGATTGGGGGTGATTAATGTTCCTTTTTCTGCTCTTCTAAGACACCTATCCTCCTGCGATATCGCTGAAAGACAATAATGATCCCCTCACACAAAAGGCCCTGTCCTCTGTACGTGACCTGGCCTTCGCTGGGAGCCGCAGCTCGTTCCTCCCCTTTCCTTCTCAGACGTGTTGTCTGGGGGTAGAGATCGAGTTTCTGGCATCTGATGGGCTTCCTGTGTAAAAACATGTTGTCGGTTTGTTTATTAGAAATCTTAAACAAAGTGCAGGGTCTTTTGGCCCACTCTGAAGGGGGAACGGAAGCGCAGGATTGGCTATTATCTCAGGGCGCTCTGGGTTGAGTGGCTGTCGCTGGATGTAGTCAGAGAGCAGGTGCACTGTCATAGAGCTGGGAAATTGAACAAACAGAGGATAAGTGAGATGGAGAGCTGTCTCTCTATGGGGCGCCCCGGCCCAGCTATTGCTCTCCATTAGATTTCATCTTCACTTTTCTCCTGCTGAAGCTAACATGGCCCAGGCATCAACCATGTCTCTGTCACAAAAGACACGTGAGAGAAACAAAGACATCTATAGATTTATACACCGGAAAGTACATTACAATAAGATATCAACTTTCTCAAATGCTAGGAATTGCCATTATGCTTTGTGAATATGTACTGTAAATATGATTTATTGGTGTTTGAGAGCTACAGGGGGGGAAGCTAGGCAGCACCATTTCTGTGAATAATTGCCATTCCAAACAGCTAGCTTACTGTTTACTGTGGCATTGAACTGAAACCTCCCCTCTGGCTCTCTCTCCACAGACGCGAGGCTGACAGACACAGCTAGGTGGCTATCCAAGGATGGAGCGCAAACTGCATCTGAATAAATGCAAACTAAAACCAGTTACACACCACGCCGTGTCAAAGGAGTCCATCAAAACCAGCACAGAGACAGAAATACACACGCGCACACCCACACACCCACAAACACACGAAAAACCACCAAATGATGCACATGCGCCCACACAGGCACACACGCAAATACATACAGAGGAACCACCAGAGTCGGCAGCCCGCCGGCTGCCTGTGACGGGGCGTGCCACCCTGGTGCCCCTGGCCCTGGGGGGAGAGGAGAGGACAGAGGCGGCTTGGGGCCCCGCCGGGCATCACTGCTCCTCAGTGGCCTGCTGGCTCCGAGTGTTGGTGGCAGGCTCCAGATGTGGAGATGCCCTGGGGGTCTGGACTCACGTCGTTGTTCATCACAACATACCCCCACAGCACAGCGGGCAGAGTACAGCAAGGGTGGGGGGGGGCGTTATCCTTCACAGCACATCACAACACGCTGAGCCGAGGCGGGGGGGGGGGGGGGAGCAGGGGGACCCAGCGCTACAGATCATCACTCCTTATGTCACTTTCACTCCATGAGAGGGGAGGAGGGAAGCGAGGAGCGCCAGAGAAAGATGGAGCGAGAGAGGGAGGGAGGGAGAGACAGTGTGAGAAGGAGAGAGGGAGAGAATGACAGGAAGGAGTGTTAGGAGAGAGAGGCAGACCCAAAAAAAGAGTGTCCTGTTAGAACACCCTTACGTAAGTGTCTTAAAAGTGTCTGGGTCTGTGTATTCGGGCAAATAACCTTTTACTTCACCCAATGACATGGCTCTTCTTTTCTGCTAGCTCTCTTGCTAGTACGAATGTTCCAGGCAAGCCTCTCCCTACAAAGATATAACCGTCCATCTCTCTCTGTACTCTCTCAATGTCTCTCCTCCTCTTGTCGCCCCGCCCTAGCCTCTACAACAGTATATGATTTATGTGTCCCTGGAAGTTAGTATCCGCATAATATGCAGGATACGTTTTCATTAGTCAAAAGTTCTGTTTGTGGTGCGCAATATCGGTGGGTCTCTGCCCAAATATTTCCCTGTGACCTTTCCTGTGTTGGGGGAGAGGAGAGCTTTGCTGAGGAGACACTGGGGTTGTCGAGCCTCCCCCTGTTTTGTTTTCGCCTCACAGTGAGACTCATCTGACAGAGAAGCTCTTCGGTGTTTCTGTCGGTCTGTGTTTGCATGTCAGCTTAGGTTGCAACTGAGCTGTTACCAAGTGCTGATAGGATCTTGACAGCCAGCCTAAAACATTCATGAAGAATTCAGTAATATTCATATTCTCGATTTATTATTTAGATTGTCAGGAATAGATATCATGCAAGGTTTAATCTGTCAAGGATGTACTGTACAGTAGGGTGTCTCAGTAGTAATTCTTGTGAGGCTGTAGTTACACTGGCATGGCCTCATACACGCAACTCCTAACCATCCAAGAGTCTAAAACTGTGTGTTTGTGTGCTCGGCGGCTGTGTTTGGCTTTTGTCAGTATGTTTGTCATTGGCATGCATATGTGCGCGCATGCTACGCCCTCCCAACAGCATACGGCTCAACCCTCAACCCACCTGCCACAGAAGGCTGTGCTGCGCAAACACATCCAGGCTAATGAGGGAGATTACACCGGGCTTATCGAACACCACAAACAAACGCATGCTCCGGGTCTCAGCCATCCAAGGCACACACGCAGCAAAGCTAATCAGCATCCTGACTGGCGACGGGGGCCGTGCAATTAACTGCAGTGTCGTTGCTTCAACCCTAAACCCCATTACTGTACACAGCTGGTCGCATCAGAGGAGGAGGAGCCCCGCTCCGGACCAGCGGCTGGGGACCAGACACGCTATCTCTACTCAGCCTGTAGGGTTCAGATCAAACGCAGAGTCGTTTCAGTGGCAAGGAATAGAGGAGTTGAGCGTGGAGGGGGGGAGGGGATGTGGAGGGGAGGAGGGTGGGGGTGGGTCTAGATGCCAGCAGAGCGATAGAGTTAACTACTTTTAATCAGCCTGAAACCGATCGACCGCCGCCGATCGATTGCAATCTACGATGGAAAAGCGTTAAACTGAATTTGGGTTGTTTTGTTTTTTTTGATGAACACACTCATTTCTGCAGGTGCCGCCATATTGCCGGTTAATGGGTAAATCCAACCCCTTAAATATCGCTGCAATGCAGGGAATGCATTGTTTAATGTTATTATTTCCCTCTGAATATGACGTGTTTGTGTACTGAGGCTGATTCTATGTGTGCCAGTGTCACACAGTGTAGAAAGCTGTTCTCTGATAAACCCACAGCACAGTACAGTCTATATTCCAGTGGCAGTGTTAGGAATGCGGACACGCATCCCTGAGAGAGAGTTCATGAATAGTATTTACTAACATGACGATCCCTCAGCACTTTAAAGCTCACTCCAATATACAGGGGAGGGGCAAAGCTCTCTTCATCTAATTTGTCTTTCTTTTTTTAACAAGCCAATGGACCAATTACAAAATGAAGAGAGTGGTGAGTATCTGAATACAATTTATGAATCGTTAAGGGTAGGCAGGTCATTAATATTTCATAGGCCTTATATCTCCAACAAGTACTGGAGTGAATTCCATAAACACACACTTGCCTTACACGCAAGCAACCGTATGTAAACACCAAATATGCTTATTCTTAAACACACGCGCCAGAGATTAAAATTGCAATGCACGTGACAATAAGCCCCCTTCTGGAGGACCTTTAATTGCTGTCTGAAGAGTGACACTTGGGGGGGTGTAAGTAGCACTTGCAAAACTGACTCTCTCCCGTGCCCTACCTCTCTCCTTATCTCCCTTCCTCCCCCCTCCTTTCAAGCCAGTTTTCCTCTGAAGAAACAGCAGCAGACGTCTGCTACCTCCCATCCCTCGAACCCAACTCTTGTTGGGTCTCCTCTCCTAATCACCCACTAAGAGCTTGGAATTACATAGAGGGGGCTGTGCGTACGGGTGTGTGTGTGTGTGTGTACTGGGAGGGCATGTTTTGTGTCTGAGCGTTCTATGTTTGCGCGCATGTGTGTGTGAGAGTGCGTGCGTGTGCTAACAAGGGTATTGTGAGTCAGATCAAAGCACTGGTGCAACCCCTTGAGGGTTACCACTCCAGCAGGCCTCTTGCATCGGAGGAGTGGGAATTATGCTGATACTGTATGCTGCTATTAAAAAGTTGAGGAGGAGTTTTGGGGGCTTATGGAGTTCTCTCATTGTTTCTGCAACAGTGCGTGGGAGGGCATCCGAAGGAGTTAATATCGGTAATAACTTCAAGACGCGCCACAGAAAAGCATAGAACAACAGCACGGCAGAACGCATCGAGGGTGAGAGACCAACGTTCATCCGAGGTGTTAAGCTGATATCCTCAGCATTTTAGCTCCCTGCTGCGAGCGCAGCGAAGCTGAACAAGTGACAGCGGTGCCGTCATTTCATTGGTCGATGGAGAACCTCGCTAGAGGGAGGGGGACTCTCAATCGTTCCGTTGTATCTAGAGATGTTCCCTGCTGACGGGAACCACAGAGGGCCCAAGTCGCCAGACATGTGCTTTATGCAACAAAAAGATGGACTCCCTCTATCCTCTACCTTCCCTTTTCTTCCTCTCAGGGTGAGTCTGGAGGAGGGGAGGGGGGGGGGGGGTGAGGCTACAGGTCAAGACACCAAGGCAGGGGTCCTCCTGTACAGACAGGAGGGGCACCAGTGGGGGACAGGTCAGTTGTGAGATTTCTGTACAGAAAAAGAAACTCTCTATGCTTCTCTGTCTCTCTCCTTCCTTTTAAGAATCCCCAGCAAAGACCTGATGAATAATGTAGAACACCATGACCTTTCAGGCCTGCCCTGGAAACTGTGTGATTCGTTTGATCCGTCCACAGCACAGCCTCAGAGACATCTCCGTGATAGACGAGCTTACACAATGGGTGCTCTGATGCCAAAGCCACAATACAGTGAACCCTCGCTATAACACGGTTCACTTTTCACGGTTTCGCTACTTCACAGATTTGCATCGTGCATTGTGTTCTGCATTCTGATTGGCTAAACAGTCTCTCCAACACAAACCTGTGCATCAATAAAGTTGCGGTTTACAGGATACAGTACTTTTATTTGTTAAACAAATGCTTGGGCCTGTAAAAACGGTTTGTTCTTTGGTTTTAATATATAATAGAGTATGAAATTTTATAATAATTGTAAAAAAAAAACCCGAATGTTTCTACTTAACGGATTTTGCTTATCACAGGTTCTTTTTGGAACATGACCCCCGTGAAAAACGAGGGTTCGCTGTATTCGGCTAAATCTGCAAAAACAAATACGAAACCACAGCTGTTGTTAGTGGATGGACAAAGTGCTTTCTGTAGAAGATTCATCTGCGTCTGTGTGACACCTGTCTTATCACAGTACCTTTCTGCTTTCGCGCTCCTCCCGTGAGTACTGCTCACAATGCGGTAATTCAACACTGTCACACTATTCGCTAGCTGCAAATCTCAGTCTAACCTTGCTTTCTCACCCCCGCAGTGAAAGAAAATTTGTTATTTTGGCTTATCATGCACTTCACTATACTCTCTTTCACCTTCCCCTCCCTCCTTCCTTCCTTCCCCCCCACCCCCCCCCCACCCCCCCACCCCACACCCCCACCCCACACCCCCACCCTCTTCCCTTTTTTATCTGTTTTGGCCTCTACTTCTTTCCCTCCCTCTTCTTTGCCATCTTTTCTCCCTCCCCCTCTGCCTGCTACCTGCCTAGGACGGTGACATGGCGTCAGATGGCGCCGAGCGTGGCGAGATAATGCGCTTTCTCCTCTGGCTGGCTCAGGGACGGCTCTCCGTCTCACTGGGGCCTGCCAGAGGAGATGATACCCTGATTAAAACGAGATGTGAAGTCAGAAAACATTGATCACACAAAATGCATTTCACCTCAGCCCTGTGTCCCGAGTTATGGGAGCGATTAAAAAGTCATGAGGATGTTCCCCTGAGCCACAGCTGGGCCAGGAGAGAGAGACGGGGAGGGGGAAGAAAGGGAGGACGGATCGGGCGGAACGAAGAAAAGTATTTAAGAGCTCCGGGCAAGTGAAGCGTGAAGAGAGGTGAGGAAAAAAAGGGAGGATTGGAAGGGAGGGGAGAGAACTGAAGGAGTCCCTTGGATGAAAGCTGGGGAAACCCGCTGACACTCAACGGGGGGGAACCAGCTGACCGCTAGGTGACTCCCACCAAAAGTAGGAGTAGGCCAAGGTTCTGAATAAAACATTACCTGTGGACCATCAAACTACAACTGCTAATGAAGTTTCAGTGGACCTGGCATGGTTTTAGGGAGCCACAGTACCGTTATTCCCCGGAACAAAAGAAGACCAATCACATTGCTGTTCATCTCCCACTCTCTCCTGTTTTCTCTCCTGTCTGCTACGGCGCTCTTGAAATAGACGAGAGGGAAATACGCAGAGGAACGCGTCCAAACAACCAACATAAATCACAGTGCTGAAACCATGACCAGCTTTTGCAATGCTGATGACAAAGAGAGAGCAATACTAGTGCAAGAAAAAAAAGCATATTTTTTTTAAACTAAAAACACATTCAGAAATGACCCAGGAAGAATGACAAGCTCGTCCCTTTTGACAAACAATGACGTCGCCACAAATCTAACGGGACAACGTTTAACCCCCCCCCCAACACAGGCGCGCACACAAAAGACTGGGATTTGATCGTCGCCCAACGGAGATAAACAGTGCCCCCAATAACAGCTGCTGTCCCTCAGAGTACACGAGCGACCATTTACCAGTATTTGCTGTTGACCATAGTGGTTCAACTCTAGGATATGAAGGCAGAAAATGACCAATCCCTTCCTGCCCCCTGCTAGCTAGCACTCTCTAACACACACATAAACACACACACACATACACATGCCAAAGTGAAATAGCACTGTCAATGAGCTAGCAAACAACACACACTCGCCAGAATAATGTGGTAGAAATACACACTGGGTTGACTAAAACGTCTGTTCCAGCCCAGTATTTCCATGACCCCTACAGTGGAGTACAGTCCATTCTACTGTGCTGTAGTCAATGAAGATCTTTATGTTTCCCTTCCATTTCTGCTTAGTCCATCCACTACTTGAGTTAGGTCCTAAAGAGACCACTTCTGTAGTCCATTACTGTTGATAAATTGGATTCAGGCCGGTGGACTGGCGTGAATGAAGAGCTAAATACAGAGCTTGACACATCCTCTTGGCAGCAGAGCAGTGTAGTGGCTCAGCCTTCCACTCATTACTATACACAGACCAGGGTCTCATCTCTTCAGCCTGCTGTACACACACACACACACACACACACATCCACTTCCACAGCCCCTGTTCCGCCGCTCGCTGTGTCCATGCTCTGCGTTGTTCAACACCACAGGCCCATGTCGTAGGACATTTCCATGACAACCCCTCGTTGGATGGAGAAGGCCTGTGTAAATTTGGACTACGCAGACTACATCAGAACCATCCTTGTTGACGTAGCATCATTTGAGCCAGAGGCATTCTTTGGGCCCTGACAGCGATCGTGATGACAACCCTTGGGATGGTTCTGTGTTTGAACTCACATGGACATGGTGTCCCTGAGAGGTGCTCGGCTGACGCAGGCCGTCTGTTCATTAAGAGATTCATTGTCCGTTGTTATAGCATTACACACAGTGCAATATATATATATATTTTTTTTTTTTTTTTTACACAGTTTTATTTATATTTTTATTTATTAGGGCCTTAGACATGAGGCACTGTGTGGTTTAAATTCACCCACACAAGAACACACAAACCTGATTAAGATCTCTAATCTGCTGCTGCTTGTTAAAAAGTGCAGCGCTCAGGCTTGAGAGCACTGAGAATCACTCACAGCTTCAGGAAAACACTGGTTTTATTTGAAACCATTTTAAAAGTAAGGAAAATGCCGAAATCTATAGCAGAATATAGAAGTATCCTATGTCATGCACTGGGCAGTATCCAGTGTAGCATACACTTGACTCTGGATGCTGTGTCTGGGTTTAGAATGGGAGAGGAGGTGGACACAGTGTTGATGTCTGCAGGCAGCAATATCCTGTGGGTGTGGACAATGACATTGTCTGTCATTGGTCTCCAGGAGAGATGTCCTGAGACAAATTACTAACGTGTCAAATGGAACTAGGCTTAATTATAGATGTCCTCCCTGTGCTGTGTGTGTGGTGTGTACATTTGGGGGTGAGAGTGTACTGTCTATGGCCGCCTCGGTTCGTTTGTCTTCAGTCACGCTAGATAAATCCAGGACATCACTGTTCAGCCAAGCTCCGTCGTTAATGACAACAATGACTCCTGCTTTGTTTGATCAGCGCAACGCGGGGCCATATAAGAGGTATGTCAGTCAGTCGCTCAACCTAACTGGAGTCAAGGTAGGATCATTTATGTGGGAAATATGACACATTTCTTGTCTGTGTGCTAATTTAAACAAAAGGAAACCAATCTGCATAGCAGTGTTACCTTGTGCGAAACAGTACAATGGGGAGACAAAAAAAGCAGTTTTGAATTCATTTAAATGGTATCCGGGCCTCTTTCCAGGTGTGGATATTCTCATAAACATGTATTCTCCAGCATTTAACATCCACCCTTTATCTCTGCGTGTGAACGCAAAAGTGTATTTCTGTTCAACCCAACGTTTATACCGCCGATATTCCAGTAGCACGTACTCGTCATCCGTGCAGGCCATTGATGATAGCGATGACAGTGGTAATGAGCACTTGAACGTTTACCACAGAGTTAACTGCTTCTCCTGCCGCAGTCTAGAACGTGTCACAGATTGCACCGCAAGCACATGCTCCACTGACAGCCTTTGATTTGAGCCTAATGAAAATGAATCTAGCCGCGGCATCCGAGCGCTAATTGTGTAATTACTTCTGATAAGCACATACCTCACGCACACAATTGCGTGCCCGTTCCTAAGAAGCACTTTTACACAAGCGCACGTCCACGCATGCAAACAACCTAGCACGCACGTATAAACATCCACAAAGACACACAAACACACGGGTCCTTAAGTCAAGACTCTGGGGGGAGAGGGACATGTACTGCTAAACATGCCCTGGTGTATTTTCTGTGCTACATCAATTTGACGGGACACAAGAGTGCATGATCCTGAAAGCAGCAGAAATAATTGCTTACAAAGCAAGAGATGCATCCCAACACACACATGAACACACACCCGCACACGCATGTACACACGCACGTACTCACGTACTGAACAGATAGAAGCCAGGCAGACCTTGATAGCTGGGGTGACTCCTGCAGATGAGTGACACGCATTCACCCCCAGCGCATCATCACCAGCAGGGGAGGGATGGCGAGCTTTGAAAAAGGTTAATGTATTTACTGACAGGCAGACTGGGAGGACGGCCTGCTTGTGAACACCCAATGACAGGCTCTCGTTTAACCGATCCCTACCCGCCATTACGGCATCTCCCTGATCAAATGGATGCCATCTGTCTGGCTGGGCCACAGCGACAGCAGCAGGACAGGCTGCCTGATTCACACACACAACACACACACACACACACCCACAACACACACACAACACACACACCCAACAGCAGGCCATCTGATGCAAATGGCAGGAAACTGTATTGTGGGATAGGATGGCACCTAGCATCTCACTAGAGGCTGTTGGCTAAACAATGATAGATGACGGTCATCGTACAGGGGGGAAAGGCTGATCAGCCAAATCTTTTCCCGGCCAATGAGTACTTTTCGCCTCTGTCTTTCTGCTGGGATTGGGCAGGTGTTCACACAAGGAAAAAAACAATCTCCTGTCCTGCCGACACACAACCACACAGGGGACCAGCATACAAACAGGACAATCCCTGATTCACAATGAGACACAAGAAGCAGAGCTAGACCTGGACATATTTATGTGTTACACCTATTCCTTTCGCTGCAACATTCGCCATTTTATTTCCCTGCAACAACTCATCTTGCCAAATTCAGTCTGAAACAAATATTTCCCTTAACAAGCTGTCTGAAAAAAAATGCTCTTCATAATCCTACATGTATTGAGGATCCAGTGAGATCACAGAAGGATCTTCTACTAAGCAGCCAGTTCCCCACAGGTTGAAGTACTGTGTTCACCCATAAGAACCCGTAAGACCATACGAGAGCTTGTATTCTCCAACCAATATCAATAACATTAGAGGAGAAAGAGGAGAGAAAATGAGGAGTGGGAGGAGAGGGAGCGAGATGGGGAAGGAGTGTCTGACAGTAAGAGAGAGAGACAGATAGGGACACACAGGCACACACAGAGAGAGAGAAAGATACAGAGACGGTAGTAATCGAAACAGGAAGAGGAAAAAGGGAGGGCTGTTCCCACTGAGAAGAGCTCATTACGCTGGCGTTGGATAGCATCAGCCAGGCGAGATGAAAAACTTTCATCTCCTAAGTCTCATTTAGATTGCATTCATTGATTCCCTGCTCAAGTGGTGCTTATTCAGAGTATCTTCTCAACATGCCACAGGGTAAGAGGGTAGGTGTGGGATCAGCGCTCGCACAGCCCTGGAGGAACCATAAACTCTACCCTAAAAATCATGTTCCCACATGCTTCCTGCGGGTCAAGTCAAATAATTGCTCGTCGTCAGTTCATGCATGGCTTCCAGACATAGCACATCTTCACACTTTGGTGGTTGAAGCAGCTGTGCTATTCATGAGGGCGGATGCAGAGGGATGTGCAAGGAGAGACGGATTGTAAAACACAGGATCGTGAAGAAAGGAAATCAGACCTAAAAACACTGGTGTGTAAGCTTTGGCAATAAATGTGCTGAGGTAGTTGTTAAGGATCCTGCAGATGGCATGACAACCTGATGACACAATCACACCTCAGTAAGCGAATAACTGAAGACGATACACTTCCTGTCTGTTGAAGTTAGCCTGAGGCACATCTCTATGGCACACACACCTGCCACCAACATACTATATCTCTCCATAGTCCCTGAGTTTAGTCAAACACACACGCACACAAACACACACACACACACACACACACACACATCAATGAAGATGCACACAAACTCACACTGTGTCACTCTTGGTGTCACAGTGTCAGGGCAGGAAACATGACCTGTCAGAAAGGAATATTTCCAGACAGCAAATAACACCCTCTTCTACTCTAATGAGGCCTGCAGTGAAACTCCCCTCCCCTTCCTAGTCCACACCTCACAACACACTCCTCTCTCTTCCTTCACTCTGCCCACATCCTGCAGTCACTCTGTCCTCACCCTCTATCTTCCCCTCTCTCATTCACCCTCCCACTACAGCCCAAACACTCTCTCACTCTTCCTCCAGCCAACCCAAAACTTCAGCAGTGGAACTGTCACAGTGTGTGTCAGTGTTCTAAGGCCCTGCGGAACGGCCTCTGTTTGGGTTCTACCTCACAGTTCTCATTTGACGGAAAACTCCATCCATCTACCCTCTCGTGTGAATCGCCAAATAATTCGAGTGACCTCGCCTGTGTGTGTGATTGTTGTTGATGGGACGCACACAGCTTGTATGCTATGTATGGCACAGAACAGCCACTCTACATGATAGCATGTCTGCCTGGGAGGTTCCTGTCTCTGGTGTATGGGTCACTTTGCAAAACAGGTTGATTGCGTTCCTTTAACTCTGCTATGGGAACAAGTCTGCTTACGTTTAAGCATGTCTTTTTGAAGGACCCCTGCATAGCTGAGGAGTCAGATGGCTCAGCGGTTAAGGCGTTGGCCTCATGATTGGAAGGTTGTGAGATCGATCCCCGCCTGTGGCTATGTGACGTTGTGTCCTTGGGCAAGGCACTTCACCCTGCTTGCCTCAGGGAGAATGTCCCTGTACTTACTGTAAGTCACTTTGGATAAAAGCTAAATGAATAAATGTAAATGTAAATAACTGTAGGACCAGCTCCCATTGGACAATCGCTCCTTGAATTCAACAGTCAAACTGTAGTGGATGGAAGCTAGCGTCTTTGTTAAGGAGAGCAGAGCTCCCATAGTGCATTGCTTCTTCTCAGACAGTCTAACCCCAACCCTCCCAGGCTCCACTGAGGGATTTACTGCAGGGTTGTGTTTGATCTGCACAGTGCTGCAGTCATACCGGGTAAATCCAGGGTAGAGGAGGAGGACAGCTCACAAAACATGACTAAAACATGGCGCAGCGATTGTCCGGTTTTGGAGTTGTCACATTCTGGACACATTATTTGTACCTTTCTGCCCCCAATCCAGGAGCATAGGGTCAGTTGTCAAACTCGGTTTAGACTTTACCAACGTGCACCATCTTGGGAGGCCGTTCAGAAGGTATCTTGTCAAGGACTTACCCATCCTGCCTTGCGTGCCGTGAAGAAAGCATTGAGCTTGACCATAAATAACATCTTGTAAATAATATTGCATCTAAACACCCACTTCCAGATTGGCTTAATTGCCCACGCTCAAAATGTTTTACATCTGTTATGGGAGCCCTGCAGAGCCATATAGACTCTATGGTGACACATGGACTTGTTTGTGGGTAAAGAGTGTGGGAGAAGGGGGTTGAGGGTGAATGAGGTGGGTGGGGGAGAGATTGGGATGGGATGGAGGGGGAAGGTAGACAGATGGGCTGGATGTATAATGACCAGACAGGGAGGAAGAGGAGGTGTCCTCTGGGTCATTAGGCCACACAGTCAGACACACAGAGATAACACCCTGTTCCTCATTCCATCACACTGCCAGCCAATCAGTAACAAGTCAGCGACAGAGAAGGAAGCAACACGATGGCACATGCTCCGTCAGCTTGGCATGAATCTGAGGAGTTCTGGCAAATGGAGATATATTACACAGACTTGCTTTCAACACAGCCTCAAAAATATACCTGCTTTCAGAGCAGCAGTCAGGTCTTATGTATAGGAAACCCCTGACAACATCTCTCTGTAGGACCAGGTCTCCAGATAGCCGATAAAGAATATGACGAGACAGCGAAACGCTACTTTAGTGAACCTGCTAAGGTATAGATGGACATATCCGACTTGACAAATAGGATTCCACACCCTGCTTTCGAGCACTCAGGAACTTTCAACTGGTTCATGTTCATGTTCACGCTTTGTGACAAGCGAAAATGAATTCAAGAAGGCGGAAAGAAGTGTCCTTATTTTCCAATCCTACATCCATTTGCATTTTGACATCACTGCTAGAATAAAAGTACAGTGGGTTGAATTCCCCGACAAGTATATCTCAAAGTAAGGTCTATCATTTGGTAGAAATTGTTCTCAACAACATAGCTAGGCGCTCACACAAAGATGGAATTTTGACAAGCGCCAGGCTTGAAAGGCAGAACTACATGTTAACTATAAATATTTCTGCGGCTAAACCAGGACCAAAGAGAAAAGATACGATCGATACAGACCTGAGGCCAGATGTAGTTTGTTATCAGTTGTTCCATCTGTGTTTATTTAAGCTTGTACAACGAAGTGATCAGTGGCAAAAATGCCAAACAGTGACTAAAGTTCTCAGTTGCACTCTGCATTCTGAAAGAACCAGTAAGTTTGGATGGCAAAGGCAATGGAGGTCAAAACACAATGAGTTCTCTCATCTTATTGGCTGTCTGCCCACGTTCCCCTCCGGAGAGAAGAGTTGTTGCTGTGACTAAAAACACTGAGAACGACCTTTCTCATTATTCATACTCATTCACAAAAACGTTCAACATTTGAAAGGTTGCGCACATTGAAATGGATGGTGCGAATACAAGATAATTGGTACATCGTTTAAAACAATCCATTTTCACCAATTTTCACTAAGAAAATGAGGTTCTTCGGCAGTGCGTCCACGGCTAACAAAACACTAAATGAGGAACACGGGTCCCCTGCAGTGGCTCTAAATGATGCTGCAAAGTATCCTTGCTGCATTTCAACGACCTGCCGAGGTCTCCTCACCTCGTTAACATACCTCGGCTATTTCTGTTCAGACAACCCTAAAAAAGAACAGGCCAGAAGTGGATGCAAAGCGGCATGAGACGAATCTCCATGAAGGATTTATAATAAACGTCATCACACCTTTTTCCTAAGGTTCAACGCGACGGTGCCAAGGGCCAGGTAATCTCTGCGTTGGATGCCCCTATATCTGCGACGGGGAAGAGATTCGGCTGGCCTTGACTGGTTTGTTTTTCACGAGAGTTGTGGAATGAGCCGCCTGCGATCAACAGCTTTCTGACTTCACAGACAAGATAAGAAACAGGATCTAATCTGCTAGTACCTAATTTCACGACAACAACAAAAAAGAAAGAAAAAAATCGATGTCATGCAGTGACGAGCCGATGATAGGACAAGACTTCGCAGTTAATGCTACTAATCTTTCAATCTTGCTACAGCGGTATACATGTGGTCAATAGACCTAGAGAGATTATAAAACTATGTGCTACCTTTATTTGTACCTCTATTAATGGAAGCAGGGACCCTCAAATCGTTTTGATCGCTCATAAATCTTGGCCATCATTGAATAAGCAAGGCAGAAGCTACACATAAAGATACATAACAGTAAACCAGCTCTGACTGAGTCTGAGTGACGAAGCAGAAAGACTCCGAACACAGCCGAACACAGGCTCTGTAATGATGCAATATGAATATCGGTGGGACCTCCTCCTAGCCGACTTCAGATGAATCAGCGTTTCTAAGAGGTAAGAGAAAAGAGATGGTATGAGGCTCATATAAAGTGCCAATTCAACCTCTATCCCTCCCTCCTCCCCGCCGGCCATAAAAAAACAGTGTAATAGGATTCCTAAGCTTTTCCAGTGACTGCTTCCACTATCACACAGACATTTAAGTGCACTAATCCATGACAAATTGTCTCATCTGATCCATGACAAATCGTCTGAGGGGCAGATAGAGACGGGGAGATTGGGGGGTTGGGGGGCGGGGCGGAAAAAAAGAATGCGTTGAGAGAGAGAGAGAGAGAGAGAGAGAGAGAGAGAGAGAGAGAGAGAGAGAGAGAGAGAGAGTGAGCGTGTTCTGCAAAGGAATGATCAGTCGGTTATAGTCTGGCTTTAAAAAGGTTGCTTTCATTATCTCGAAGGGCATGCCGTGCAGTAGAGAGTCAGAGGCCTCACTGATGAACCCTCTACCAAAGCCCTCCGTTTTCACAGCAATTATACCCCAATGTGGAACCAGATTAAAGGCTTTGAGGTTTTGAGCTCTAAAAAAGATGGCTGTCTTCAGACGGTGTCCAAGAAAATGAATGTTTCTAATTACATTTGTGTCACATAATGTTTTGCTTCATCGCCGAGCAATTCAGTCTCTAAAGCAGTGAATTGTTTGATTTTGAGTAAATGCAAAATTACTGAGGGGTTAATTAAAAATTTTAGATGCGTGCTCTGCTTTCTGCCACCTAATTTAGAAATTGACGACAATATTTTTAGACCTGCTGTCCTTGCTGTGCTAAGGGGGGGTAGCAATGTGTGTGTTTATGTGTCTGTGTGCTCATTTTTTCAAAGTGTTTCCACATGAAAATACCTTGAGTCATTTCTGCCAACCTAATCGAACATTTCCGTTTTATCTCCTGCACAAATCTGATTAAGTCACCGTCTATTCAAGTGAGCAAAATCTAATTGAATACTGTTTCCATCACCAATTATCAACCTAATTAGTCCTTGCAATTAGAAGTAGGTGTAAAATTTTTCAGTTTTGTTGCCAAGCAGAAGCCCATTGAACGATTTTCTCCCCCCCCCCCCCAGTCGCCTTCGCCGACACGAACTGCATGCACTGTGGCAGTTTGTATACGTGAACCAAAATGGCAAAAACAAATCAGTCAAATATATTCAGTTCATGCTGTGAGCAGCTGCAAGTATCGCCGGCAAAGGAAGGAGACTTGGAAATAAGTCTTTGAGGATTGCAAAGTTTGAGTTGGTTCAGATAATTGCCAAAGGTTCTCCAACAAACACTTGAGATAAACCATCCATCTTCTAAAGCAGACGCTGACGGAAAAATCAATCAAGCGTTCAGATGTAAGTGTCTGGAATTCAAGCTAGTCCTCATGCCCTCTTGTTTCCAGATCAATGGTCATCAGCACACACACGCCTACTTCTTTTTCAAAACACACCAGAGGAACATACAAATCAACCAACTGTTAAACCTCATAACACATGAAGCCCAATGTCCACGCCCACAGAAACCTTAGACTGTGTTCACGTAAAGTGCACAGTAGTCATCTATCACTATTAATCTCATTTAATTGAAAGACACTTTAAACTGTGTGTGTTTTTTCTGTCATTGATAATCATAGTATTTTTTTTCCTTCTCCTTCGGATGGTTTCCCAGATTGAGGGAGTGTTGCACATTATGGCACACTGAACATTAAGCTAATAAAACGACCTCCCAATCATCTGTGATTAGGTTAGTCATTGTATGTAATTTCAAATCTATTATTTAAATCATAGAAATGATTAGGCTGTCAGCATAACAACTGAGCACCCAGTGTGGCCATTTTCTGCTACGGTACATCACCAAACATTGACCATGCACATCTCAAGGGAAAGAAAAACAGATCAACTTTCTGCCCCAACATGCATTCATTCATTATCTACCACTTATTAGCGATGCCGCTTATTCCCGTTAGGGTTCAAGGGTGACTGGAGCCTATCCCAGTTACTTTCGGGCCTTAGGTGGGGGAAAACGCTGGACTGGGGCCAGCTAGTCGCAGGGCTATCACACAGACAGTGACAGACAGCCGTTCACTCTCACAGTCACACACTAGGGGCAATTTTTCACCACGTCCAATTGACCTACCACATGCATGTGTGGCACCCATGTGTTTGGACAGTGGGAGGAAGCCAGAGTGCCCGGAGAGAACCCACGGTAACACGGGTAGGATATGCAGACTCCACCCAGCTAGATCATGGTCGAGCCCGAGATTCGAACTCACAATCTACTTGTTGGAAGGCGAGAGCGCTAGCCGCACTGTCACCATATGCCCAATATTCTGCACCAGATTCTCAAGACAAGACACTGCATCAGACAGCAATTCTGTCCCATATGGACGTTCAGCTGTTGGACAGTGAGTTCCGATGTGACCTAGACAAGCCTCGTCCTCGGCAGTTGGACGTGTCCAGGAGCAGGCCTGGCAGAAATCACTTGTGTGCTGGCAGGTGAGGAGAGAAGTGGAACGGGGCCTGAGAGCCATGTCACATTCAGCTCATCTGTCAATGTACTGGATTATTTCTTGAGAGACCAGAATTGGCTGCCCGGAATCGGAACGCCATCAATCTTGCGCCCGGCGGAGGGATGGGAGGGAGGCTGCGGAGCAGGGGCTCATGGGAGAGGAAGCGCCGCTCTTCCTGGGCAGCTGACGAAACAGTCAGACGACTCGTTACTCACTCTGAGCCTCTGCGGCGGCCGCCCGATTTGTCACGGAAATGTTCGGATAAAAATGTAAAAACAAGCTGAATCCTTATCTCCTGTCATACGTTTGGGGATGCATGCATTGTACAGTGTCTTTTCTGTCAGCTGAGTGTTGCAGATGGGGATAAGACGATTTTTCAAATATTGTTAAATGCCTGAGCAAGCCTGTGGATTACACTGGTATCTAACGCAACATGACCTTCGCCTTCTCTGCTTTGAGATATACCCTCAGTCCTCTGTCTTTGCAGCCACGCCTGTTCAACTTCACAGGGTTTTAAAGGCATTCAACCATGCTGCACATCCACACCAACATCTGCCCATCAGCCAGATGTCACCTACCCCTAATAAAGGACTGAAGCACTGGTTATCAACTCTGCACATCACGACCCAACTAAGAACCATCAGCACAACATACAGCTAAGGGGCCTGAACCACCGATGTGCTGTAATCACACCATCGTTCAGAGGATGAGCGTTGGTTGTAGAACGAGACCAGCATTCAGACTGCTTGGTTAAATACGTGAAAGATAACGCAATAATAATGGCAAACCACAAATGTTAGTTTTGAGTATCATCGATATCTAATTATGTTTTTCGGAAATGTTATGATTGCGGTGCACAGAATGTACTTAGGCAGGGTAAGTGTAATGTGCAACAAAAAAAACAATAAGTCCCACTCTTGTACATTGGAACAACTTTCCAGTCCTTATCATATGACATGTAAATAATGTTTTAGACCTTTTCTTTCCTTTTCAATTATACAGTAGCAACCCACTCAACTGTATTGGATTTCTGAAACGCTTCGAACATGCATTCATCACCGAGATGTTCTCCCTGCGTACTGCCCACCTTTAGGATATCTGTGTTTCTGCTCTCGGTGAAACGAGATAGCAAACTCGAATTATAAAATCAATTCTAATTCAAATATTCACCATAGCATTTCAAGGAGGAAGATGGACGCATGTTTCATCATCTCCAATAGAAGACGTGACCAAGAGTAAACTGCACTATTCAGTTTCCCAACAGCAGATGAGAACCCTCATTACATCCACAGTAACGAGGAGCCATTCACATGGGGATTTGATTAGGTTAGCAAACATCAACACATCCTACAGTTATTATGGATGCATTACAGTGGAACTGTCCATTACTTACCTCATCTATCATCATTTGCTCTCAATAAAGGTTTGTTTTTAATGGATATTTATTTGACTCTTGTTAATTCTTGAAAACAGAAAGCTTTGGCCTCATAAACATATTAATGAACGCAAATTAATGCCTGAAATGAAATCCATTAACCAAGCTTTGGAAAGTCTTGGAAAAATCTTGCTTAAAATTACTAATAAAGCACTAAATTAGAATAACTTATTCTTATTTTTCCTGTACACTCATGCGAACACTCTAGTTTGTTTGTGCATTTCTCTATCCTAATCCTCAGAGAAAATGCCACACTTTAATGGGTTCCGAGTGTGTGTGTGTGTGTGTGTGTGTGTGTGTGTGTGTGTGTGTGTGTGTGTGTGTGTGTGTGTGTGTGTGTGTGTGTGTGTGTGTGTGTGTGTGTGTGTGTGTGTGTGTGTGCGTGTGTGTGAGAGCTAATAAAATCACCACCTAAAAGAGCAGGTTAGCTTATAACCTGGTCAACTTTCCTATATGCTGCATGGAAGCTTTTCTCTTTGTTTCCATGAGGACCTCTGCATAATTCAGAAGACACTCAGTGTAGGGCCTGCACTTTCCTGTAAGTCTCAGAAACCAAGCTTTACTAGGCCCCGGAAAAAACCTGGAGGCAAAGTTTTAAAAAATTCATTCGGATCTTTCTGTCGCTCATCTCTCAACTTCTTGTTCCAATTAATGAGAACAGAAAGCTGTTTGGTGAGGCCTTTCTCCCTAACACACTGTAGAATGTCAATGCGTCAGCTCTCTTTCACACCAGGAAGGAAGCCCAACACCATTCCTTAAGCCACCTGCTTAAAAACCCCACTGGTGTTCAGCTATCTTGTCGCAAATCACAAGTCACCAGAAATCAATGGCTGTTTTTTCCCACTGCTGTGCTTCAATTACCGTCTTTTTCCCTCGATGATGCAACACAGATAGGAGTATGAAACAAGCTCAGATAGCATCAATGTTTAACAGGCATTGGGATTTTGCCGAGCCACACTGAGTTTGAAATACTGTCATCGTCAGCAGCTTGGGGGGAAAAAAGTCATTGTTGAATAAAACCGAAAGAACAAAATACTTGTGCAGCTACCAAACACACACCACCCCGGCTTAGGAACACTGCTCCCCCTACATTAATGGAGGGAACCAGACCCACCTCGGTGACTCCCCCCTCCCTGTTCCCCCTTGCAGCGGAGAAGGAACTGGGTTTAATTGCTAAATGCTTCCGGCGAATGAGAGAGAAACATAATTGTCATTTCCATCTAAGCCACAGTGATCAAAGCCGCCTCCAACTCTTGGCATACTGATGGGGATTTTTGCCTCCAGCCAGTCCTATCTATGTAGCAGGCTGATAGATTCAGGATGCCACCGCAATCAGACGCGGAAAATCCTCTCCTCCTAGGTCTCCGTATTAAAAAGTCTTCTTTGTCTGTGTGGCGGGGAGGAGGTGGAGGAGGAAGGGGGGGTGGGGGGGGAGGAGGAGGGGGTTCTTAACCTCTGATTAAAACCGGCAGCTGCAGCTCAGCAAACATGGAAGCTCACTCTCAAACATCCACTACAAAAGCACAGACAGCGTGTCATTAGCAGGCAATTCACCACAGAGCAGCCACTGATGGAACGTAAGATCATTTGGAACAGTGAAACGACAGCGCTTCCCATCTACGGTAACAAATGAACGTCAAAAAAACAGAGGTTGTGCGTCCCTGAGATAAGGCCAGAGCACAGTACGGATATTTGTAGGACCAGTACTCACCCAGGTACTGGATGTCGCTCCGCCCAGCCCGGGGCACGTGGTGCTGCTGGATGGTCTGGTAGAGTGTAGCCTGGCACAGCAGGAGGAGGCCCAGGCTAATCCACACACACAGCAACCAGGACATGGCAGGGACACCTCTAACCATGGACAGGAGAGACAGACAGACAGATGGGCAGACATGTAGACAGACAAGACATGTAGACAGACACACAGACATGTAAACAGACAAACATATAGACAGACATGTAGACAAGCAGACAGACAGACAGACAGACAGACAGACAGACAGACAGACAGACAGAGATGGAGAGGACAAGAAAGATAACTCGGTCAATCAAGTTAGAGATCAGCTGTGATGGACATGAGAAGATCGAACTAAATAAAAGTGAAGTCATGGCAAAGATGATTTCAAGGTTGGAGTTTGAGCGAGAGAACAAATTGATGAGGAAAATGGTGAAGTGACATTGAACGAGATGGGGGTGGAGGATGTTCAAATGAAAATGATAGTCTGGGGAGACAGACGCAAGGTCATTCTTGTCAGGTGTCTAAAATATAATTCGAAGTAGCCATGAAGTGAAGTGTAAGAACGCCGTATAAGACATATTGAATGTAAGGTCTGTAAAGTATAATGCATAAGTATCTTAACATTTCCACAACAAGGGCACTGTAAGTTATTACAATGTGCTGCAACATGAATCTGAATTAAACGTCAAGAAGAGACGATAGGGATCTTTCATTAACGGTGGAATGATGTCTCAGGCCTACAGAGCATGCAGGATGTGAATTGGTTTATGAAGATGTTTTGAATGGCCTAGAAAACGAATGGCCACCCCATAGTTTAAAGTCACGTTGTCATTAGTATATAAACAGGCAACAGTAATCGTATGCATGAGATAAAAGACGTAATTTAAAAGTGCCCCCCTCAAATGACATTGACAGAGGCAGTTTCTGAATATTCAACCGGAAGAAATTAAGCATTTAATTATTGACGACATATTGTAATCCCCTGTCGTGTAGTAAAGCTCCATAATCCTCAGTTTTGTCGAAATGTAAACTGTTCCCCTGGGTGAGATTTTTACGGTCTATATAACTCTACATACGAAGAAAAAAAAATCAACAGGCACGGCGGAGGGGAAATAAGATGTTCTTTAAGTCGATCCCCCCTCCTGGTTCTGCTTGGGGCATCTGGAAGTATCGGCACGCACCCATGGCAAAACAAGCGCACACGAACCGAAGCAAAAATAAGAGTTGAGTAATTTGATTAACAACGCTGGCCCGGTGGATTTACAATCTTTGTCATATATTTTCACCTTGCAGGACAAACTTCAGCTATTCGGTTAGTTGATTGCCCTTGTTTTGCACGTTGCTTGTTTGCTACTTTGTAAATAGGGATTCAAGCTCGTGGGGTCTCTTCGAGAAAGCCATCATGCAAAAGCGTTTCTGGACTCGCAGATATGTTCTTTCAGACGTTTACGATTAATTTTCAATTGAAATTAGAATCTACTTTAACATTGCAATACATGCAAAGTAAAGATTAATGTTACATTGCAGGGCTCTGCACGAGCCTCTCAGGAAAGGAGCGCGCGCTCCCCCCCCGCCAAGACAGCGGGTTTCTTTCAAAATGTTTACCGAAATGTCATCCATTTTTTTCTCTGTTACATCGTACATGTAGTTATTGCCTCGCTAGGAATATCACATCCAGTCAATAAATATTAACGTAACGGTGTGGTTTCCTTTCCTCATGCGCCATTGCTAAATCTCGATCTGACATGACAGGCATCTGACAGAAAGATGATCCTAGCAGGCAGTTTGGGTTTGACTCAACTTGCTGTAACCTTGGAATTATGCAAGTGCTGCCACAACGATATATGTTTGCATTTACTTAAATGTAGGCCTATATACAACTTCCTGGACTTAAGAAGAACATACGTGACCAGCAAAAAAAAAACTCCATGACAACCTCTATGTTCCTGTAGGCTTCTTGTGTGTTTAAGTCCTGACATGTTTAATAAATGACAGGTTGGCTGTAACGCAGGTCTAATATGCATTATTCACTCAGGTGTTTTCTCTTGACTGACTTGCGGTTCACTCTAAAAGCATGTGCTCCATACTGTACATGTAGAATAGCACGCACCACCTTCTCCAAGTTAACAAACGATTAATACCATGTTTCAGCTAACACCACAAATCCTGACGCCCTTACCTGGGTGGTGTGATCAGAAGAAACGGATCCCTGTCAAGATCAGCGTGTGTCCAACAGTCTTAGTCAGTCTTAAATCCATCCATAGTCTGGAGACAGGGTTTGAAAGGGAAAGTTCCAGGTCCAAATGAGCCCAAAGGCAAGATGAAGGGGAGACGTCGCACTGTTGTTACTACTCCCTCCCCTGGTCCCCCTTGAATCAGTCCGTCTGAAATCCCTGCATGTGCAGATGCCCAAAAAAAAGAAGAGAAAAAAAGGAAGAAAAAAAACCTTTAGAGCCACAGGACCGAGTCACAAAGTAGGAAAGGATGGGGGGCTGATCATGTCACCTTAAGTCAACCGCAGACCGCAGCTCCTTCACTTTCCTTCTGTCTCTTCTCCTGCTCCTGTGGACGTGAAAGCTCTCGTGAGGACAAGGAGTTAATTTGCCTGCTCACTTCCCCTCTCACACGCGTACAGCGGTAGGCTCCGGTGAAACAACTGCTCTGTTCTCTCCACGCTCCGTCCCCTCATTGAGAAGCCGCTCTGACTCTGAGTCTCAGCCCTCTCTCCAGTGCACTAAGTAGAGCGTGTGTGTTAGAGAGTGTGTGTACGTGTTACAATACAGCCCGGTCTGAGAGAGAGGGAGAGCTCTGAAGAGATCACATGTCTTAAAGCAAGACTGCCCACTTCTGCATTGAGATTCTCTCGTCTAATGAAGCCCAGTTATTAAACCCCCCTCCCCCCCCCCCCCTTTTTTTTCTCTTATCCCTTCTTCTGTGTGTTGTAGGCTACAGCTGGCATATGTGTGCATGTGTCGGCACGGTCGTGGGGAAGAAAGCTGAATGTGTCTTTTATGCTCTATGCCTTTCAGCAGTTTGAGAGATTGCGGTGCTTTTAATAGAAGTCGGCTCGTCTCATTCAAGCCCTGAAATCACCACATGATCATGAGCTGGCTGCTGTGCTAATTTGACTGTTTTTGTGGTGCCAATGGGGCTTTTGTTTTCATTCCCAGCCCCTCTGGTGGTCTTACACATCCCAAACAAAGTTGCATCTGCTGCAGCTGGCCCCGACACTGAGCACAGTCCCCATGTTCCCTGACAAGCTGCGTCTCCCAGCTCACTGAGAACGATTCCACAGACAGACAGACAGAAATGCGTGGTGTTGGATGAACTAGAGTGTCAGATACAAAAGAAAGACCAACACAAATCATATGTAGCAGTTCAGTTTCAGCCACACGTAGCCTGAACCAGCAACCTGCATTCCATTCCCAAATGCCTGCCAGGGCTGAGTGGTACACACTGACAATTGTCTATGTCTGAGGGTCTGTGTGTGTGTGTCTTTGATTGAGCGATGCCTTCGTGATTGTGTATAGTAATGTGAGTTTACCATTCAGGCACATGTCCACTTGTTTACTTGGTGACAGTCATGCAAGGATTTTTTTATATACGTCTCTGTGCATCCAAGCGAATGTGTGTGTGTGTTTTTGCACAGATCATGATGTTGGTGTGCAATAGCTGTAAACACTCAGGCTGCACTAGCAGAATCTCAGCTCCCTGACAACTGGTGCCCAGATCCTGTGGGCGGTGGGCTGGAGATGGTAACGTTATCCCTCCACTTCTTTGTCTATATCTCTCTTCATCCCCCTCTCTCTTTCTGTCTCTCTCCCTCCCTCTCTCCTTCCCTCCATCTGAATGTCTACCTCTCTCTCTTTATCCCCCTCTCTCTTTCTGTCTCTCTCCCTCCCTCTCTCCTTCCCTCCATCTGAATGTCTATCTCTCTCTCTTTATCCCCTCTCTCTTTCTGTCTTTCTCCCTCCCTCTCTCCTTCCCTCCATCTGACTGTCTCTCTCTCTCCCTCTCTCCTTCCCTCCATCTGACTGTCTACCTCTCTCTCTTTATCCCCCTCTCTCTTTCTGTCTCTCTCTCTCCCTCTCTCCTTCCCTCCATCTGACTGTCTACCTCTCTCTCTTTATCCCCCTTTCTCTTTCTGTCTCTCTCTCTCCCTCTCTCCTTCCCTCCATCTGACTGTCTATCTCTCGCCGTCTCTACAGATCGCCAGCCTCTCTGTCTGTCTCTGTCTCTTTCTCTCTGTCTCTCTTTCTCTCCCTCTCTCCTTCCCTCTATCTGACTGTCTCTCTTTCCGTCTCTCTTCAGCTCACCATCCTCTGTGTCTCTCTCTGTGTGTCTCTGTCTCTCTGTCTCTCTCTCTCTGTCTCTCTGTATCTCTCCGTCGCTCTCTCTGACTATCTGAATGGTGGTGGTGAAGCGGACATGGTCTCTTAGTGGCGCCAGCTCCTCTGTTGGTTTCACCCAGTGTGGTTGCATGCCAGGCAGATGCACCCAGCCCAGAGTTATGAGCTGAAGGGGAGGGACTGCAGGGGGGAGGGCAGGAGGGTGAGCGGGAAGAATACAGTGCAGCAAAATGGAGGGAGAGAGAGCATGATATTTATTATTCTCTCTGTTGGGTTCCACAAAGGGAAGGTGCCTTGAGTACCTGCAGTGGGAAATTGGCACAGTAAAATACTAGCTGTTAACAAGCGCCTGTCATGACAGAACTAAACTAAGAGTAATGGCCGTGAGAAATAACTGCTATATAGTAGTGTGCCTGTGATAGAGTGTTCCAGTGATAGAGTCTATGGTCCAGAGCACTATCATTTATGGAGCTGTGAGTCTATAGGACTCTAATGGGAATGGTGCATGAACTGGTGAGGTGAGCGTATGGACCTGTGCCATATAAGATAGCCAGCCTGTCTTTTACGTTTTAAATATAACTAAGAAACACCTGCATCATGGAGTGAAGCTTTAACTGAGGAGATTAAATCGAGGGATTGTCCACCTTCCAGGAGTTATAGACCAATAAGATAAGAAAGACAACTGACTAGGGATGAGGGGAATGGAAAAGTCAATAAAAACGATGTTGTGCTTTTTGATTACATTAAACTTGTCCCAGCTCTAAATGTGTTCCATTAAACATGGTCCACCAAGGAGAAATGCAAAATGTTAAGACTACACAAGGTTGAGCTTCACAATAATTAAAATGTGCATTTTTAAACAGTACTTGGGTTTTTATTTGAAAAAAAAAACCTTGCCAAAATGCTAAAAAAGGGGAATTTTAGCAATCCTCAAATGTTGTGTTTTGTCTATGCATGTGTCAAGACAATGGATTTAGATTTGTATAATACTAAATATAGGTGTTTTATCCATTTGGGAAATCACTGCCATGCCAACTGTCGTGCATTTGATGTCATTGTTTATGCTTGAAAATTCCCTTCTGATGTGTTCTGCTGGACTGAAATGAAGCAGTGCATTTCAACAGCATCAGTAACGAGGCTCTTAGGAGGACTTACAATATAAGACATTCAATTAGACATTCCTCACAGGAGCACGCTTTTCTTTTACACTTTGAGATATGAATCTTTCCGTCTTACCTCCCTTTCTCTCCGGGTTATTGTTGACTACCATTTTCCTCGTTGCGTCGGTCCTAAACTGCTTGTAGAGAACAGGCCAACAGTATTTCACAGTCAATTCTCCATGTTATTTTGCTCCCACGCTTCCCCATCTCACATCTTGGGGACTCCCACCACTTCGGAACAGCTGTCACCGCAGCCTGGGCCAAGTCCAACCCAACCCACCAAAGCTGAGCAGCCCTATGAGCAAACCTGTAAAACAGTAGGAATTTCCACAATTATTCTGTCTGTCCTTTCTGTCTCTCTGTCTTTTTTTGTCTCTCTCTGTCTCTCTCTCTCTCTCGGCCTCTCTCTCTGTCTCTCTCTGTGTCTCATCTCTCTCTGCCTCTCTCTCCCTGTCTCTCTCTCTCTGTGTCTCGTCTCTCTTCGTCTCTCTCTCTCTCTCTCTCTGTCTCATCTCTCTGGGTCTCTCTCTGCCCCTCTCTGTGTCTCTCTCTAATACTACACCCATTTAACACCCCTGGCACCTCTTCGTTCCTCTCTCTTTGGGAGGCACCATGTCTCTGGCTGATCACTACTTTTAGCACAGCAGTCCTCCACTCACCTCATCCGACATGGACAGCTACTTTACAGCAGTGTGGAGATGAGAAAGGTAGAGAGAAAGAGAGAGTGGTGTGTGCACTAGGGTGCATGAGCAGCATTAAGTGAAGAATTAAACATGGTCTGATTAAATAAGCAACATCAGAATATGTTAGCATATGTTACACAACCGACAATTTTGGACTTAGATTCTCACTGAGAATGTTCTTCTCATTTCTCTGTGCGTAACACATGTTTACTGTCAATATCCGGCTAGTGACTCTTAGGTTCTCTCCAAATCCGTTAGTTCTTGCTGTTTCTCCTCCATCCTACGCGTTCGTGTCGGGAGGAGAAATAAACAAATGCACGTATCATCAGTATGACTAGGTATGTCATGCCCCTACCTGCCAACTCTACTCAGAAATAATAATTGCATGCCTAAAGCTCCCTAACCCAACAGTTTCTTATGTGCCTCTGTGTATTTTACTCCAATGAAAATCAATATTTATGCCAGCTTTAGGTGGTAGCTAATTATAAGATACGGTATGCCTGGAAGTAATTTAAAATATCCTTTATTAAATGTTATGAAGGCTGCTGATTAAATACTAATGATTGAGGGGGTCTGTTCAAGCCTGTACGCTTTCACTGACAGAGGGTAAGAGTCCCTAGTGGGCTGAGGTGACAGTACATGTTTTTATTTCTAATTCTAAGTGTAATTACTGGTACAGAAAGTGTACAGCATGTGCATTCAACTCATAAATAAACAACACACAGGAAAGTGAGTTGTTGTGTAGTTGGTCTAAGAGCCCAGATTTGCAAACATGAAGTGAAAACATCCCTTCTATCCCTTCACAGAAGTAGCTGTGGAAATAACCTGTGGGTTTGTGTTAGAACAAGCAGGTCAGCATTTCTGTGTTGGTAATGTGCTAGCACTCGACAGCTCTCCATAGGGACTTATTCTCTCTTCTGCCAGTTGACGAGGGTAAGTAACTGCACAGTCGATGCTCTGAAGCTGGTGGCAGCCATGGACACGTCCACAAGAACACTGGGAAACAAGTGACACGTTCTGTTTTTGGAATTGGACCTTGTACAAAGGAGACAAGGGGCAGGATACTGGCCGAGGGAGGTCCCTTTCAGGACTGAGTGCTCCACACCACCCCCGATGACAGTGTGACAGGCCAGTGGAGGACCTGCCTCACGTGGAATGAGAGAGGAGGAGTGGGAGTCCTGGATCTGTATTCACCAGCCGTGAGACTCTCATCATGAGAGCATGGGGTGCTGAGGTCACATCCATATCACACCTGCCATGCCATTCACAAGAAAATGTAAATGCCGCGATTAATTGTATTTCATTTGCAATGCGATAACAGCAGATCCTTTGGCAGTCTCACTGTGTGCCGAACTGTCTCAGTGTGTGCAGTCAGACAGGGAAGAGATGCTTCCTCCCTCGCTGTTGTGATGTCTTATTAGCATCAGTGAGACATAGATTGCCTACTGATGTAATGTAGCGATGAAAGTCCATGAACAAACCTGCAGCCGTACATGAATCAAAGCAAGTCGGAATCCTCTCAGCTGGAAGCACAACATGGGAGCTGAGCAACTTTTTGTGTCTGCCTTGGCCTGTACAAAAGGTCACGATCTCTCTCAAGAAGATCCACTCTCCATGCAGGTCAGCTCTAAAAGACAGAGGTCAAAGAGAAGGGACTGATTCAATTCTCTACACAGAAACAGTGAGTGAGGGCTAAGAGAAAGAGAGTGTGTTTGTGACAGAGAGACTGAGAGAGAGAGAGAGAGAGAGA
The DNA here is from genome assembly GCA_030340665.1 of Neosalanx taihuensis. Lineage (NCBI taxonomy): Eukaryota > Metazoa > Chordata > Actinopteri > Osmeriformes > Salangidae > Neosalanx > Neosalanx taihuensis. The sequence continues at coordinate 13,518,023 of CM059289.1, forward strand.
GAGAGAAAGAGAGAGAAAGAGAGAGAGTGGGTGGGTGGGTGGGTGGGTGGGTGGGTGGGTTGGGTTGGGTTGGGGAGCTGAAGGGGGAAGAGGAGAGATAGTGAACGGCAGGCCGAGAAAGCGCTCAAACCCTAGAGAGTGAGAGGGGGAGGAGAGAGAGAAGTCGATCAAGAGAAAGAGCAGGCATTCAGCCTCAGCCCCATTCAAACATTCATCCTCTTCCGTCCTTGTATTCATGGCGTGGAGCCAATTCCAGGATGATAAGCTGTCTATGTGCTTCTCAAGGTAAGAATGTGAATAGAGCAGCACAGCCCTGGCTAGACCGTGCTCCCGGCTGTGGGCCCACGCACGGCGGCCCACTGACCTTCCTTAGACCAGCTCAGCCTCAGTGGGGTGGGGATAAGGAGGGAGGGGAGATGATTCACACAGGAATTATTCTCCTACGTAACCTTTGGCCCTGCCGCCCTCTGTCTGTAAACACAGAGGCTCAGTCTGCCTGTCTGTCACTTTGGACAGAGCAGAGGGGAGATAAGGGGAAAGATGGTTTCAACCTGTGGAGAGGGATTACAGCCACTGTTGCTTTGGTGGGGAAGGAGGGTTGAAAGACTGAGACCGGAGTGTTTGACAAGTGGCTCGGGCTACTCTGTTTGTACACACTGCTCTTTCCAAGAAATAGAATTGAATAGGTTTACCAGTTTTTCATTTCAAGGCAGACAAAACTGCCAAATCTCTCCATGACAGTTATGATCCATCAGAGGGATGGAGATAGCCCGGGGGCAAGTACAGGTGCTGAATGTCTGGCAGTCAGACAGAGTTATGGCCACACAGGGAACCACAGTCCTGTGGCCCCCTGTTTTCAGACAGGCCACTTCCAAATGTGGTTGAAACGGTGCTGTGAGCGCTAAGAACACTGCAGTGAGATCTTAGGAATGGATTCAGGCTTAGACTGTGCTGGTTTTCACGATGAAACGCCAATAATTCAAAGCCAAATTTTCGGACACATGATTAAAAGCAGGGGGTTTTTCTCAGGAATTTCTCTGTGAATTATTGGTGCATGCTGGATGATTGTTTGAATGACTTCTGTGTTTTTAGTCATCATGGCCTGCATGAGACCATGTCCTGACCTGGATGAGAACTGTAACAACTCTCTCCAGCAAAACAAATCTCCCCCAGTCTCAAAGGAGAGCTCTGCAAGGGAGGCATCCAATTCCACGTTCCTTTAGCAATCTTCCTTCAGGCAAGGAGAGAAGGCGGGGGATGGAGAGGAGGCAGGAAAGCAAGAAAGATTGAGACAAGTCAGTGAGGGCTAGAGAAGGTGAGGTTACAAACCTGCATGGGCAAGGGAGAGAGTGGAACAGGAGCTGATGAAATCGAGAGGTAGAGAGAGCAAAAGAGAAAGAGAGATAGAGAGAGAGAGAGAGAGAGAGAGAGAGAGAAAGAGAGGTAAGTAGAAAGAGAGAGAGAGAGAGAGGGAGAGAGAGAGAGAGAGAGAGAGAGAGAGAGAGAGAGAGAGAGAGAGAGAGGTAGAGAGGTAGAGAGGTAGAGAGAGAGAGAGTTCCCCCTCTGGCAATGTGCTGGTTATTTACTGTGGACTCTCCTCTCCCCATGGACTCAGAGGGAAATGGACTCTTAACTGGGTTTCCATACATCACCCACTGACACTGATGCTCCCAGTTTTGGATGTCTACATCTGATGTTGCTTTTTAAAATCAATTATTTACTCTATATCCCAGAGTCGGACTATTCATCATGTCTAATTGCCGTGCTTCAACCTGCCATTGATTCCACCCTCACTGTGTCTCCCATCCCCTCTCAACACTTTAAAGGTGATGGAAATCGAAAAAAAAGAAGAGGTTTTAAAAAAGAAAAGGCTGTTAGTCATGTACTCTCATATAGAAAAGGGTTTGAGCTTCCAAAGCATGTACTTATTGCGTGTACTGAGTTTCATTCCCAGTATTGCATGGTGTGCTTTGATAACAGTTGTACCGTAGAAGGTGAGCCCTTTCAGTGCACAGTATAAAACAAATGATCTATTGTATTATACCACTCAACTATTAAGCTAGATGATGTTTTAAAGAGTCTATATAACCAGCAAACACATTCAGTCTCGACCTGTTCCTGCATCTTGTGGACTGAGTATTGTCTTAGTATGGAGAAGATGATTGCAGCTCATCACCAATCCTCCCACCTTAGACTCCATAGTGCACCTGTAGCCCTGTGGACAGACAAGACAGCATCTTGCCTGTGTGGAAATGCGTTTCATTTACTTCACCCTGTGTGTGCCCCCAAGCCGAATAACTCCTTTATACGCCATACAGGGAACTAGCTGGAACGTTATTGTTTGCATCTGAAGAAACCAATACATTAACCTTTATAAAACACACACTCTTTTCCAAGCTGTTCCCCGTTTTATTAAAATACATGTTTTCCTGTTTCTGGTATTTGGTGAAGATGTCTGCTGCTGTTGTCTGTGTATTGGCAGCGGACCTTTTAGACTTTGATAGAAGTCCAAATTACCCCCGGTAAATTCCTGCTGTTTATCTGACCAATACTGAAGAAACACTACGCTGACCTTTCTGAAAGTACACAGCACACTAATATTGTGTAGACACAGAGAAAAACTCACAAACACATACATGTCCTCAAACCTACAGACTCACAGCAGCTACAAACAAACAACTAGCATACATGATTAGTAGTTGGCTGGGTCACCACTGTAAGCTCACTACGTAAACCACATTCAAGCTGAACCTAGCTATGTATTCTGGTCACTGCAACCCATGAACAGGTGTTACTGGGAAATTTGGTTGATCTAAATACACTTAACAATTTGATGGCCTGTCAATACAAATATAAATGACAGTTGTGTTTTTTTCCCCCTTGATGTGCCACCAGTGGATGTCCTGGCTTTCTAATGATAAAAATAAGACAGTGGAAGAGAGAGAGAGAGCCGAACATGTGAGCAGGCGTGGAGCAGAGAGGGCAGGGAACAGGGCGAGGAGAGGGAAGGCGATGATAAGATGAACAGCACAACGAGGTGAGACGTGGGCCAGGAGGGGGCAAGAGTTGTAGTGGGTGGAAGAGAGGCTCTGATTGACAATTTGCATCCTCTACAGAGAGTTTCAGGAGGACATGATTGAATCCAGTCAGGCTGAACCCATTAGGGGAGTGCTGCTGTCAGAGGCCGAGCAGAAAGCCATTTACTGGCACCCAGTACCCACGCTGCCCCCCCCCCCCCCCCGCCCCCACACACACCCCCCCACACACATTAATATTCAACCTAAGGCAGAGTTATAGAAAGGAGTCAGAGCTAGCTCCATCCATCCATGCACTGTTTGTGAGGCGTTAAGTTTTCACTAAACCACAGGCCAGTGACTTCACCTGGATGACTGAGATCCCATTTGCATTTTGTTATCATCAGTCGATATGTCAATAGAATGGGCCCAAATTATAGTCCTGTAAAATCTGAAACCGATTATTCACTAGAAATTAGCATTTCTAACGAGGGGTGTTGGTTGCCGTTTTCATCGACCTCCACAACCTGACTGAAAGTAAAACCTGCGGTACGATGGGTCAGTCTCATGAAATACCGGCTGGATGAGGAGCTCCAGTCAGGGGGTGTTGGGGCAGCGTTATCACCAGACCACCTGCTCACAGGGGCTTTCAGGGCCACATCAAAGCCACCTCTCAGGGCTGACAGGGCAGTCAGAACCCCAGCTGTCCCCAGACCAGCGAGGGCTGTGAGTGTGACTCAGCGACAGGAGAGAGGTAGAGAGTCTTCCCCCGTGTTCCTCTTTATCTCTGAGGCCCAGAACAAGCCCTGCAGCAGCTGACAAATGGAACAGTCATCAGAGGGGTTTGGTTTCAGCGTCAGACTGAGGAAGACAGAGTCTGTACTAGGAGGCCTCGTGCGTTCTAATTGGCCGGGAGCAGAACTCTACACGGGAGAGATTCCGGAAGATGAACAGGCTGGTTGTTGAAGGAAAGATGACCACTTTGCAAACAGATAGGCTCCGCTTGAGCGACGTGCTAATGTTTTAAAGGGGCCGCATGCTTTTCCAGCACAGATCTCTCGGTTTCATGTGTTTGAGTCGTTACCTTTATGAAGACTGAAATCTAATTGGACCACACAATTCCAGACGGTGTCGTCCATTCAGAGTTGTCAGAGGTTTATGTTTACAGTCAGTACAATGAAAAAACACATTTGTGATAGCAATAAACTTAATTTCCCATTTTGAGTAATGCACGACAGTACAATACATTTTTCTGAGCTTTCCAAAGTTCACAGTCATTATCAACATTTCAGATAAATATGTGTTTCAACCGAAGGTTTAGAGATCTACTTTTGTTAGTAGCTGAACATAATCATAGTGACTGAAATGTCTCAGCACTCCACCTACGTTGTGTCTATAGGAAGTCAACAGCACATGGCAGCTCGGTCCATTACGAGCATAACAATGTAATGTCACTATAATGACCAATAATGATAACTAGATGGAAATATTCCCATTTGAGTTTTCTGGGGAGTTGAAAGCTAGTGTGTCTCACTTAGCTTCTATTGTTTCAGTTCAGGCTCTCTCTCTCTCCCTCTCTCCCTCTCTCGCTGTCTGTCTCTCTCCTTAGTCTCTTTCTCACTCCTTCGCTCGCTCTCCCCTCTCAAATCAAATGAAAATGTATTTGCATAGCAAGCAATATCAAGCAATATCACAAAGAGCTTCACATATGCCCATAGAACTGCCCCTCAACCAACCTAGACCTCTCAAGGGTTTTGAGGGTGCCCCTCTAACCAATCGTCTCTCTATATAATTTCTGTCTTTCAAGGTTCCTGCTGTCCGAGATTCGGAGTAGACAATCAAGTTGTCAATGTTTCAATTAAAGCGTAGTGGGCTGTCATAGTAGCTGATGGAAGTTTGCCTGCCAGTCCATAGCTTTTATTTAGGCAGGCTTAATGCAGACTATTGACTGCTCATGAGGTAGAGGATTGAGTCAAATATACTTCACTCACTAATGCACAGTTAATGGCTCTACTATGGATCGCCAATAAAAGGAGACTTGCATAAATATTGTTAATTGTAAAACATTTATGAGTGGAATCAATGTCCAGATGTCCAGATTTAACCGTAACACCAACTATAAAGTCAGACATGGCTTATGGTAACCAATGTCTGTGCATAAAACAGCAGCCCAGGCATATAAATAATTCCTTCATCGGTTCTATGCACTGTGTACGCTGTTGGTTTGGGTGACAAGAATAATAGAGAAGAGAAAAAACGATCTCCAGATTAGCTGGGCTGAGGTCAACCCTGGACAACCCCTGTCACATCCTAGACACTGACACGCTGCTACAGTGTCTGGGGTGCCCTGGCAACCAGTACCTGTTCTACCTGTCACCTGTTCATCTGTCACCTCTGACCTGCTGGCTGCAGCTGTGCCCCTGCTTCAATCCTTCAGTCCTGCTGCTTGACAATCCTGTCGTGGCTCAAGATTCGGTTTATAACATGACACTCTGTTTCTGTTTCATCTGAAGCATCAACCGGACATATTATACAACATGCCTCATCTCTGCGCTAACGCCTCAGCCATCCCAGCGTGAGCTGGACCCATGCTCTTTCCACACGCATGGATGAATCACTTTGATGGATATCATTTGAGGAGCATGTTGCTATCAACATGAGCGTCGTTTCTCACTTTCCATTAACCATGAACACACACGCACTCACACCCCCACGTATGAACATGCACACGCACAATAATATGCGCCAACTGTTTATTTAAGCCTGTAATGATCCTTTGTTCCCTGTTGTGAAAAAGGTCAGGGGCAGACAGTGTGTGTCCAATGGATTGCTGTTCCGCAGTCAATTAACGCAGGGCTGTGCAAATGAACAGAACAAGCCGGTAATCAGTTCCAATCTAACTCTTAGCCCGGCCTCCTGAGTCATCTATTAAGGCACATTGTGAATAGACTACTCACTCCTTTAATGCTATGAATCTAAAGAAGCTGGAGTTGGAGGCTATGGACAAAACAGGCCGTGCGGAAGAGGCCCAAACTCTGACCAAGGTCGTGTGATTTCCCCGAAGACGGTCCGTTCGGATTACACTGTCCTTCGCCAGCGGTATCATCACTGTTGCCATTAGGATCCGAGGCTACAGCGTTACAAGTGTTTTAATTAATTACGTTCCGTCACAAACACAAACACAGCCTCGCTCTCCACGCGCCATCGCCTCCGTTGCTCATCCAGGAAATTCATGCTGACAGCGCTCTGAGGTGCTGCCTCCCTGTGTTCAGACCGCTCCCCCCCCCGCCGAGTCTCCACAAAAGACCATATGGATCCTGGACTGAGACTTCAGTCGTCCCAAAGTCTCCAGGTTGATTTCACAGAGGCAGCCATCGTGAGGTAATGACAGGAAGGTGCTTTCCTGATGATGGAGACCAGGGAGACCCACCGCTGGTGCTCCACCCAGGCCTCTCTGCCTCACTCACATCCATAATGCAGCTGCTCACAGCTAACTGGATCCCAGTCTGCTGAGGATAATGTGTGTACACTCTCTCCATGTAGGATGGGCACTCATGTTGATGACACGCAGCGCTGAATAATGTCTTCTTTAATGTATCCCCAGCCCATTTTAGCCCTGTGACGGCACAGATAAGCACAGCAATGAATCTTCCACGGCATTGGGAAACAGATTTCAACATTTGCCAAGGGTTCTTCATTTGCTAAAAAGTTGCATTCTGTAATTTTGCTAGTCAGTAGATAATGAAGTTATAGTGAGCGTTTGAAAGCATGTATAGCCTGTATTTTTCAGTCGCTGATTAGTGAATGGGGACAGCCACTGTGAACGTACCTCAGAAGGTACTTGGCCCTCGAGGACCAGGATTGGACACCCCTGCACTGCAGGATGTGAAATCTTGAACTGCATGTGCTTATACAGCACCCTCCATAATTATTGGCACCCTTGGTTAAGATGTGTCTTTTAGCTTCTAATAAAATAATTTTTCTTTCTAAATATTATATGACCACAATGAGAAAAAAAGTGAAATCCAGCCTTTAATTCAAGTGCATTTATTCAGGTCGGAAAAAAATCCCACATTAAGAAACAATTATTTAATATGAAATCATGTGTGCCACAATTATTAGCACCCCTGTTGTTAATACTTTGTACATCCCCCCTTTGCCAACACAACAGCACCTAATCTTCTCCTATAATGTTTCACAAGATGGGAGAAAACAGAAAGAGGGATCTTTGACCATTCCTCTTTGCACAATCTCTCTCTAAATCATCGACCTGGGACCTCTCCTCTTCAGCTCACCCCACTGGTTTTCAAAGGGGTTGAGGTCTGGGAACTGAGATGGCCAAGGGAGGACCTTGATTCTGTGTCCGGTGAACCATTTCTGGGTAGATTTGCTTTTAACACATCTTAAACAGTGGTGCCAATAATTATGGAGGGCGCGGTATGTACATGTATACAAAGGCAAAGACTGCAATGCAGCCCAAGGCAAAGACTGCAATGCAGCCCAAGGCCCACCACAGTTAGACCTGTACAGTGTGTTCATGTTCAGATGTTGCATCAACACCTTTGAAGATCCACAGGTCTATAATTCTGTCTCCCTGTTGGGCCGTACGTTCTGTAACTCAATAAAACCTCCGACAGCATTGACAGCGAAGTGCTGCAAAGGCCCTGATCAAAAAGAGCTACAACCATTCTAATAGTCACATCTCATTGCATTATATTTCACACAGTAAATATGGCATCAACCTGTCAACCTGCTGCAGAATTTAGGACACGGTGCAGGCAGCACATTTTTTAACCAAGCCTGAGGATCTGGAGGAGCTTCCCTGGAATACAGCCCCAACTCTCAGATTTATGATCACCTTGTAAGAGTATAAGAGGCTCTTATTAGCAAGTTCATGAGCTTGACATACTTTATTGTCCCATTTTATGTTGTTAACAGCATGTAAACAGGATGTAGGCATGAATGAAGCTCGTGAAACAATTTGCTGTAAATAGCATCCAACGTTTTCAGATCGTTCCGCCCGGCAGTGTGTAAAGAAACAGGCTATCAGGATGAGGGCATATACTCTTAGAGTCACATTGTTTATTACTCTGTACACTTCTTTACTGCAGCTGACAGGAGCTGTTTTACTGGGGCACAAAGATAACCTGAAATGGTTTCCTTTTAGATCTTACATCATTATCCTTGTCCCGCCCTGGGATGCTACTAGAGAATGTGTCCGAGCACGTTCCCCTTTTCCATCCATCATGACCCTGTCAGTGATACCAGGGGTATTACCAAATCTCATTTCATGCTCCAGACAGAGAGCACACAAATGAAGTGAATTGAACTGTCTGTGTTGAAAAGTAGCAAAGTCAAGTCATCATATGGAAGTATTTACAAGGGAACAGAATTAAGATTGCTGTGTTGGGGCGTCCCTGTCAGAACAGTAACAGGCAGCTGTGATCTACAAACATGCAATTCGCTGATTGTTTTTTGACACCTAGTATGTCAGCCAGCTGGCTAAATGGAATATTGTTTTTCTGTATGATCCACCCCTTTGTTTTCCTTTCATGTGTGAGGATTCCTCAAATGAAGTCTTTGTAGTTAGATTTTTAATTTGCTTTTTAAGTTATAAAATTTACGTTACTTGTTATGCAAAGGAGTATGATTAGATCAGAAATAATGATAACAATAATTATTATTATTATTGTTGTTTTCTAAAAAAAAGTTTGCATTAGTTTTCCAGTCAAAGTCATTCTTTGAATGGTTCTATTAGAAAACTCTAAAAACCTTGAGCATGAGGAAAAAATCTTCTCTTGTCAAGATTTTCAAAAGATGTTGACTCATTGAGGATTTAAAGGCTTCGAAAATGAAAGTGGTTACGTTTTATCAAGAGGCAGTTGAGCAGGATTATAAAGGACTAAGAGTTCACTCAGGTGTGGGCCTTACAGCCTCTTGAATGGCAGTCTAGTGAACAGACTCTGAAATTGGCAGCCTCGGTTGGGAAGCAGGTTTATTTTAACATGTTGGAGAAATTCAAAACCAATGCAATTTCTCTCTTCCTCGCTAGTGCACAACGTGGACGTTATACAATTGTTCAAATCGAAAGTCAGAACTATATCACAGCTGAGTCTCTGCAGAGTTATTTGGATAGAATGTAAACTGGTTTCTCTCACACAGAATATATCTAGACCCTCGAAACCCACCCAGCACACCTAATGGGCACTGCAGACTCCTGGTTTAGTCTCAGTGCAGCTGAAATATCAGCAGAGAGCCGCAGCTGCAGCACTTCCTTCAGACAGCTTTGACGTCATTAAAAGATCCTGAACACAGATTGTGGTTTGGAGGTGAACAAAATATTAAGATAAATGTGCTGGTTTAGTTTGGTTCATTAATCGGTCGGAATAAAACATTTTTTTCATGCCTTTGGTGTTGTCTGGGAAAATATATGATAATGCTCAGTTAATAAAGAAGGCAAATGTAGTGTAATGCGGAATGAGTGTTTGTCAGTTGTCAAACTAATGTGCTGTGGACAGCCCCTGTCTAACACTGTACAGTCAGTGCCTGAGCACATGTCCAATAAAACATAGAACATGCTGTGCCAACTGCCTTTCAATCTAACAAGTGGCATGAAAATCATATTCGAACTTTACTGCGTAGAGAACTACTTCTCCTCTCCGTCACATTTCTTTTGTCATGAGGTGGTCGAGGCAAGATTTGCAAACTAATCAAAGCAGCTCCCCGCTGATGGACCGTTCTGTGGAGGATTATTCTCGTCGTTCCTGCTCCGCTCTCTTCTCAGCACCAGAGGCCCACAGCGCCTCCATCTCCCCGACAGGCGCAATCAACTCTGTTTGCTTTCAGGTTATTAGATTTCTAGTTTCTAATTTTCACTCTAGCGTAGGTGACTAAGGCCGCAGAGTGTTAGCCCCTCATGCAGCTGACGTCTAAAGTTTCCAACACCACTGGCAAAGTAGCGGCGCAGCAGACGCACACTCTGGATGGCAGGGCAGTGTGTTTTATCTACATGCAGCCGGAAGCCTTGCCACACCATTCAGACCTTTTGAATACACATTGCATACCGCCTGCTGTACATGGGAGTCTTTGAACAAGCGGTGCTGCTGTGCATTCATCCCCTCTGGAGTTAGAAAGCAATCCTCAGACTGTGAGGGATAAATCTAATGGATCTTTTCTCCAGGCTGTGTGACGCAGTTCCATGGGACCCAGACCCGGTCGTAGATCTGGCTGGCCAGCGAGGGCTACCGAACCTGGCTGATCCGACCATGCGTCCAGCGCCAGGAGTTTTGTATATCCACAGTGCCAGCTGGTTCATTTGCAGCTAGATTGATATTCTGCCACCAGCCTCTGCAAGTGTGTTGGAGCACCTCTTAGCATATGGCGGGAGACCAGAAATAGTTCTGACCTAGTTGGAGCTCTGCAGTCCGCCATCAACTTCTATCTCACACTAGATTTGGGGTTCCGATGCCAAAGATGGCGGCGCTAGGAACGCCCAGCGACTTTGCGCCGTAAATCTTCCTGTCATCTCTAACAAGCTCTCATTTTTCACAGACTGTGTCTGGAAAGTAAGTTGAGTCACAATAAAGCATTGTGATCCATTCATCTGCTATAGAAACAACTGTGTAGCCCAAGGTGCCTATAGAAACAAATGATTGATAATGGCAGACCTCAGTGGGACAGTTTTAAAGAAATTGTATGAAGCATATATTTCATTCAAACACGTGTGAATGGTTTTCTGTTAAGCACCAACGTTAGGTTGAATAGCATGCAAGCTCACCGTATTGTATTGTTCATAATGTTTTGATGTGAATCAAAGTCTCTCAGCAGCAGCTCTGTGTATTGATTGACATACTTGGGGTTCTGAAAGCTTTGACAAATAGATAGAAGTGCATATAATCCATGTATGCCCCATTGAGGGCTTTGTCCATTTATATATATGAAGGTCAACTCGCGATCGATCAGCTGTATTAAAACAAGCAACACAAGGTGATGCTTTGTAAAATCGATGTGTTAACAATCTAGACCTGAAACTCAAGTTTTGACCTTTTCACTCAGCTTTTGAAACTTCTCTTTGATTAAAACAAATGTAACACATGTTGTTGAAAATGACTTACAGTTGTATTTCAAGCTGTCAATAAACTCAGTTGAAACCTATATGACGTAGCTTGAGAAAGTTTGATTTGATGCATCTAAAATAGTAAAAGTGTTGTTGCTTATGGTTCATCTTCATTCAACAACTAGGATTGTAGATGGGCCCATGGAGAGCTTTTCACCATTGGCAAACTGGTCAGCACCATGGACAGCTCCTGCACAAGTTAGCACCACGGACAGCTCCTACACAAGTTAGCACCATGGACAGCTCCTTCACAAACTAGCACCATGGACGGCTCCTTCACAAACTAGCACCATGGACAGCTCTGGTCAGAGAACAATGCTACAGCACCATGGATAGCATTTACCCTGCATTAAACTGTATTTAGGCCCATAGACAGTTCCACCTCAGTCAGATGATTCAGGACCTTGGACAGCTCTAGAACTCACATCAGATCATTCAGGATACTAACAGTATGTCATTCATTTAGTTCACTCCATTGTCACTGTCTTGTTAGAGATCATGCCCACCAGTTCTCCATCACGACACTTCATGGCTCTATGATCAACACATTTCCTTGTTTCCCCTGTTCTGAACATAAACAAAAACCCTCAATCACTGGTGCAGTCTCTCCAGTACTACCCTTGATCTCTAGCGGACCTGTGAGTGTAACAGAATAAGAGCCTGCAGCTCTGTGGATGTGGGTTTGAATGGGGTGCCTGCGGTGTCTGCTGGATACAAAAGACAGACTGGAGCTCAACGGGAAGAGACCACTTGAGGTTGATGTTTAACCTTTGCTGAAATGTCCAGAGGACTGATGAGTGTTTGTTGTCCAGCTCCACTGCTTTAGGCATCAAGTGACTGGCACTATCGAAGCCTGCAGCAATTATCAGATGAGCCGGAAGAGCTTATGCCGCGAAGTCTAATTAGTTTCATTAACCTGTCTCCAAGATAAAGAAAAACAATTGCTATCATGTAATTGAAATGCTGTTTTTTCATCTCTCCGCTTCCCAGCTGCCGTCTCTCTGTTTCTCTCTGATCTCTCTCTTCCTTTCACACTTTTTTCTTTTCTTCTGTCAGTTTAATTTCCTATACTCTTGTTCAGCCTATCCTTTTCATCATCCTCTGTTAATTCATTTACATCCATGAGCAACACCTAGGTGGTTCAGGGAGTTCCGACACAATCGCTTCCAGGTGGGATATGTTGGAGGTGTTTCTATAGTCAGAAAAGGTGAGCCACCTTACACCTTGCACTGAATAATGATCCTCCCCTTCTTTCTCCTTTCCCTCCACCCCAATTCTCTTCCTCCTCCTCCTCCTCCTCCTTTTCCGCCTCTCCACCATCATGAACATAAATTTGATCATCTTTATCTGGCACGGGAGGATGCATTTAAATATACTGTTCAAGGCTCTGTGTTATCCAATAACACACACCCCATAATTCTGTGTACAGATGCACGCACACACTTAATGAGCTTGTTATTGATGAGGCCATAAACACAAAACACTCAGGAGCCAGAGTCAAGGTTATCGGTCAAACACACTCTCCCTCCCTCACTCTCCCCCCCTCTCTCTTTTGTCTCTCTTGCTGTCTCTTTCTTACACACACATATACACACACACACATACACATCCTAGTCTTCCATACACTTTCCAGTTAGCAAGGTACCTGATATCCTCCCTTCCTATCCACTGCCACCAGGACAGACTCAAGCAGCCTCCTTGCCTTCTCCTTCTCCAGCTGCTCAGACTCTGACTGGGGATCTCTCAGGATACACCCACCCAGAGTAGCTGTTCAACAGCCTTCTCCGGAATGATCTGGTCAAGAGAGAAAATATCAATGAGTTCGCTCTTCAATCTCACATCTGTCCTTCCTCGCTCGTCTACAGCCCTTTCTTCCTTTCATGCTGTTCTTCTGGCGGGGGAACAAGGAAGAGGGAAACGTGTGTTGTGTGGACACAGGGAGACTCTGGAGGGGAGATAACAGTCCTGGGCTGGTTTGTTCTTGCATGCAAAGAGATGAAGGCAGGATCGATGGAGAGTCGCAGCAGACGCTGGAAACACAAGGCTCGGGCCGTCCCTCCCTCCCCCAGCAGCCCCCCCCCCAGTCTAGATGAAGACACATTTGGATGTGGAGATGCCACGGCCACCAATAATGACCTTTCTAAGCGGGGAATGCGTTGTAGAAATCTCAACGCAAAAGAGGGCTGAAGCGAGCAGATCGAAAACAAGCAAGCAGGAAGAACAACAGCAAGGCGCAACTGGAAGAAATATTCTGATGTTAATATGATGAGTTTTATGATGATGATGATGATGAAGATTGGTGCTCATGATAAGAGGCAACGATGACCTACTAGTTGTATTGCTTTTCGCTGTAAAGAAAACTGGTAGAGCCAGTGCATGAATGATTTAGCCTGTAATAAGCATTTGTGGGATTTCTTAAGGGACTGACATAAGCAAGATAATATTTCAGAGTTGTGCACTTGGCAAACACTAGTAGTAACTACTGAGGGCAAATCCTCAGCGCCATTGTAAATACAATAAAACCTAACTGTTAACTTGAGCGTGCAAATAAATGGGTGGTTTCTGTACTAATAAAGACAAGCTATTCTACTTGTGTGAATACTGTAGATCAGGGGTGTCAAACTCCAGTCCTCAAGGGCCACTGTCCTGAAGGTTCTATATGTTTCCTTTCCCTTGGAGCAGGGGAACATCTAAAACTGTCAGGACAGTGGCCCTCTAGGACTGGAAATTGACACCTGTGCTGTAGATGACATACAAGTGGTCAGAATAGAATGGAATAAATAGTTTGAGTGAGCTATTGTAACCTCACCAATTGGGTGGTTAGGGTCAGGGTCAGGGCTAGGGTGATACTAGACAAATACAGTCGCACAACAAACCAGGGTTTAATTATCTGGTATCGATCTTGCATTACAAATAGTATGTTTTCTGGCTTCCTTTTGTCATCCCACAATTTCCACCTCCGCATTAAATACGTATACACAATGCAACATTAACCGTGACAAAACGAGAATAGCCGGTGTGAAAAAGTGTAGATGTCAACACAAACATTTCCACATGAAACACTGGTGGAGAAATCCTCTTCAGAGTGATATCAATTAAATCTGGGAGCCGCGCTTGGCTCATGTTGTGAGGGAGGCTGTGATTGATGACGTTGTACCATCACATGATGCTGGCTAATCTAAAATGAATGTGGTGTTAATGGCTTGCCATGGGATAAACACAGAAAGATTGGAGGACAGTTAAAAAGACAGATGGGCAGCCAGACAGACGCACAGACAGATAGACGGCAGGGAGACAGACTGACAGAACTGCAGCAGAGGTAGGGAGGAATAGAATCGTCTGACATCCGCACATCCGCCATTTACATTTCAATCAGATTCCCTCTCCAGAGGGGCGGAGCACCAGATTCATGGTGTGGGAGGAGTCAGTCACCCACCTTGACAACAGTGATAAACATCTACTGTCCCAGAAGCCTCTGTGTTCCTAGTCTACCTTTGTTCTAGCCCTCAGAGCATTCCTGGGAGCTAGATGCAGAGCATACAATGTGTACATCATTTCAATGCTCGGGGAGAACATTAGGTAAAAGTACACCACACCAAGTTTCGAGACAAACCTTGAATTCAATTCAAGGTTCATGGCAAATTCTCAATACAATTTCCATAATTTTCAAATTAAGGCTTTTCCTTCTACTTCAATACCCAATCTCTTTGCTTTCATCTGGGTTTTGGTTAGCTAGCTCTCTCTCAGTCTGGTCCCATTGTTGAAGATATCAACAACTATATCCCCTCCGACACCCCCCCCCCCTTCCCCCCCGCTTCCATACAAGGTCGGTCTTATTGGGTATGGTGTGAGCTTTGTATCCCTGTCTCCAAACACAGGGGTTCATGCTGCTCTTTCAGCCAAGAAGGGGAGTGAACTAATGCTCACTGACATAAATAGGTCCCACATATTTGGCAAAGCATCGCTCAGATATATTTGGATGTGGTGCAATAAAACATTTGGTCTCTCTCGCTCTCTCTCTCTCTCTCTCTCTCTCTCCCTCTCTCTTTCTTCTTCAGTGTCTTTGTTAAAGGCTGCCAAGTGATTTTCTCTCCTTACGCAAAGAAACGCAGTGGGCATATGCGCCAGGTTTCTCGGTGTAGCCTTCACAGGGACACACACACACACTCTTAAGCTGCGTGAGGAAGAACTGGAGTACAGCAGACATGTTTAAACATGTGATTCATGGGTCAGCTGCCACAATGGAAAAAGCTTTCTCATTCTCTCGCTCTCTCTCTCTCTCTCTCTCTCTCTTTGTATCGCTCTCTCTGTCATTACATTTGACATTTTGCCAAGGCTTTATCCAAAGCAACATGCAAATAGTGCATATGGAAAGTACAGTAGAAGATCAAGGATCAGAAGTACAAAGTTCTTCAGTATTGCAGTGGTCTCTCAAGCTCTCTCCCTTCCTCCATCTCTCTCTCCCTCCCTCTCTCTCTCTCTCTCTCTCTCACACGCTCTCTCCCTTCCTCCATCTCTCTCTCCCTCCCTCTCTCTCTCTCTCTCTCTCTCACACGCTCTCTCCCTTCCTCCATCTCTCTCTCCCTCCCTCTCTCTCTCTCTCTCTCTCTCTCTTTCTCTCATTCCTGCTTGTCTCTTGCCAATACAGTAAATAAGATGAAGGAGCTGCTTAGCAGAAATACAATAAAGACATTTCTGTCTCCGGAAGGATGAATCAATGGTCTTGAGGCATGTTTTCCCGTAATGTTCATACTATAAAGACAACTAATGACATGAGTGGTTCATCATAAAGACTTTATACCCATGAGACAAGGCCAAGTCATCGACCGCTGGTGTCCTCGTCATATTCCGTCACACGCAGGATGTCAACGTAGTTCAGGCCAGGAATCCCACATTCCCCCAGACCACAGGTCTGGCTAGCCTGACAGAGCAGGACTACTATGACCTCCTAAGAAGCTGTTCAATGTCACTCCAGATCATTGAGTTTCCAAGCGGCATCCTGCTCATGAAACAGCAGCCATCAATAATCCGTTCACACTAGAAGCACTTTTTTCCACATATGGAAAAGTGCTGCACCCACACCAGCGCTGCACATTGGATAACTGGAAGATCGTCTTTCTGTCCTTAAAACACCAAAAGTGTACATGATTGGAAGTTAAGTGAGACTTCACTGGAGAAAAGATTGGGACAGAACCCCCCCCCCCCCCCCCCCCCCCCAGCAGTGCCCAGTGCCTCCTCCACCTTCAGTATGTAGTGTATGACATAGCAAAAAATAGGTTGGTTGGTGCAAACTGCTGCTCATCAGTTAAACGCACTAAAGATTCACTGAGTCTGTTCACCTTCACTGGAGCTGACGTTGATGGATGGGACCTGGACATGCGCTTGACTGGATAGCCCTTCGTGGAAAAAAAGCAGTCAGGATTTGAACAAATTGACTTCAAATAATCCCTTCAAATCATGTACCCTGAGAGATCTTAGAGTTGAGCTTAAGTGGGTCACAAGTAGGATATGATCTAGAGCCTTGTGTTGAGAGCATCCAGGTCTCATCATGGTCAGAGACAGACAGGAGCCTGATATGAACATACTGTAAAAGCCCCAATGGGACAGATCCATTCTGAGTGTGGAGCCATATCTGTCTATGGGGGGTATAGCTATAATCACTAGTAGTGAGTGGAGGGTCTCTATACAGACCAGGCAGAGTGGCTATTTCCCTGTTATCTGAGAGCTCACAGCTTCTACAGCCTCATTCTATTGGATTTAGCAGTCTACGCCACCTGAGGAGCCCCAGTAAATGTCCTTTTCTGACTGATCTGTGAGCAGTGAATATGTCTGGCCGTCCCCCCCACTTACATTTTGTGGTTTAGGAAACATTTATATGTATCTGAGTGAATGTTTCTTGTAAAAAAAGCTAGGGGTGCACATCTTGACTGTGTTGAGAAATCTGCATGTTACTGTATTGGACTGCTTACTCATAAACATCTAATTTGGTTGACTTTAAAGCATTTCTTGTTGTTTTTCTGAGGTGAACACAGTGACATTTTTATGTTGTAGACAACACAGGAATGTTTGAACTGTAAATGTGCGTTCCAGGATTTTGAAAAGGAGAAGATCAGCCCACAACAACTGTTTGTCAAATATTGACTGTTCTGGCTCCTGACCTGACTGACTGTCTTCTTTTTTGTTTTGTTTATGAAAAGACGAACATACCAGTTCTGCCTGAGGCATTAGAAGGGCCTCTTTGTTTCAAAGGTTACGCTTCAGCACGCATGTTTTCTTTAAGCAGAACAGCATGCATCGTAGCATCTTTGAATCTAACCTTAAAAAATGGCAGTACAGTTCCACAGCTAATAGCACGACCGGTGGCTGCCAGACAATCCTGTTGACTCTTTCTGGTCCATGACAAGAGGACAGTGATTTCAGTCCAGTCTGAATGTGGATGTATGTCAGGAGACAGATCCTTTTTAATAACCCCCCTGCTTATGACTAGGCCACGCAAACAGCACAGAGCTCAGCCTAGCGCTCTTTTGAAGCATGAAACACTGGAATGAACAACCACATTCTAGATTTTTTTTTCTCTCTTTAAGAAAAAAAATCCAATCTCCCCATCTCTGGTTTAAGGGCCAGTTACTAGCCAGCTCTGCATTTCTGAAGGCAGCCTCAGATGTGTGGGAGAAAGAGCCAGCAACTCATTACCCTGTAAGCACTATTTTCAGTTCTTTTCCTGTGAGGGCACCTACACAATACAGTCCTCAGGCATGCTGGTACACACAGTATAATATGCACACACATCATGAACACATCCATACCATCAAGTCCTCAAGACTATCTAGAGCAGTAACCCGTCACATTCGGATTAATAATGTCTGTCTTTTTTAAGGATTCCTCCGTGTTTTGTTTTCCTAGCTATGCGGCTTGTGACACGTTCAATGATTAATGTAAGATCGATCGAGTTATTCATTTATGTGAGAATACGCCCACACCTAAAGCCACCCCCTGCCCCACACACACATACACTTATACCCACACCAATACACACTCGCACAAACAAAACATAAAAACGTATAAAGTAATTTAATAAAATTTGATTCACAAAAAATTAGTAACTGACAGTTAATTATTGATTAACTTTCTTGATTTATATTGCATTTGCATTTATTTAATCAAATTAATTTTACATATGGAAAATCTAATGGATGTCACTAATTAGGCAATTTCCTCCTTGTACATACACTGATTAGTATGTGTGTGTTGGGGGGGGGGGGGGGGTAGACAGACATGGGATACTAAATCTTCCGTACACACACATACACACACATTTGTTCATTTCATTTGTGGGAAACAAAATATCCCACAGATGTTTAGCCCTCTCCTTGTTTCATAAAAAATGTATGATCCCATTCCAGGCTATGGATTCTTGGGTAACTGTTTCATTCTCCTCAATGGTGACGGAATTAAAAAGCCTCCTTGCAACAATAACGAAGCTTCACTCAACCCAAATTTGCATAAACTGCTCACAATGAACAAACTCTATTACACAAATAATTTAAGTAGTTAGATTTTTATTTTTTTTTACTGTAGGAATAAAAACCCTTGGAAATAAATGTTATGTGTATATATATATATACATATCATATCATATATATATATCATTCATTCATAATGAATGAATGAATGAATTAAACAAATGTATGTAGCTAAATAAACTATGAACAAGAGGCGCAGCCTATGATTGTGTTCAGGGCCTCTGACACTTAAGACTCAGCATTGATAGCTACAGGATAGCTTTCTACTTCTGGCACCAAACTGTCTGAATGCTGTAAGGCAAAAAAACTTTGCAGCAATTAAGACCGTCTAACACCAGCAGAGGCACCCGCACGCCCCAATCAATGGCTCTCAGGCCTAATTGTTCACTTCCATGTGCGGATCTATTGCATTTGACAGTGCAGCGTCATATATCAATCCACATACTACTTAGGCTCTCAGAGCAGTCTGCAAATAGAACTCCTGTCATATACGATCGACCAAATGGTGGACATTTTTTTTCTTTTCTTTTTTTTTTTTACAGGAAGGGCGCTTTCCCCCACTTGTGTTGTGTCATCCATAATGCACGGTCCACTATCCAGGACTGACACCGGAGAGAGCTTGGGCATGACTGGATGGCTGTTTCAGGTCATGGTCTGCTCATCTATATTTGAGTCATCGAAGTTTTCAAACCCGAGGCTTGGGCCTGTACGACGAGTTATCCCAACTAAAGGATTCTTTCTGTTTTCCCACATACTTTTTTAATCTAAGTTTTAAGTGCCTCGTAAATGTTTAATGTGACTGTCCTCCTGTCTTAGCATGATGGCTTTGATGTCTGCCTGCACATCCACTACCTGAATAGCATGTATTTTTTATATTCTCTCAAACCAGTTATTCCGAAGAACATCTACATTACCTTTGTATTTGTATTACCTGTGAATTGTGAGGATCCAGTACATGTTAATACGTGACTCTTGAAATGCTTCACATTACAGCCCTAATGATCCAAAGGCTATTCCTCCTTATCCTTTCTCGCAACATAATTGCCTTAACGAGCCTGCACTGTTACATTTTTTTAAAGCATAATATTAAAAACGTCAATTAATAATCGGATGTGTCCATGTAGGATTGAGATGTAAGCAAAACAGATAACTGTGACAGCACAAGTGTGACTCGTTCCAGTGCTGCTGCTCCTGTGCTACTGTCCTGCAGAGCACAGCACAGAGAGGGGATCATTAATTAAAAGCATGTGCTCAGTAGAAGTGCCTCCCTGCCACGTCATAAAACAAGTTTATGGTGCACTCCTGCCCGCACTCCTTTTCCTCTCTTTTCATCTGTATGACTGAGTGCGTTCTCCCTGGTCAAGGCATAACTCTCAGTGCAGACAGCTCCAGGATTATGGCCCGGGACCGTGGGGATGGAGGGTGGGAGGAGGTAACGACTGCACTCTTCAATGTCATCATAGCAGACATAGATTTCTCGTGCCGGCTCGTCTTTGACAGTCTAACGGTGTCCGTGGTAAGGTGGAGCAGTTGGGTGTCAGAAGAGGAGGACCGGCCTGGCTGTAGACACCTGATCCCTCAGCTTGAAGAAGACACGGCGCCTCTGGTGCTCTGATCTCACTCAATACAAGCAGACAGGAGGGCACATGGCCACACGTCTGGCTGGCTGTCTGGCGGTTATCTGACCGTTTACCTGTACCTACTATAACTGTCCCTCAATCGGTTTCTAATCCTCTGTTCCCTCTATATATATTTTTAACAATCTCTTGATTATATCCATAAGGAGCTTTTTTTCCTTCTTTCTTACCAATCCCGTTTTGCCCAAACTGCAGAGTATCTGCCTCTACCTCAAAATCACTCCTGGATTAACCACATTACACATTTGCCAGTGACTGTGTCATACGGAGCAATGTTCAGTTGACTGTCAGACAGGATCTGGAGCCAGGGACTCCCCAAGGTCACAGAAGCCCTGAATATCCCTTCTTAATTCATGTTGATGGCGTGCCAGTGTGCTGGCACTGGGTCTATTTGCATCACAGAGCGGCCCAGGTGTAGCTTTTAGATTACACTGTGTGTTCACACAAGCAAGGCAAATGTATGTAATCAGGTTAGCTAAATAAGAGGCACAACCCTTCTCTCTTCATGAAATTACAGCCATTGTAGACACTCAGGTCCACTTATCCTTGAGTCAGTCTGACAGCCTGATTGAACTGGGCTGGGACTGAGGACAGGATGGGCTGGGGCTGGCCTAGACATGGGACTGGGTTTGGGGGAGATGTGGAGGATGAGAAGGGCATTAGAGGAGAACAGAGAAGCTACCATAGCTGAATTGACTCTAATAGCAGTCAAACAATGTGCCACCTAAATCTGAGCTCAGTCCCCATCTCCTCTAAAGCCTTTTGGCAGAAATGAGGCAGCATCTGCCGTGGACTCTAAAACGCAGTTATGAGTCTCTGTCACTACTGGCAGTCTGGGTTATAAGCCTTCTGAAACAATCCACAGAGCATAATTACTGCCAGCAACTCTGCCTATTAGGAAAATCACACTAACAAAGTACAAGCCCAATATCCACACACTGCCACTGACATGAAAACCCAGGGGAGAGAAAGGACTGAATATGAGAACATTACAGATGATCCAACTTCACAGGTTCCCAGCAGTCAAAATGCCCAAATTCACACACAACACAAACGCCTCATTTTGCTCTTGGCTCGGAGGGATTCGGTTATAAATTATTGACGTCTGTCATAAGCTCGTATGTGTCATTCAACAACACAATAGCGTGTAATGATTTATCGTGAGGACACAGGTATGAATTAGTTATGGATCTCACTCATTTGCAGGCATGGCTACAGAGAGGCCAGGGAGTCGACAGAAGTTCATTACGCAACATGAACATCCACACAAGGCTCTCTGATCACAGAGAGACTCCACTGTACATTTGCCGTATAACCGTTTGGATTTTTTGCTCCATTTAACCTTAACAAATAATAAAACCAAGCTAAATGATAATGCCTTAACCAACATGCTTGCTCGCTAACAAGGTTTCAATGCGCATGATAATAAAAACCCTGCCCAAAGATATTGTCACGTATACACAACTAAAGGTCAACTTTTGTATTTACAGGGCACTCAAGCAACCTTGACAGCCCAGTATTTTTATGTCTAGTTGGCTACCGTTATCTACCGTCATGCATTTGTCCATATAAAAATCCTATAAAATGTAAATTACAATGTTACATTTCTTCTTTGTCTTTCTCAAGCAGATCGTCCGTATCCTCCCAAGATAATCCCAACCCAGGGATGCTGTGGTGTGTGGAATACTGTATCACGCTACACCAGAGACATCTGCAACCCTAAGTCTTTCAGGAGGTGCTCTGCATGCTATGGCTTTCCCCCAGCTCTGCTGCTCTCACGCTGCATGCTGCCCACTGGAGCAGACAGCCAGAGCAGACAGCAGGATCAGACAGCAGGAGCAGACAGCAGGAGCAGACAGCCAGAGCAGGCAGCCAGAGCAGACAGCATGAGCAGACAGCAGGAGCAGACAGCAGGAGCAGACAGCCAGAGCAGGCCACAGGAGCAGACAGCATGAGCAGACAGCCAGAGCAGACAGCCAGAGCATATAGCAGGAGCAGACAGCAGGAACAGGCAGCAGGAGCAGACAGCCAGAGCAGACAGCAGGAGCAGACAGCCAGAGCAGGCCGCAGGAGCAGGCAGCAGAAGCAGACAGCAGGAGCAGAGAGCAGGAGCAGGCAGCAGGAGCAGGCAGCAGGAACAGGCAGCAGGAGCAAACAGCCAGAGCAGACAGCAGGAGCAGACAGCAGGAGCAGGCAGCAGGAGCAGACAGCAGGAGCAGACAGCAGGAGCAGGCAGCAGAAGCAGACAGCAGGAGCAGACAGCAGGAGCAGAGAGCAGGAGCAGGCAGCAGGAGCAGACAGCAGGAGCAGACAGCAGGAGCAGACAGCAGAAGCAGACAGCAGGAGCAGAGAGCAGGAGAAGGCCGCAAGAGCAGGCAGCAGGAGCAGACAGCAGGAGCAGGCAGCAGGAGCAGACAGCAGGAGCAGAGAGCAGGAGCAGGCAGCAGGAGCAGACAGCAGGTGCTTCCATGGAGACAGCCTGCCTACACACCTGCATGCTGTAACAACAGGATACAAAAGGTCTACTTATACAACAAAGATTGGTCCTTTTCCACTCCTCTAGCTTGTGGGTAACATCTTTCTTATTTCATTTCATTGTGTGTCATTTCTAATGTGTTTTTTTCATCTATATTATTTAATCATTTTATTACACTAATGTACAACAGATTTTTGGTTGTTGTTGCTATGTTACCATGCATAACACATTGCGTATTGGTGACTTAATGTGCAGGAAAATGCCCTCACAGATTTGATGCATCAGAGGTTTCCAGCATTGGAGAAGTGTGTCTTACTGTGAGGATCAGGGATCACACATGGATCAGCTCAGGGATCAAGGTCCATATCTGGGATTCAGCAGTCAGTCAGCGTTTCCAAATCAGCTGGAGACTGGAAGTAGATTGACACTGTAAATCAGGGCTTGGATCATTTGATAAATAGCTTTGGTGGATTTACTTGGGAACATTGCCTTGACACAGTCCTGTGGGACAGCCCTTTGCTCCATTATAAATCCTTGAGCAAGGAACAGTATTTTCAGTCAATTAATTAAACCCTCTCTTACAGGGTTTGGCTCAGAAGATTCTAAGAGATTCATTATCTGAGAGAGAAAAGAAATGCCTCAGGTTAACACAGCTCTCAGACCTTAGTAGTAAGACATTCTGGCTTCCTATCAAGCAATATCAGACAAAAGCCAAAATGTTTGAAATTTTCCACAGAGGCAGCACCAGTATCTCTCGCTCACGATTTTTTTCATTAACCGGTGAAACCGACGTGACTACGGGGTGGAATAATTGATTCACTTTGGTCGGCCATCTTTTCTGTCAGATCCATGGAACACCTTGCTTCACGACACACCCAGAATATGTGATGCCTTCCCATGCTGCAAATTAATCATATTTGTTGCTAGATATAGCCATTTTTAGGGGGGTGCTCGGTCTGACTGACTGGTAGGTGGCAGTTAACTCTGTTTAACATGAGACAGCTACCAACTTTTTGAGAAATAATTTCTGCATCCATGGTTGGCCATTCATTGCATATATAGCAAGACACGTTATCTCTTGGGCCTACTTCTCAGCTTCAGAGAAATTCAAAGTGTTGCATCACAGCATGTTCATTGTTGCAATGCATAAGTCTCACAGAATGCGTGACTTGAGATCCCTACTAGCATATGTCTACGATCAGGGTCAAGACTCAAATGTGTTAGCTACCTCGGACATCCACCCTGTGCCAGAGATCACCTAGGATTCCCTCCAGTGCTATTCAGTGACATCAGCAACCCAGCGCCCCTCAGTCCATCAGAGGTCATTTGGAGGTGAGGTACACTTGCCACTGTGGCCCTGGTGTGTGGTTTACCGTGTGGGTAGAATGAGCAGGTAGCAGCCTCTTCTTTCGATCACACTAAAATGTGTTTTGTTCTCCTGGGAGAATCTGTCATAGACAGGAAAAGTGCCCTCTGCTGTGTTCCTGGAGGTCCCAAGGAGCAGTTTTATTTCTCGTGAAATAAATAGACAGAAAAATGTATCCTGCAATGGAGCTGGACTGTTTGGGTCACCAGGAAAAGAATTGAAAAACGGCAGGCAGAAATGATTTAAATTAAACATGATTAAACAGAGAAAATATTTTAAAAATGTTAAATGGATTCCCTTTTGAATCAAAATCCTCTCGGGTTTTTAGAGGGGAGAAGAATGCCAATTACGCACCTGGAGAACTCTGAACCAATCAGTGAACGTCATTAAAACACAGATTAAATGTGTGTTGATCTTCCAAAAATCATAATGATGAAGGAGCTGTTTTTCTGAATCTCAGGTTGGATGATAGAGCGCCGTCATATATCTCACAAATGGGATTTGTAATTGCGAGTCTTTATCATTCTCGCTCATATTCTCCTTCAGGCTTTGATGTCCGTTAGTTAAAGGCCTCTCAGACAGGTCCTCTGCCTCAGAACTGACTGGATCCTAGTCACCGATTAACCAGTAAGGTTTGGGAGACCAATGACCATATTTTTGGGAGATCAATGGCCATATTATCCCATGTGACGCAAACCTCCTCAAACCTCCTCACTCTCCTCTGCTGGCTCCACCCTGAGAATTTATTGCAGCTGTGTTGCACATGTCTGTTTGGGATAGCGCCAGGGCTTGGGAGACATATGCTGTTCCACATCAGAGGCGGCTCAGCAGAGACAAGGGCACGATGACAGTACGCATGGCTTGTTCCACTGGTGACCTCGGAGTACCCACGCTCTGCCCACACACCATCTAGTACCTCCAGGCTCTTTCCTCAACAAACAATAGGCCATTTTATCTTGCTAGGCTGCTGACGCTGTGGAACCTCTCTCGATGTTCTACTACCTCTGTGAAAATGGACTGCTAGACTTGTTTTACAGTATTTTTTTTCTTCTTTTGGTAACAAAAGTATGTGTACATCTTACAATACACATATCGTAGCCTACATGTACAGCTAGTTTTCACTCAGTTATGTATGATGTTTTCACACCATATCAATATATTTTACTGTGTCATGTCACATTTCCCTAATTAGCCTAGTTTGAGCGAAATGTCAGCACTCGTTGGCACACACGCAGAGCTCGCATGAAGGGAAACTGAAAACATGGAGTGAAAGGGATGGAAGGAGAGTGTGCACAAATACACAACAACATCAAAATGATGGAACCAAAATGGAATCCAATTTAGAGCTAATCAGCGCTGTGCTAAAGTAGAGAGGATCAGAGGTGAAGTGGAACGCCCTGTCTGATAAGATTCCGTGCGCACACATCACAACGATTCTAGCCGTTCTGTGGGGAAGATTGAGATTGTTTGCTCCGGTTTGGAAATCACAAAAAGGACAATCTTATGTGGTTATTTACCACAAAGAGCCCATTGGTATGAATCAGGTTTGAATTTCACACATATCATCTTATTGGTGGCGTGTTTGTTATTCTCTGAGATGTAACTGAAGTGTTCAATGTTTAGTTTGAGTAACAATATATTGTGGTATCATGATAAGAACTCAGACTACCAAATATCTACATTTTAATGATTTAAAAGAAAAAGTTAATGTACATGAAGCATCTGTTTTCTTACTTGTATCCTTATCTTGATTTGGAGACATGCTAAACATGGCTCTGTAGCTTGCTGCTAAGGTGAATCAGGTCACCCAACAGTATCAGCCTCTCAATATCCCACTCACAAAGTCACTATTAATGTCTCCACTGTCCCCAAGATGGCTCATACGTCATGCTCATTTTGGAAAGAGTGCACATTTAAGTTCATTATCACCTTTGTATTACACCAGGGACCATTTCTCTCTTGCTGTTCTGATTTATGCTTTACTAATCTCCACAGAAGCCTGTAGTGTAGTACATGACTGGGATACAGGAGTGTCCTGTTATAAAACACTGCAGAGGAGCTTCTCCTCGGGGCGGGGGCTGTCTCCACACCTGCTGCCCTGAGGGGCCCTCTCAGATGGGCTCCAGACCTTCCGCAAATCGCTGGTTAAAATGACTCCCATCCACCGTGTGTGAAGACTGGTTTAGTTTCAAAGCAGTGCTGGTTTGTGGTCCTGCTCAGTGGCGGTGCCTGATTGTTCTGATCCACACTGAATCAGGTCTCATTTAATATAACCCATTCACATCGCAGGCTATCATTGGTTGATTCAGATTGCAGAGGTAGCCTAACTGTGTTGCAGTAGTTCCGGAAGATTTTGGTTAAACAATCACAGTTTAATGTGGCCTGGCAGTGATTTGGGCCGAGATTTCTTGTTTTTCTGTATGTAATTTGCACCAGGAAAACAGTCAGGAATAAAACTCCAGCTGGGATGAAAGGGAGGGGATTCATAATTCATAAGGTTGTAAATGCAGGCACACCGGCTAGGTGGTGTTATGTAATAAAATACAGCATAATGATATTTAGGAATATTTTATCACCTCTAATAGAAGCCAAGACGTTCTAATGAATTTAGAATGAATTGCTATACATGGCAAGTTGATGACATTATATCCTTATGCATGAGCCCTATTTCTCAATATCCATAAAGAAACTAAAATAACGATGTGCTGCTCTTTTGGGTGAGACAAGATGTCCATGTCTACCACTACATTTGCCAAATTTGTGGGGAGAGACAGAAACATACACGTGAAAGATGGAGGAAAGAGAGAGAGAGAGAGAGAGAGAGAGAGAGAGAGAGAGAGAGAGAGAGAGCAAAAGCACCCTGAGGAATAGAGAGAATATTCCTTTGTTCTTGTGCCGCACAGAAAAAGGCCACATCAATGAAGTTGACTGTTTCCAGAATAAATATAGGGGGGGAAAAACAAGGGGAAAGCACGGGGGTGATCCGTTTGGGATTCAGCAGGGGTCTTAGCCCTCTCCTCTACTCGACCATCCCTCCACTGAACACAAAGAGCATTATGCATGAAGCACATAGGGTCTGCGAGCACGCGCTCTGGCTGTCACCCCACTCCGCAACACAATGTCACCCAGCCATCCTTCCTGCCCCGCAGTACCGCACAGCACAAGAACGCATGTGGATCAATGATGGGTTAAGAGGTGATAATCTCCCCCGTCCTCCTAGCAGTCATTGAAGTGTGATTAGAGCCAGTCACCTCTGAGGTATGACAGCATTCTCTCTCTCTCTGTCTCTCTCTCTCTCTCTCTCACTCTCGCTCTCTCTTTTGAGGATTCAAACTATGCAGACAGTTTAAAGGGAGACAGGATGTGAGGTGTCGTTTCCTTTTGAAGTTTGAGGAAAGTGCTTTTGTCACATTTCTCAGACTACAGTAGTCTCTGGCTAGCTCAACCTTCTTCCTGTGAATGTTTCTGGAGCTGTATATACGGAAGGGCAAAGCTTTGTTGTAGCATAAGGAAATATTATTACAGCAGCAGTTAAATCAGAACAGACGCCAATGAGCGGATAACAACTACTGAAAAAGAGACGGGCACAAAGTAGTCAGAACATTTTCAAATCAGACATCGAGATCATGCAATTCGTCTTTGTTCGCTTGTTTTCTTACACCTTTCATCTCAATCTGAACAGTATTTTGCATTGTAGTATTATAGTATCAGTTATCCAAGTTCCCTGCTCATTGCTGAGTGAGTCCCTGTACATACTGTGTTTGACCCACCAGTCTTCGGTTGATTGTCTTGCTATGCGCATTTCCAGGTTATTCACTCGTGTACAGGAAGGAAGTTGCGTAAGGAATTGGATTTGCTGTGTACTTATATTAACCCCTAATCAATAGAACTAGTCATTGGATACTAGTTGGTATGTGTCTCATTTGAGCTTGCTATTAATAAGAAGTAGATTGTGCTTATGTGTCAGGGTTAATAAAGGCTTGAGGTCAGGAGAAAGAAAGCTCCAACTGTGATCTCTAGTCAGAGTGGTCATGTGATGGAAGCAGCGAAACTCTTTCTCTGAAGACTGTTGTAACATCATAACGTCCTGACTGTCACTATTTATGTTTACATTCCTGTGCCCTATAAAAGATGTCCGCTTTCAGAGGAGAGAGAGACATGATTGAGACCTAAGCCTTGCGTTGTCTTCATTTTTGGTGTCAGAGGTCTGGTTATTCTCTCCTAATCTGCAGATTGATAAATACTTATTAAATCCAGAATCCAACTGAATTTAGTCACTCTGTTCATGAAGAGACGGACAAAATACTTTCTTCAACAAAGGGCACCATCCACCTTGCTATAAACCTGCACCTGCCGGAAAACGTGTGCAGCGGGTTTCAATTTCTCCACGGGTTCTCAATAAACACCATATATCTTTGTAATACAGAGTCCCTATACAGATATTCAATAAACACCATACATCCTTCTAATGGATCTGCCAGGACAGAGCCTGCGAGATGGGTGAGGTTTCAGAGGGGAAACACGCATGTCACTTAGAATTCTGCCGCCTCCGCATCCAGGACTAGAGCCAGTTCAGACAAATATTGGTTTTGTGTCAAAAAGCCACTTGAAAGTTGGATGTGTTAATCTTCTTGCTAATGGCCTTGTGAAGGGCTCCTTAATATTCTCCCCCCAGTCTCTGGCTACAGAGTGTGTCTCCACAAGGTTAATTAGTAGAGTGTCCCCTGAGGTTTCCCCAAGTGATGTGGGCTTAAGATAGTGAAGGAGGTGCCTCTAGACAACACTGGCAAACAAGGTTAATAGGCCCACCAATAACTCTTTATATCTCTCACCATTCATCACCACGCAATGTGTGGCTTACTGTTCCTGAATGTGCTTTCGAGGTGTAAAGGTTAAGTCTCAGGGGACGGTTAATATAGACAATAGCTATGAGGGGGACATTTACAGCTGTCAAAGTCAAAGTCCTTCACCCGTGACGTTCTTTAGCAAACTGAACCTTGTACACTAGCTTCAATACCAATGTATAATGTATGCTATAGAACAGCTTTTTTTCTCGTAACGAGCACCGCACTCATTCTTCATTTCAAACTGACTGGTCTATTTCCCAAACATTCCCCGACCAGGGACGCAGCAACATGCATATCAAAGACATGACGCGCCGAGAAATATCAAAGGTCGTCACGTCTCAAATGACTTTGCATTCAATGTCCCACTTGAAATCTCACTCTTGAATAAAGCGTGTCTGCTTGGTCTAAAAGGAAGCCCAGCATAACCCATTACATCACAACCCCCGCTACCACCACTGGGATGTTGGTAGGCAATATCAAGGTTTACTACACTAATATCCCCCACATCGCATTCCTAACTGCTTTGATATGTTGACGTTTCCTTAGATGCACTGTAACCACATATCAAACCATCTGCATTTTACATTGTGGGGCGGCTGCAACATGGATCATGATAATCCAGATGGTGCAAAAATGGGGAAGCATTTGCTTCAAGCTTGACGTGCCCCTATCATGTTTACCATTTTGTCACTTAGCACCTGTCACTCTTGCTCTCTCTCTCTCTCTCTCTCTCTCTCTCTCTCTCTCTCCTCTCTCCCTCTCTCTCTTGGTTCTCTCTCGCTCTCTCTCGCTCTCCCTCTCTCTTGTTTGGCCGCTCCTGGAACATGGGGTGTTAGTCCCAGAGAGAAAAGGATAAGAGAGATCCTGCTGAGGTCACAGGCAGGGATGACGTTGTGTGTGGTGCAGGTTTGTGAGGGAATGAAAAGCAGAGGAGGAGCAGCTAAGACTCTTAAGTATGACCGGGTCCCCCTTTGGTGATGAAGGCAGCACAGCATGCGCTGAGGAGCATGAGAGAGAATTTGGCTTTCTGACTTTCTCATATGCACTTCTAAGCTGTTTCTCTGTCTCGGATGGCCTGGTGTGTGTCTCCCCGTGCTTGTTTGCGCAGCAGCGTGTGTGTGTGTGTCAAGGTAGCACACTTGGTATTGGTTTGTGGATTTCATGCTCCCGATAGCAGTTGGCCATGCTGAGTGTGTGTGTGTTAGTGTGTGTGTGTAATATATTAGAGCTGGAATGAAAACCAGCTCTTGAAGCATCACTTCAGATGTCACCCTTATACTTGTAATGTTGGGTTTGTCAGATGATTTTTACTTGTGACAAGAAAGCACACTTGGCACATCCACTGTCAAATAAGCTCCATGTCAACATCAGTCTGCTTCAGCACTCAGGGCATGGTTCCAGTTTTGCCCGCTTGTTAACATCCACTTCTATAGCTAATCTATCCAACAAAGCCCAAAAGGACATCTTTATGTATTCACTCTTTTGTGTGCCCGATATTTGAGCCTATTCTATTCAAGAGCATTACTGAGGAACCTGGAAGAGCAACACCAGATTTCAACTTACATGAAGAAGATCTATGGCCACACAAGTCTCCATCTATGGAAATGATCTCGTTCTACAGATGAACAGAGCGATCCCAGCTGAAAGAATATGGAACTGTGGAAGCCATGAGGGTCTGGGAAGCTCATCTCTGGGACATGTACGCACCGCTGCAGTATTGATTCACCCGTCCCACCCTTCACCAATGCATTCTCCCCCTGTTCTAGGGACAGTGACAGTAGGTACAATCATGTTCAAGAATGAAAACAAAGTCTGACAGAAACTTTGGGGAACCGGTCTCAACATTGGAGAGAGATAAAGAGGAGAGCTCAAGCTCATGACTGTGAGATTGTGATCACTAGAACGTAGGCCTGGCGCCTAAAAAAAAACAATGACTAATTATCTGTCTTCTGTCCTACAATATCAAAAGATTTGCTAAGCAGGATGACCGTGCACTCTGCTGTTCTTCTCACACAGGTCTTTATGATATCGCTCTCCCATTTTAATTTTCCCTTCAGGCAGCAGGTTTACTTTCCCTGTGACTAAGCTTCTGGATTCCCTGCCTGTTGACTCAGCAGTTAAGTGCATTAATTCCTCATCTCTCAGACTCATTTGGTATTCAGGCGGACAGAAAACAAGGCTTTCCTCTGGCTGCCTAATGCCACATAAATCTGTGAGCAAACACATTATAAAACATAGTGTGAAACTGTAGCTTTTACAGCACCATAACAATTCTGGCAGCCATTTTGAAACTCTTATGAAGTGCTTGGAGTGCATATACATATATTCATGAAAGCATCATGGCACAGCCAAGTCACTGAGACAACAACTGGCAAGCTGAATCCTTTCTCTTCTTCACAGAAACAGAGAATGGGCACAGTAGTGTGGAATTAATTTAATAAAATAGACCTATTTGCATCGACTGAGAGGAGACTGAGTGCATTCCTGTTGACCAGGTGAGTGAAAGCAGAGTCTTTTTCCCAAGAAACTGAGGCAGAGGACCCATAATCAGAGGGTTTCATGATGTCCAACTACAAAACGAAGTCAAGAGGGACGGAGGATTTTTGGCAGTCTCTCTCTCTTAAACCGTGCTGGTCAGCCGGCTGAGGTAATGACTTGGGTTGTCAATGTATCATTGAGTGCAAAATGGGGGACCAAAAAGTATGTATTATGTTTTAACCTGGGGGTCACTAAATGGGGTTAAAAGATGGATCAAATTGACAGTAAGATAAACTAAGAGTGAGATAAAGGGAGAGACAGCTCTGGGCAGGCCCAGAGTGTCAGCCCCACGCAGCGAGCCCTGTGGGTTGTTAGTGAAGCCCCCCACTGGTCTATAAGTGTGCGGGAGGGGGGAAAGCAGACCGCTCTGTCCTCTGGGAGCTGTGGCTCACAGTCTGCCGCACTCTCAGTGCTTAAAGCCTGCAGAGTGGAAACTGACTATGGATTATTGAGGGAAACCACAAAGCACTTCAGCTGCCCCCACATTCACACTCCCCTCATGGGAAGGAACACAAGGAGTGGGAGGGATGGGATGTGCAACATCATTATCACCCTCTCACAGTCAGAAGAAACACAGGTGGAACAGGAAAAGTGGGAGTTAGCGTGCTTTTATAAGATGGGGTGAGAAAATCTATTCAACGAAGACCAACTGAAACTTGTTGAATTGTGTGCTTTTTTCATGCTCTATTGTGGTCTTCACACCTAAATGAGGAATGTTGGATTGCATCAGTCAGGGGCATTGGTATTCTGACAGGTAGGTCCAGCCGAGTGAAAAGTAAAAACCTAAAGCCTAAAATGTGAATCACCTGTCAGTCACTCTAGTTGGGTTTGTCTGTTAAATTTCCATGAGCTAAGATCCCAATTTATAACAATGCACCAAGGCAAATGCGTAAATAAAAATTAATGGTCTCAAAAATGGTAAATTTGCATCATTACTTTGGTGTAACGTCATTAAGTCGTACCAAACATCCAACACCCAAAAGGATTTAATTTGCTACAACGGATGATTGACTATAAAAGCTCTGCCTTGCAAAGAGTGCATAAACATAGAATAAACATGAGGCCAACTCCTCCTTGCTTTCCATATTCGAATGGCGCACATTGACACATGTCAAATAGATTTCACTTCAGTGGACTTGTTTATTTGACCGAAACAGGGTGGCAGAAAACACACTCGTCTTGTGTTTTTATCAGCCTCTCCTCCTGCTTCTGCTCTCCTCTCTTCATCTGCTGACACTGATGATTTCTAACTGTGAGTGCTTCATCGCTCTCCCTCTCACAAGTGACATAATCACTGCTCTTTATGATCACTTTGCCCTATTTGCCCTTTGAAGATGGCATGTGTAATGAGGGCTCTGGAGACCTGGGTGAGTGGGTTATTTGGCCATTCAGTCAAGCTCACACATCCTAGGCGTTCGCTCATAGTGCCTCACAAGGTCACCGTGGGGATTGAACTGGATAAATGTGAGCAGATATCGGATTCACCAGTACTCATTCTTCAGGTTTTTCTGTCACAGTCAATTTATTTTCTTCTTCTATTAATTGAACCTACATTTGACAACAATTTCTAAAGGGAAATAGTTGTGCTGTGTGAGGAGGTATTTGCCACCGCTAGGTCTATACATTTATTTTGATTTATTTACTTTTTATTTGTTATAGAGGGACAGTTTACATTAATTGTCATTTTACAGATAAAATGTAAATGCACCCAATTATAGCCAAAAGGCTAGTTTCCATTGGTAGTCCCCCTGCATAAAGGTAGTCCCCTGTCCCCCTGCATAAACAATAAGAACGTTTTATTGTGCGGGACATACCTGGAACACGCCTGGAACGGAAACAGGAAGTGAGCAACTCCATCGACATCCCTTCTTCCGTCAGCCGACCTATGAGCTGCTTTCGTCATCAAGAACATGGCAGCATCCATGGCATCCCAGGCTGTACTGAGAGCACTGCGCGAAACCACCTCCAAACACGCACTATTTGACAAATTCAAGGTACAACCTCTTTTGTCGATAGACCGGTTTTGATTCGCATGTCACATCTGCTCGTTCTTGTTGTTTTGCGTTGGCTGTCATGGTCTCGCCGCGCAGCTTAAGGCTGTGTTAGCGTGCTAGCTTAGCATCATCTGCTTTGGTTTGACACAGATCAAAGTTAAACCGTGACGCAGCCACGTGGACCTTCAGATTCATGTATTTATAAAAGGGAAGTTAGTCTGCGCTCTGATTTCCTTATGAATAATTGTACTTTAAATTTTATACCTGTACTTGAATAAAACTTTGAGTAATAAAAGGGACAATGCACATTAGTCCATATGCCAGTTCTTAAAAGGCAACCTGGTAAAAACAATTTAAAAGCATAAAAGCATATTTCATGATTAAAATACTGTACGTACCTTAAATAAAATAAGAAATGGAGAAGAACAGTTACATCATCATCAGGGCCAGTAGGGCATGTTAAACCACCCATAATAATACACATTAAAAGGCTATCAGTACAATAGAGCTTGTCAACTCAGGAACAGTCTGCACACCCGTACTGTACTCTAGTCTCGTTTCTTTTTTTTCTTTCTAGGGTTGTTAGACAATGCATATGCACCTCGTCCTCTTGCTCAAGTTTAGCGAGCTGAATACAAAAGTATTGTAGCTGTCTTGCTGGCCTACTTCTTGATGCACAATCTGTTAGTCTAACTGGACTGTTACTGCAGCCATTAAGCTGGCACCAGTCTGCTGTACAGTGTGGTGACAGTTGAAAATGACTGTACTCAGTATTGCATGATTGGTAGATGTCATTGGACATAAATCTGGAAGCTATGAATGACAGGTGACTGTAGCCTTGTTCAGCCTAGCGTTTCATCTCTAGATAGCGTGGTCGTCATTTCAAGGACAAAAGGGTTGCATAGACAGTCACAGCAAGGCCAAGAGTGAAGTTTGGCTCATATTTCATCCACTGTTGCACAGTAGGTCTGCACAGACTCTGTAGTTCAGATAATGAAGGACGCCAACTTACTTAGTGACAAACAAGGGAGAGTCAATGTTCACGTTATTCAAGTAGGTCAATCATATACTTTTCCCTGTTAAAGTGCAGTCAGAAAACTCTTGAACCCCACTGAACAGATGGGTTTCAGCTTGCTGATAGTGGCCGTGAGGACAATTCACTGAGCGACTGAGTAAAGGTCAAAAGCTCACTGCGGCAGCTGAAACTACAATCCCATGCACTTTTTAAAAGCTTTTTCATTAGTCGGTTACATTGAAAGATCTTCAAGTTTGTTTATCCAAAGAAACATATTTTGTAAAGGTATGTTGCATAATCACAGACTACCATTTCAATTATGCGACATGGCAAACATGTCGGCAGTACTACTTGAACTTGTTGAATAATTGGCAGTAGAAAAGATCAGTATAATCTAGGGTTGTCTATCTGTTGATAGTCTAAACACACATTTTAGGCAAAAGTTAAACATTTCTGGTTGTAACAACTTACTTAAAAAAAGCATGCCTACTTACTTCTCAGTATCAGTTCTCAAGTAAGGAAAGCAACTAAGCAAGTACAATTTTTTTAATCAACATAATTAATGCAGTGCACTATGATCCCCTTGCGTAACACAATCACCTGCGGTCTGCATGGACCCTCTAGTATGGTAGTTAGTCCAGAGTGCTTACAAAGCATATTTCTTCATCTGGATGGTATAATGAGACTGTAGTTGCTAGGGACTAGCTTTTAGAGGGTTTGGATAATGAGAAAGCACACAGTGCCAAGTTATATTAGGTAATACACATTTTTCTTTAAAATATCTTCTCTGGAGTTTTTGTGGACATTTTAATCTAAAGAAGATGGATGCATAGTAGGCTGGTTAGCCTAAAGGTTAATCTGATGATATGAAACACATGTAGTGTATTATACATGTATTTTATGCAGGTTTAGTATTATAACTTAGTAATGCTTTTTCTTATGAATCATGTTTTATGTCTGCTCATGTGTTAAGGTTAGTGTTCAGCCAGTGTTTCTCAGGATCCATTAGCTCCTTGAAACCTCATGCCTCACTATAGTATTTCCACTTCATCTTCATGCTATCCTCAGGGCTGTCTGCCAAAACCTGGGTGTCTGCCACTACTACAAACTATTAATTGCTTTACTTAGTGACAAACTGCTTTGACTTTCATGCCCCTACTTTGCCCTCGGGGTGAACTGTAACAAAACCTCCAAAAGGGTTTAGCTTTTATCTTCTCAGGACAAAACACCTGCTTCTGATACCACCATCCCTTATTCATGTGCTTGTGGCTGCTTCTATATTCTTATTCTGTGGCATATTATCGTAGCCTAGTTTGGTTGACTGACTCACTGGTTTGTCAGCTCAACAGGGTATTTCTTTTGCTTCAATTTTGTCAATAGCAATGTGACAAATATTTCAGCTGAAATCTGTAGAGTTCTTGTCTGCACAGCGAGATAATCCTCTGGGCTGTGTTTTTTTTTTTTCCTTCTCACTGTCGTTACACCGCTGTACTGAATTTACGAATGTTTGCCGCGTCTTTGAAGGTGTCACAGCTCCGTGGCCCCATAGAGCTGCAGCCGTGCGTTGTGGTGAAGGAAGCGTGGGGGGGAACGTTATGGGGGTGGGGGATGCGGAGGTCTGCTCAATGAGACTCTGTCCTGAATATTTTACTGAAGGGGTGGAGGGCCTGTGCGCTGCGACAACTGCTGCTGGAACTTCAAACGGCCGGCAGCATCCCCATCTGTCTACAGCAAGAACACATTTCCATTTCCTCCCCGCAAGGGATACAGTAGACCAAGTTAGCTCTAACTGGATTTGAATATCGTTTCGCCAAGGTTAATAGTCCTTTCTGTAGCTTGTGAGAGATGTTTAGGGTTTTTCAATAATTTAGACCAGCCATAATCATTTAGAATATTTGGCTGCATGGAAAGTGAAGAAGCACTGACACGAATCTCGGTAATCCTCTTCATTTTTCTGATGTGTGAAGTATTGAGGATTATGAATTCAGTCAAAGACAGAAATGTGTTCAGTGAAAACAGAAAGGTAAAAAGGCTGTTTAGTTTTGGAATGTAGCTAGTTGGAGGCTACTACATTTACATTTAGTAGACACTTTTATCTACAGCTACTCACATCAACTACGGGGACATTCTCCCTAAACTAGTGTGACGGGGGAATGTGCCTTACCCAAGGACACAACGTCATGTTGGCATGGCTAGGATTCAAACTCGCAACCTTCTGATTACTAGCTGGAGTCCTTAACTGTTCAGCCACTTGACTCCCTATGGTTATGACTGCCATCAGTGCCTAGCAGTGACCCTTCTTCTCTCATCTCCACCCTAACTCTTATCCATCCTCTAGACTTGGCACCTATATAAGGTGATTCTGACGATTGTTTCTTATTAGCTATGCTAATTGCTAAGGTACTATCAGTCAGTGACTCAGCCAGGGTTTGTTTTCCTCTTAAGCCTGTCTGTTTGAGATTAGCCCCCACCCAGCCAAAGACTTGCCGACGATGCGAATCGCAGTGATCTAAATCCTTGTTCCATGCTCCAATGCTCCTGCCTCCCCCTTTTTAAGTTTCCCCACAGCCAAGCACCCAAAGACAGACGTCACCCCTCCCTCCTCCATGGCCTAATGGAGCCCCTTAGGTTCCCTGGATCTCCTCTGTCATGGACAGAGCTCAGGCATGACCTTGGCTTGTGCTCATAACCAACAAGAGATGTGGTCATTGTTGGGTCTTTTCATTTGTTTGACCGGAGGTACAGGCAGTGCGTTCATTCATCACCCGGCGCCATCTGTCCTATATAAATATGGAAATATCCAAATACATGGACTTCATGCAGGGTTGTAATATCCTTCAGTGCGTGGAGATTGTGTTTGCGAACTGTAACTCTGGTTTGGTGAGTTTTGCGTGGTGCTCCACCTGCTTTGATTTGGTTAGTTTGGGCCATGACATCAGCTGAGGACATTTGCTCCAGGGGGTGATGTAGGTCTGACTGTGACCATGGATTCCAGTCAGAAAGCCAGTCTACAGCAGTGGTTCCTAACCCTGGTTCTTGGGGAACGCGTGTTTTTCATGTTTTGGATGTTTCCCTGCTCCAACATATTCAAATGAATGGTCTTAAGTGGGCTTCTGACAGTCTTTTGAATCATGTGTGTTGGAGGCGGGGAACTTTGAAGACATGCAGGACAGGTGTTCCACTGAGGACCAGGGTTGGGGACCACA
Organism: Neosalanx taihuensis; assembly: GCA_030340665.1. Classification (NCBI taxonomy): domain Eukaryota; kingdom Metazoa; phylum Chordata; class Actinopteri; order Osmeriformes; family Salangidae; genus Neosalanx; species Neosalanx taihuensis. The sequence goes on from CM059289.1 coordinate 13,555,755, forward strand.
TATCTAGAGCTAGTGAAGAAGAGATGCCACACAGGGGAAGTGCCAAAAGCAAATTCAACTTAGGTCAAGTTTATAATGAAGCCATTCTCTGAGATGGGGTGGCAGCCTTTCAGGATCTCAGATGCCGTGTGAAGAAGTTTTGCAAACAACTTCCAAATACTTCATTAATTGAAAGAAGCAGCATGTCTGGTTCTGTCCGGAATCATTCCGGAACTTTAATTTGAATTACAACCTAAATGTTTGATGGTGCATACTATTGCTACTCTGGGTGTTGCATGCCTGTGGAGATTTACTGATGATTCACATTGGCTTGTTTGTGTTGCAAATTTAAATCAATTCTGCCTTTCTGCTTCCCATATCCTTAAGTGTGTGTGTCACCTCTATCACTGCTAACTATGCAACAGCTGTCTAATTACAATGCAGCCTATCTTTATGAGTCAGGACCAAGTAGCAAACGGCCTCCTCATTAGTGGAAAACATTTTACTGTAGTCAGGATGGCAATGATTTTTATCTCGGAGTGTGCCAGTCTATGATTCTGGCTGAGCTTGTGTAGGCCTAAGTGGATACGGATTAAAGTCCTCTTTAAACTCTGCCTGGATGGTTAGCTAAATGGAGGGAGAAAGAGGCATGAGTTCAGAACCTTGAATGGGAACAAATCAATTAGGTACAATCGGTGAACAGGCAATGTGTTAATTTCTTAAACATTTGATAATACCCCTTAAGGAGCAACCCGCTTAATTAACTCTGAGGCTGTTCGTCAGTGCTAATTAGGTGGAGTCGTTTCAAAGGGGTTATGGCCTGGCTATGACTAGTAATGAGGATTTTAACCCTCTGAGACATATGGGGACGGTACACTATTAAAAGCTATTCAGACTTCTCTTGAAGCTGACAGGTTTTTATGTAATTGGGGCAAAGTTCAGACCTACAGACAAGTTATCTAAAAAGGTGTTTGGTAAATATATAAAATAACCAAATGTGCTCCTTCTAGGCAAAGTGGAGAACAGCTGCTCAACTCACCTAGCTTCTAACACCGTTCTTAGTAGAAAAGTCACTCTGGAGGCATTGAGAGAGTAAAAGATCATTTCAAGCAACTACTTTCTAACAGAATACCTTGATTGTTGTCCAGTAATCTTCTCTCCCTCCTCTCAAAAGCAAGGCCTTGTTAATACAGGTTTGTGCGAAACCCTTGATGTGTACATCTTTACACAAGGATTTCCCTTGTTGGCTGGCTGTTTTTCAGATATTTGCGATGACTCGGAGGAATCAATTCTGTATTGAAGTAGCGAGTGTGTTCTCCCTCTGTGCTGCTAATGAAGCCTCTCTATGTCCAGCCTTTAAGACGTGCTAATGATGATGGCCTCTCTGATAAAAAGTCGAGTCATTCGACTTGGTTGGGGTGCACTGTAGGCTATCCATTCTTGGCTCTGCTGCTTTAATACAGCTCAATATGCAATAGGTGAAGGCATTTCTTATTCATTATATTACAAAAAGTTAAACCTAAGCATTTCATAAAATACCACCTCAAGATTTTGCATGTGAGGGATGAATGAGCGATGAACTTGGCCTCTGTCTCCATGAGGTATTGATTTTTCCGTCTTCTTACTAAGCTGTTTTGCATGGTTCCTTTACTTCATCTATCAATGCTGGCTTTTAAACAGGTCAGTGGAACTCTATGTGCTCTATCCTCCATAGGGTCAGAAAGAACACCCTTCGCTCAATAAAACCATGGTTTTATGTAGACGTATCTCCAGATTGTCCAGGCCTGCTTGACAAGGCCACCGTAGTTTGACATAGATAAGGTGATTGCTAGACTGATTGTTTGTTTGTGGTAGCAGTCTAAACCATGGCAGGAGCTTCTGTTTCTGAGCTGAACACAACTCTCTTGCTGGTCAGTCTTGTGTTAGCATCGCTGCCTGGGTCACTGGCTTAGTAGCAAAGCCACATTGCCCTAAAGTTCTGAGGCAGATTGGTGAAGGTGATAGTCTGCCTTGTAAAGCCTCTTCAGTAAACGAAGGCTTACGACTCTAATAAACGTCCCTGGGAATCAGAGAAGCCTATCGGAGTTAAATAAAATGGGGGGAGGCATTCTGACATTGAAGCCTTCTTTTTAATCATAAATCAAGCTCCTCCAGACTATCATTTGACTCCATAAACCTTGAAGGGGACAAACCGAAAGGTGGGTCTGTTTTCTGATGGTCACTTTGTCCAGCATTTCCATCCCGGCCGTGTTTGGTGGACAAACACTTTGACTGCTCATTGTGACATTGTGTGACCCTATCTCTCCCTAACTACAACATTCTGCGCATGCTAAGCCCTTGTGTGAGCCTCTTGAGAGCGGACCTGATGGTGCTTTTTTACCATGACTTTGCTGAAAGCCATATGGAGAAGGAGAGGACTCTAAACGCTGGGGGGAGGGGAGGGAGGGGCGGTAGGGAGCGTTCTTCAGCCGGTGCGTCAGGGACACTGATGGTGTGTGATGTAGCAGCTGCCCAAGCACTGACTGTCCTCTCCATGTCTTTGTGGACGACAGTGAGCGTTCTGCGGAGGGTGACCATGCGAAGAGACAGGCTTTACTCAGCGCTTTCAGCTTCTTTGACAATAGTTGAAGATTTTTACTTGTTTTTGTGTTTTTTTTAATCACTTTTGAGTGTAAGGACATACCTGAAGGGGCAATCTTTTGTTAAAATTCACTCACCACGCTGAATTACGGGTAATTTCAATGGTTGAATAAAGTGCTAAACTAAAAAAACCCTGTGCACTTGACTAAATTAGGCTTATTAATAATGATGAAGGTTCTTTTTAAAGCCAGCAAGCTTTGTTGGACTAGAAAAATATATTAGTGGCGTATGTGACGCAGCCTTAAACTAAAAATAAAAAAAGGTGTTTGCTATGAGCACTGCTGTGCTCTTAACATTCTGAGATGACAGATTTGACATTCAAATCCTTCTGCTCACTCCCGTTAAAAACAGGAATGATGAAATGCTTCGGCATCTTCACGCCCCATCTGGAACACAGCAGCAAAGTCGTTGCCTGTACACAGGACAGAATACTAAAACTTTCCCTCAAAACATTTGGAATTGGGTTTCAAATCTAACTGGGAGTGTTTGTGATGGGTACTGTCCTGTATGGAGAGTCCTATCTGAGGCTGAGGCAAGGCTGAGGACAGCGGACCTTCTTAGTTCTGTGATATGTCTGGTAACATTGGGTATGATCCCCATTTAGTGCACAAATCGTCATTAAATGTGTGGCGTTGTTGTTGTTGTTTGTTCTCATTGGTAATGAAGCTCATTTAAAGTTTTCATGTGAGAGGGGAGATGGGTTCACTGATGCACATCTTCAGAGGTTAAGTCTTCCAGTTGTAATTTCCAGGAGCAGAGTTATTGCCTTTTATGTTTTATGACTCTGCCGCAGAGGAACATTCTCAGAATGAATGAGACTTGCTCCCTGTGCTCTCTCTCTTGTCACGCCACTTAATGAAGAATCTAGCGCAGTTCTCCCTCCCTCCCTCTCTAAATTCTTCCATCAAACCCCCCCTCCTTCCCTCCTTTCCTCTCTTCCTCCCTCAATCCATCCCTCAATCTCTCCCTCCCTCAAACCATCCCTCAATCTCTCCCTCCTTCCTGTTCGTAAACTGTATGTACTGCCTGTGTGTATTTATGGCTGTCCCCTGTGCAAGGAGCCCTGTTGCCCATGTATGGCAGCCAGCCGGCTGCAGACTGGTATTTAACGGTTCTGGCTAGGTTGCCTCCTGAGCGCTGATGAAGATAATTACTGTGGAGTGAAAGTCCCAGGGGACAGCAGCTGCCTGCCTGCCACCATTTACTCCCGTCTCCTGGGGCATGCCTGCAGCACATCCCTTCGCTGGCCCTACCTCACATAACTTAAGACTCGCACAACTTCCCTGCTACCGAGGCCGTCTGCCGCTCAGCTACGATCCAAGGACTCCGTACATTGGTCGATTCCTAAAGCTGTTGTGATTGGTTGATTCCTAAAGCTGTTGTGATTGGTCGATTCCTAAAGCTGTTCTGATTGGTCGATTCCTAAAGCTTTTCTGATTGGTCGATTCTTTCGGCTCTTTTCATTGGTCGATTCCTAAAACTGTTGTGATTGGTCAATTCCTAAAGCTTTTCTGATTGGTCGATTCCTAAAGCTCTTTTCATTGGTCGATTCCTAAAGCTTTTCTGATTGGTCGATTCCTAAAGCTCTTTTCATTGGTCTATTCCTAAAGCTTTTCTGATTGGTCGATTCCTAAAGCTCTTTTCATTGGTCGATTCCTAAAGCTGTTTTGATTGGTTGATTCCTAAAGCTGTTGTGATTGGTCGATTCCTAAAGCTGTTCTGATTGGTCGATTCCTAAAGCTTTTCTGATTGGTCGATTCCTAAAGCTCTTTTCATTGGTCGATTCCTAAAGATGTTTTGATTGGTTGATTCCTAAAGCTGTTGTGATTGGTCGATTCCTAAAGCTGTTCTGATTGGTCGATTCCTAAAGCTCTTTTCATTGGTCGATTCCTAAAGCTTTTCTGATTGGTCGATTCCTAAAGCTCTTTTCATTGGTCGATTCCTAAAGCTGTTTTGATTGGTCGATTCCTAAAGCTGTTGTGATTGGTCGATTCCTAAAGCTGTTCTGATTGGTCGATTCCTAAAGCTTTTGTGATTGGTCGATTCCTAAAGCTCTTTTCATTGGTCGATTCCTAAAGCTTTTCTGATTGGTCGATTCCTAAAACTGTTGTGATTGGTCGATTCCTAAAGCTTTTCTGATTGGTCGATTCCTAAAGCTCTTTTCATTGGTCGATTCCTAAAGCTTTTCTGATTGGTCGATTCCTAAACCTATTCTGATTGGTTGATTCCTAAAGCTTTTCTGATTGGTCGATTCCTAAAACTGTTGTGATTGGTTGATTCCTAAAGCTTTTGTGATTGGTCGATTCCTAAAGCTCTTTTCATTGGTCGATTCCTAAAGCTCTTTTCATTGGTCGATTCCTAAATCTTTTCTGATTGGTCGATTCCTAAAACTGTTGTGATTGGTCGATTCCTAAAGCTCTTTTCATTGGTCGATTCCTAAAGCTTTTCTGATTGGTCGATTCCTAAAGCTCTTTTCATTGGTCGATTCCTAAAGCTCTTTTCATTGGTCGATTCCTAAGTCTTTTCTGATTGGTCGATTCCTAAGTCTTTTCTGATTGGTCGATTCATCAACCAATGAAAAGAGCTTTAGGAATCAACCAATCAGAATAGGTTTAGGAATCGACCAATCAGAAAAGCTTTAGGAATCGACCAATCAGAAAAGCTTTAGGAATCAACCAATCAGAATAGGTTTAGGAATCGACCAATCAGAAAAGCTTTAGGAATCGACCAATCACAACAGCTTTAGGAATCGACCAATCAGAAAAGATTTAGGAATCGACCAATGAAAAGAGCTTTAGGAATCGACCAATGAAAAGAGCTTTAGGAATCGATCAATGAAAAGAGCTTTAGGAATCGACCAATGAAAAGAGCTTTAGGAATCGACCAATCAGAAAAGCTTTAGGAATCAACCAATCAGAATAGGTTTAGGAATCGACCAATCAGAAAAGCTTTAGGAATCGACCAATGAAAAGAGCTTTAGGAATCAACCAATCACAACAGCTTTAGGAATCGACCAATCACAACAGCTTTAGGAATCAACCAATCAGAATAGGTTTAGGAATCAACCAATCAGAATAGGTTTAGGAATCGACCAATCACAACAGCTTTAGGAATCGACCAATCAGAAAAGCTTTAGGAATCGACCAATGAAAAGAGCTTTAGGAATCGACCAATCAGAATAGGTTTAGGAATCAACCAATCAGAATAGGTTTAGGAATCGACCAATCACAACAGCTTTAGGAATCGACCAATCAGAAAAGCTTTAGGAATCGACCAATGAAAAGAGCTTTAGGAATCGACCAATCAGAATAGGTTTAGGAATCGACCAATCAGAAAAGCTTTAGGAATCGACCAATGAAAAGAGCTTTAGGAATCGACCAATCACAACAGTTTTAGGAATCGACCAATGAAAAGAGCTTTAGGAATCGACCAATCACAACAGTTTTAGGAATCGACCAATCAGAAAAGCTTTAGGAATCGACCAATCAGAAAAGCTTTAGGAATCGACCAATGAAAAGAGCTTTAGGAATCAACCAATCACAACAGCTTTAGGAATCGACCAATCACAACAGCTTTAGGAATCGACCAATGAAAAGAGCTTTAGGAATCGACCAATCAGAAAAGCTTTAGGAATCGACCAATCAGAAAAGCTTTAGGAATCGACCAATCAGAAAAGCTTTAGGAATCGACCAATGAAAAGAGCTTTAGGAATCGACCAATCAGAATAGGTTTAGGAATCGACCAATCAGAAAAGCTTTAGGAATCGACCAATGAAAAGAGCTTTAGGAATCGTCCAATCACAACAGTTTTAGGAATCGACCAATCAGAAAAGCTTTAGGAATCAACCAATCAGAATAGGTTTAGGAATCGACCAATCAGAAAAGCTTTAGGAATCGACCAATCACAACAGCTTTAGGAATCGACCAATCAGAAAAGATTTAGGAATCGACCAATGAAAAGAGCTTTAGGAATCGACCAATGAAAAGAGCTTTAGGAATCGACCAATGAAAAGAGCTTTAGGAATCGACCAATCAGAAAAGCTTTAGGAATCAACCAATCAGAATAGGTTTAGGAATCGACCAATCAGAAAAGCTTTAGGAATCGACCAATGAAAAGAGCTTTAGGAATCAACCAATCACAACAGCTTTAGGAATCGACCAATCAGAAAAGACTTAGGAATCGACCAATGAAAAGAGCTTTAGGAATCGACCAATGAAAAGAGCTTTAGGAATCGACCAATCACAACAGTTTTAGGAATCGACCAATCAGAAAAGCTTTAGGAATCAACCAATCAGAATAGGTTTAGGAATCGACCAATGAAAAGAGCTTTAGGAATCGACCAATCACAACAGTTTTAGGAATCGACCAATCAGAAAAGATTTAGGAATCGACCAATGAAAAGAGCTTTAGGAATCGACCAATGAAAAGAGCTTTAGGAATCGACCAATCAGAAAAGCTTTAGGAATCGACCAATCAGAAAAGCTTTAGGAATCGATCAATGAAAAGAGCTTTAGGGATCGACCAATGACAAGAGCTTTAGGAATCGACCAATCAGAAAAGCTTTAGGAATCGACCAATGAAAAGAGCTTTAGGAATCGACCAATCAGAAAAGCTTTAGGAATCGACCAATGAAAAGAGCTTTAGGAATCGACCAATCAGAAAAGCTTTAGGAATCGACCAATGAAAAGAGCTTTAGGAATCAACCAATCACAACAGCTTTAGGAATCGACCAATCAGAAAAGCTTTAGGAATCGACCAATGAAAAGAGCTTTAGGAATCGACCAATCGCAACAGTTTTAGGAATCGACCAATGAAAAGAGCTTTAGGAATCGACCAATCAGAAAAGCTTTAGGAATCGACCAATCACAACAGCTTTAGGAATCGACCAATCAGAACAGCTTTAGGAATCGACCAATCAGAAAAGCTTTAGGAATCGACCAATCAGTTTTTACAAAGTTGTTACACTGTTATTATGTTGTTATTACACTTTATACCAGTTATTACTACATTGTTACACTGTTATTGCATTGTTATTACACTTTTTACCAGTTATTACCACATTGTTACATTGTTATTATTTGTTTGAATAGTTTCAGCTGTGGTGAGTGGTCCGATGACTTTTACAGTCATGAATCCTGATGTGTCAGCAAGGCCAAATCAGGGTTATTTTGTTTTTGTTACTCACTGAACCTGGAAATGAGCTTGTAAAACACTTTTGTTTGTTGTTAATACTTTGTGTTAAATTCAGAAGGAATCAAACCATGATATTTTGGCTCGAGGACAAGCTCCCATTGGCTATTTTTTATCCCCCAAATGAGATATGAGATGAATGTCTCTTTCGTGCCGACGATCCTCGGCCTTCTGCTTTGTCTAGTCAGTCTATCTGCATTTGTGAACTGAGATGAGCAGGAGAATAAGCAATATCCTGAGCACACTACAGTGGGAACCATCTGCTTATTTCGTTTTTGTTGGACATCAATAATGAAGCAAACGTAGGCCAGCGTGGCCAGGAAAGTCAGCGTTGTCCTCTGTGCAGACGTGCCGCCTGCGATAGCCTACGATAGCCTGCTTCAGTCTAGCAGTGCATGACGCGTCGCTATCACCTCAGTGAGCCCAGAATGCATTTTGCAGGTAAGTGCAAGCAGAGAGCCTTTAGCCGTCCCTGCGTGCATGTGGCCGCGGCGACACAGAAGGCTGGCTGAGCAGGGCTGTGAACGGGCTGGCTAATCCAGACGCTGCCTGGGAGCGTGTGACAGCTGGAAGAACCGTGTCCGGGTCTCTGCTCTCTGTTCTAAAGTGCTGGGGGTGTCTCACTCTTCTATTGTTTGGCCCAAGGTAACTGTCAGCGCCTGAAGGGATGCCTCTAGCCCCATTTCCCATTTACAGGCTGTTATCCCCCCCCCCCCCCCCCCCCCCCAGCTTTTCCCCTTCTCATCTCTCCTCCCCTTTCCATCTCTTCGCGCGCTTCCTGACAGAGTATAATTTTTATAAGTGTATGCCGCCACTTCTTCTGCAGCTCTTTAGCAGGTACGGCTGGGTAATCTGGTCTGGAGCTTCAACGTTAAGGAGCATTAACTTCCCGTCCCTCCCGCACCGTGGCAGGGCTGTCAGTTCAGATTAATGTGGACTCGCCACCGCCCTGCACTGGGGAATGACTAATTGCTTTCTGAAGAATGCTCCATTTAGGGAAGCCCAAATATCTTGACATTGGTGGTTGGTGTTTCAGGATTGCCTTTGAAACAGGCAGGTTAGGAGCCTTCCTTGCGGCCTGGGCTGGTGACGTTCTACCTGTCAGTCAAGTGCCACATCATAGGGGCCGCTTGCACTCTGTACAAGCGGATTGAGGCGTGGCATTGACAGGGACTTGCACAGTAGCCCAGAGATGACCCCTGACTGGTCCAATAGGGACGCGGAACAGAGGAACTTGTTCTCGCTTGCCTTTCCGAGCTGTAAGGACGTGTTCTGCTAAAGTGAAGTGGACAAGTGGGCTCAGGGAGCAGTGGGGGGGGGGGGGTGCTGTGGTGCAGTTCAAGGAGAACAGACTGACGCACGCGCACAAAATAACACTCAATCACACATCACACGCACAGACGCCCCGCGCACAGCACAACCCGCTGAACCCACCTTCAAAACACCCATTTGCAATCCTCAGCGGGAACGTTCAAGGGTTTTTTTTTTGGGGGGGGGGGTGGGTTCCCCAACGAGGTCAAGTCTCCTGTCGTCGTAAAGTCTTAGGCGCTGCTCAGGAGGAGAGCGGGAAGCGTTTCAGTGGAAGCCGTGCTGAAGACGTTCTTTTTAAATGCTTAATGTGTGGGGCTATTTTAATTTTCCGCCCTGCCGATGAACTCCTCCCGACTCTCGGAAGGTCTGCAGGTTAGAAGCGTTGCCTGGTGCGACACACCGTTTAAAATGTTCTTTGTTCCACACCGACAATAGGAAGGATTCAAGCCAAACAACGTGAATCACTGATGGTCTTCATTACTGTATTCACTAGTGCGGGTAAGAGGTCAGGTCTGTGCCAACAGGCGCTCTTCTTTCCGAGAAAGCAAGCCATTTTGGTTCTAATGAAGTCTGTAGTGCTGAGTGGGCTGGAGGGGCCTGTTAAGAGGAGAGCATGCCAAACAGACTGCCAGCATGGAGGGCTAGACTGTTTATAACATGAGTTGTGGAATTACCCCACAATGCATCCTACTGTGCGTTGAAGCATCTGATATACCCTAGCCTTCCTGCTCACAAGGAGTACTTCCTTTTAACAAAGAACTACATCACTGGAGGACTGGCATGGATGTAGGCGCAACGTATCACTGGTTTATCTCTAATTCATGGCTCGCTGCCATGCGTGCATTTCTTATGGAAGGTTCCTACATGCGGGGGGTTTTACTTGGTGGGGTTACACAGGGATGCAGTTCCCAGTTCCTTGATGACAATGACCTGCGCTACATTTTCCCTCCTTCCCTCCCCTCCTTCCCCTCTTATCCCTTATCTCTTCATGCATGATGGAGAACCTCTCCGCTTTGGTTTGAAAGGCACGTTGTGGCCTTGTCAAGACCCAGGCACCCCCAAGTCAGACACCGCAGCCCCCCCTCCTCCTCTTCCTCCTCCTCCTCCATCTCTTCTCTTCCTCCCCCCTGTCCCCCTTCTCATGTCACCATTCATATTTAAAAAGGGGGGGACGTCTGCAACAGGACTCGTCAGAACAGTTCCTCAGTCTTAGTTGCACTTGAAGACGTTTGCCTTTATTATTCATGGTGTGTGTGCATGCGGGGGGGGGGGGGGGATTTGAGTGGGATTAAGGTTGCTGGTGTCACACACAGGCGCTTAAATGTGGCAGTGTCGTGGCGAGTAACTACAATTCCTTTTAATTGACACAAACGAGTCCTCAAGTCCTAAGGAATGATATGTGGCACGGCGCCGAAGCCCGCTTAACCTTCTGAGGACGCGTCACCAGAGAACCGGTCCAGCCAAGACGTCTCCAGCCTATCGAAATCAGACACAATTAAGAAAGACTGCACCTCAGGAGATGAGAACGGAGGAGAACCGTCTGCCTAATTCTTTTTACCGTTCAGACTATTCCCTCGTCTGCGGCGCGTTCCTACATCACAAGTATTTCACCTCAAAGGCTTTGTAATCTTTTGACAGATGAGCAACGACACAGACCCACTTTTTTTCCCCCCTTTCCCCCATTTGTTCTTCATCTCGAGTGATGGCGAAGGGAGGGGGGGGGGAACCAACCTTGAGCCTGGCTGTTTACTTAGCGTTCCCCCGCTTCTTTTATGGTGATAGCTTTGTTTTCCTTAACGATGTCAGTGTGCGCCGCGAACGCCTCGCTCCAGAGGTAATAGGCCCACCTGACTGCACAGGGAGAGGCAAGCCTTAACACAGGCGCGGCGCATTAAAACCAAAATGTCTTTTTAATAGCGGCAACAGCTGGAGCTGACGGCCGCCGTGTCCGCTGCCTGAGCAAACGGCTTTAAAGAAGCCTGCTGTAGGCCCGTCTGACTGGAGCTCATTACCGGAGAAGGAGAGTGTGGAGGAGAACGGAATGAAGTTGGAGAGCGACTGACCGAAATGGAGCTCGTCCTGACAGCTTTTATTTAGGTCCAGGTTCTACCAGATGCAGTTCCTCGACCCTGAAATTCCCCCAACACAAGCTCTATCCCCTGTTGACTCCCCGGTTATCTAACTTGTTTGGTTTCCCACAATGTACGCTTCATAATCTGACTACAGTGTTCGCCCCCGTCTCGTTATTATGATCAGTGACCGATGCTCTTTTGTAAAGCTCTCTTTCGGAAGTCGCTTTGGATAAAAGCTTCTGCAAAATCAGTGGTCCCCCAACTCTGGTCCTCAGGGCCCCTACTGTCCTGCATGATTTAGACGTGTCCTCCTTCCCACACACCTGATTCCAATAAAGGGCCATTAACAAGCTTTTGCTGAGCTTCAAAATGACCTATTCATTTGAATCAGGTGTGTTGGAGCAGGGAAACATCTAAAACATGCAGGACAGTGGGCCCTTGAGGACCAGGGATGGGGGACCACTGTGCTAAATGTAATGTAAATTACCTTTTCGGGGTCTTTTGTCTAACCCCCCCCCCTTGCTTCCTCCAGTGTGCGAGGGTGAGCTCCAGAAGATGGCTCAACCTACAGGAGTACCAGAGCAAGAAGCTGATGCAGGAGAACGGGGTGACGGTGCAGCGCTTCTACGTGGCCGACACCCCCTCCGAGGCCCTGGACGCCGCCAAGAGGCTGAGTGAGTACCCAGTAGCCCTAACCCTAACCCCCCCCCATGTGAGCGCGCTCACTAGATGAGACTTGTTTATAGCTGATGTGCTGCCTCCAGTTGCTGCAGTCGTAACACTGCTCCGCCCCCCACATAACGACGGGGCGGAGCCTAATCCTGACTGAAAGTGGAATCCAGGTTTTTTTATGGTTTGTTTGGGGAGGGGGAGGGGTCTTGTGGTCGTGCGTATCGAAGTACTCATCAGTCCGCCCCAACCGCATGACTGTGTTTCACCGGCCTTCGTTTTCACTTGCCCTCTGCGTCTGTCCGTCCGTTCCCCCCCCCTCCCCCGCTCCCTGTGATGTCATCGCAGCCGTGCTCGTGTGCGCACATACACAGTACCCGCCCGCCCGCACACGGTAATCCTTGTGTACCAACACGCACCTCACCGTGCCTTATATTTTATTCAGCGCTCTCACAGAGACCCGCTCTTCCTGGCGGAATCGTTCTCGTCTCCCGATGAGATGCTGGGTTCTGAGGGGCTGTCGGCTGGGGGTTGCGCTCGGCGGCGGCCTGGCCGAGATGCTGGCCGAGATAAGATGAAAAGGATGGGGGGGTGGGGGGGTGGGGTCTTCCACAGACCTCCTCTCCCAGCAGCTTTTCTTTTGCCCTAAAATCTTCCTGTCCGCACGAGTTCGCAAAACAGGACTTGCTGTCCTGTTGTGGAAATGTGTCTGTGTGTGTGGCAAAGTTCATAGCCGCTGATTGCCCAGTATGAAACTGCTGATTGCTCAGTATGATAGCGAGAGGCCCTGACGATGCTGTATTTGTCCATGCCTGTTTGGCTTCCTAAATCCAGTCATGTTCGAGAGAGACAGGGGGGGGGGGGGGGGGGGGGGGGGGGGCTAGAGAGAGGGGAAGAGGATTGTCGCTTTTTAAAATGTCATCGCGAGGCAACGCGGAGCTGCCCTGTGGCTCCCTGTAGGGGCGGGAGCGAGGCAGGGGCGAGGCAGGAGAGAGGCAGACTGACTGAGGCTGAGAGCTCCGTCTGGAACGCCTCTGGAGAGAACCAAGGCTGATGCCGCTCCGCGGGGGAGGTGGAGGTGACCAAGCGAGACTCAAATGGATTTATGTGCAAGGCTGATATACCACTGCGATCCCTCCGTCCCTTCCACACACACACTCACGCACACATACTTCCTCTGCTGGGCTCAGTTAACCATGAAGCAGTGAATCTGACAGCTCAATTGGATCTGGGGGTTGTCCAGGTTCATTCTACACACCATCACAGCTGAGCAGAGCCTCCAAGTAGAGGCTGATTGATTAGACCATTAACACTCGGGGAAAGTAACTTTGAGGGGCTTTTTTAAATATCTGAAGCATCAACTGGCTTCAATCAAGCCCTCTGTCTTTTGTTTGGTGCCTGCTTCTACTGCATTACAGAGTAATATCATCACAGATGGCCGATTCCTAACTAGCCAATCTCTCATATAAAATGGAGCCACTTAGTGGCCCCCATACTGGGATTGTTGGATGCCAGACGCTTAAAAGGCCTGTTTGTTTGTCTGTGTGACGGACAGACAGCTTCTCGCCTGCTCCCAGCTAATGACCCAGTGACACCTGTCCAGTGCCGTCTGTGTGTGCAGGGAGAACGGAGGCTTCCCAGCACCCCCTGCTCGGCCCGAGTATGGAGCTCCTTAACTGTCCCACTGAGCGTGTGGCTCACTTTCTCATTCACTCTCTCTTTCTCTCTGTGTGTCTCTGACTCTCTCTGTGTCTCTGACTCTGTGTCTCTGACTGTTTGTGTCTCTGACTCTCTCTCTCTTTCTCTCTTTCTCTCTGTGTCTCTGACTCTGTGTCTCTGACTGTTTGTGTCTCTGACTCTCTTTCTCTCTTTCTCTCTCTGTGTCTCTGACTCTCTGTGTCTCTGACTCTCTCTCTCTTTCTCTCTCTGTGTCTCTGACTCTCTGTGTCTCTGACTCTCTCTCTCTTTCGCTCTCTGTGTCTCTGACTCTCTCTCTCTTTCTCTGTCTCTCGCTCTGTGTCTCTGAGTCTCTCTCTCTTTGTGTGTCTGTCTCTCTCTGTGTCTCTGACTCTCTGTGTCTCTGACTCTGAGTCTCTCTCTCTCTTTGTGTGTCTGCCTCTCTCTGTGTCTCTGTCTCTCTCTCTGTGTCTCTGTCTCTGAGTCTCTCTCTCTTTGTGTGTCTGTCTCTCTCTCTGTGTCTCTGACTCTGTGTCTCTGACTCTCTGTGTCTCTGACTCTCTCTTTCTCTCTCGGTGTCTCTGACTCTCTCTCTCACTCTCTGTCTCTCTCTCTCCCTCAAACCTTTGAGGCTTCACCTCACCATCTCCCATTCAGAGTTTGAGCGGCTTCACGTCGTCCAGGACACGCCTCCTGATTGGAAAATAAAGTGCAAACTTTCACAGGTTCCGGTAAGTGTCTCGATAAATCAGACAGAAGCGTCTTTCGTGACACGGTAAATATGACACCTCATTCAGCAACGCATCACCTGGAGATGTTTGTCATTTGAAAGCCTGTTTGGCTCATGTTGCCATATGAATATGAAAGAGAGTGTCATCTTTTGGCAGCTTCAATAGACGGGATGCCTTATCGATAATGAAATACAGTTGCCACTCTATGGAAGGCTGAGCTATCATTTCCCTCGACTGGAAATGTGTTTTCCAACAGGCTACATTCAAAAGCTGCACAGTGTTGGATATCTTGCCTCTTTTTTGTTGTTGTTGATTTAATCATCCGTCAGGCAATAAATATAGATTTATGTGAGCATACCCCCTTTTCTTGATCTACACACACACACACACACGCACGCACACCTGTTTCCGACAGCCAATGAGCATGTGATTAAACAGGCCACTTTTATATACCTGCCCAGTTGACAGATGCATCATTGAGTAAATCTTGATGGATTTCCCTTCAGAATTGTAAATAAAGCTAGTTTTGCCACGTCATGTGCTGATTGGCTCCAGTCCCCAGTGCAGTGATCATGAACCAGAGATTGTGTGACATGTGTTATTTCGATCTAACCGACCCCACATTATTTAATGAATGAGACATGTTTGCACTCGGTTTCATTGTGGGGAAAACTGCAGCCAAATCCAGTGTTCCCACCAAACATGAAGCGTTCAAGACACGTACAGTCAATGCAAACGCACGCTTTGGATAAAAGCATCTGCTAAGTGAACAAATGTCAATGCAAACATTGAAGATTCAAGCGAAATCACTTTCTAGATCCTGAGCCCTCCAACCTTCTGTGTCTCTCCATCTTTCTGCTTTCACTCTCTCTTTCTGTCAGCGTACTTCTCCTTCTCTGTCTTTCATCTCACCCCTCCCCACTTCTCCTAACAGTTTCACTTTCCGGATTATTCTAAACAGGCAGAGGGGTAGAATCACAATTAACAGAGGTAGGAATCTATTAATTCATTTTCACAGGTCTATGAATATTCAGTGTAAACACACTAGGTTTATGCATGGCAGGTAAGTCTCATGTGTGCTTATTAGAAGGGTGCTCAGTATGATATTTTTGTGCGTAACCTCCGAGTGAGAGTGAGCAGCTAAATCTTTGATGAGGCAGGTATGGTGTGTACACACTTCAAACCACTCAGCTGTTGGTGTGGGGATGCAGTTGTCTGGTATAGTTACTTGACTCCTCTCTGTTGTCTCACAGCAGGAAACGTCTTGTGTTCTTGCCGAAAGGGAAAGATCACTGTGCAGCACAGTAAGGTTTGCATCGGACCTCGCACAAGGGGCGAGGTCCAGTTAACACGGTTTCCATGTTGTCGTACAGATACATCCTCCCCGCGTTAAAAGAATGAAAAGGTTCTGCCTGACCCCAGGGTAGTTCCCAGTGTTCTAGAAGCCTCCGTTTCCCGAGGTTGATTAATCTGAAAGCCTCTCAAAAAGATTTCCGGAAACACCTTCAAGTACCCTTTTTTTTCAGGGTAGTGTAAAGCTTCGGACGCACAATGCATCAGTCAACCTTACCAAACTAATGTTGACTTTTTGAACCAATGGTTTATTGGGATCTTAGACCCTTGGGGGGCAGTGATGATATTTCTTGAAATGCTGTATAAGACAAAACAAAATGCAGCCTGGCTGGCTGACTGGCGTACGGAGCACGGTTTCCACCCTGGGCCAGTCTGGGGCTGTCGTGTGACATCAGCTGGAGTGGACCATATGCTCGTCTTTTCGACCCCGGCGCTCGGTGGAGCCTGCACCATCTGTCACCTCCCTTCAGCAGCAGCAGCAACACCTCGTCCATGCCACCCTGCACTCGCAGACCCTCCTCAGCCACGCGTGACGCTCCCGTAATCACATCCCTGTTGGTCCGTGTTCAACACGTCTGTACAAACCACCGCCATGTTCTCCCTGCATTAAATCTATTTTTTAACGCCCTTGTTTTGGCGGAGGAAGGCAAAGTCTTTGAAGGCATCTAGCTACCATGTAGACGGTGTCTGGTGTCAGACGCTCGGTCCCTCTTGTTTGCTCAGTCGAGAGATAAAAGAGTTTTTCGATCTGATAACTTCTCACGTTTTTGTGTGTGTTTTTTTCTTCAGCGACAGTACGTAGAGAACATGTGCCGTTAGGCTTAACTTGGCAATCCAACTGCGTATGTTTGCGTGAATCCTGGTGTGTTTGTTTTCCGTCTTTTGTTTGCCAATGAATATTCCATTTGGTCCCAGCTTGTGTACTTGGGTATCCATGTTTTTGTTCGGCCGAAACACACGCAATCTTTCATAAAGCTTGCAGCTGCAGCCAGCAACGATAACCAAACACACCCAGGCCTCTGAGTCTTAATAGCATGTGTTTGAGGGAAAGGCAAAGCACCATCTCGCAGCTAATACAAAAATGTGCAACTTTATGGATCATAAAAGGAGCCTAATTACCAGCTCTGATTTGTTGTTTCTGCGGTAGAACAATTGGAATGTCTCTCAAATGATTGTGTAAATCCATTTAGTGGAGTTGAGTTGAGTTTCAGGGACCTCACAAATCAAAATGTAATTTCAGCGCGCTGACGTCTGGATGGTATTGATATCGCGGGTGGCACATTACCGTCACTCACACTTTTTGTCCACTGCTTTGCCGTTGCACCGTAGCCCTTGTTAAGCCAGAAGGAATGGCACCATTATATTAGTAATGTTGGCTCTAAATTGCATGTTTTTATTAGAGCTATTCTATGCTCCATTGAGTAGTACATTTGTAAGGAGGATTACAATGTTTTATTTAAATCTCCTCCTCTCTGCAGTGCATTTGGTCCTTTTTTAAAGTTTGAACAGCTGGCCTGTTGCGCCCAGTAAGACCCAGCCTGGTTCAGTTTCTCTTCTACCAAGACATTTCTGCTGGTAATGGCACAGGCTGATCTGGAACCATGCCTGGGTCGTTTCCTGCAGCTCCAGAAACACAGTGGATGGACCAGAGGAGTTGAGCCCCTCTTCTGTGAGTTTCTCGCACCACAAAGTGTCAGACCTCCAACTGTCCCATTCGGGAGAAGTTCGGAAAACGAAAGCAGCAAGACTATCCCCCTCATCCTTCAGGGTGGGCCAAGTTCCCTCCGCCGCCACCCGCATCTTCCCGCCAACACTGCCTCGCTCTTCCCACCACTTCAAGCATTGAGAAGCCCACTTTCATCTCTCCTCATCCAGAAAACAAGCCAAGGCCTCCTCAGAGAAGTGCTGACAGTGGTAGTTAGCTGTGAGAGGCGCCCAAGTGTTGGCTCACTCAGGACCACTCCTCGTCTGCCTGAGCCAGAGATGTGGAGGGGATGAGAGGGGCTCTTGGAGCCTTGTGAGGCTCAGCTGGACCTGGAGGCTGCCTCTCAGAGCTGGTGGAAGGAGGCAGGAGGGCCGTGCTGCACCAGCTGCTGTCACTGTGGCAGAATTAAATGGGTCCTTGATCTTCAAGGATCCTTTCCTCTTGTCCTCTGCATTGTTCTGGGTACAACATGACTTACAAAAGGCCAGTCCTGTGTACAGATCCTTTCTGTTGACTTGTTTGGTTTGTCTCAATGTATTTAGAAGATAATGTCGGAGCCATACAAAGTCTTTGGCTAGATAGTTGGCTCTTGTTTGAGACTTGTTTAACAGAACAGACGAGATGTTCCTGAACTCCTGTTCGCATTCAGTTCTGTCTAAACAATTTGAGAAACTTCTGAGATGTTTATTGCTCCAAGACGATTGGATGGAATCGGAGAGGGAGAGGGGGAGAGAGAGAGAGAGAGCGAGCGAGCATGCAGGTTGAGGAGTGAGAGGGGTGTTTTGATTGACACTGATGTTGACAGCTGGTAAAGTACTCTCTCCACAGGGTCCACTGTGACAGTCTTGGTTCTGGGTCACAGACAGCACGGAGCCAATGCTCCAACTGTCCCAAGACTGAGATGGGACTTCCCTGCACAGGGAAACTTGGGAGTGGGATTCATGTCTTCAGAGTCCTTCTCTCAGAAGTCTCCCTCTAATGAACAAGAATGAGTCAAAGATGTTCTGTCTCTGAGAGGTGTTGATGTTGACATGCTGGTCTGGAACCATCAATGTCTTACAGGGGTCGTCCCCTCTCTCTCTCTCTCTCTGTCCGTCTCTCCTTCACCTTCTCTCTCTATCATACACTGCTTATCTGTGTCCTTCTATGCATCTCCATCAGACAGAAGGTGAATAAATGAGAGCAGCCAGTTTGTGCGGGTAGCGGCAGGTATCTCTGCCACGCTGCCCTTCTCCCAGCATGCCTCTGGGTGATGGACAGACTGACTTGGGCCCCCCAGAGGACCGAGCTGTCACAAAGAAAGACTGATGGTGCGAGGAGTTTTCTTGGCACCGCTACCTGCCAAGAAGACATGCTCCCGGGGAGAGCAAACCGAGGACGGGGCCGGAAAGGGACTCCATTTAAGCACAAGGTCATTAACACAGACAGGATGGGGTGCGATGGCCACAGGAATAAATATGCAGAGTTACCTCGCACTGCCATGCAGCGTTTTGGATAGCGGCGTGTCTGGGTATGCATACAAACAGGGGCGACATGACTATATCTCTCTAGCTGGAGTGTTGTCTAGTAACGCTAGGCATCCCCATGCTCGCTCTCTCACTCTCTCACTCACTCACTCTCTCTCTCTCTCTCTCTCTCTCTCTTGCTCTCTCACATTGTGAAGCTTCTTGGGTCACACCAGCGTGAGGAAAGCTGCTGTAAAAATGAGTCTGAACAGCTGTAAATAGGCTTTGGCGGCAAAAAGACTGTCTCTCAAAGAGCTGATTTCTCTAAGCAGCTTATAGTATTTCCACCTCCTCATTACACTGCTCAGCCTATTCATGTTGTGGGGGTGATACACATTATTATGATTCCTCTATTCACTCCGGTATCAGCATGCTAATAGGCTGCTCAGAATCACGTGTATTGTGACCCTGAAACTTCACTGGAATAGAATATGCTTGGAGACAGCAGGACAGTCTTGTGGACAGTGGGTGAAATGGTTGAAAGGGAAGGAATCGGCTCCAGTAAACTCTTGTTCCTCAGGCATGGCGTGGATGTAGACATGTTCTGGACAAAGATGTGTTTCGTAGGATGGGATTATACTGTAGGCTTAGTATTTAAAACCGGTCAGATAAAAATCAAATCCGTTGGTTGCTTTTTCTGACGCCGAATCTTTGAGAACCCTCGTTCGATAACCGTGCCCTTAGAGAGGAAACTTGTTGCGGAGAGTGAACCCATATTCACTTCAGATGACCCTCCGTCCCTCCCAGCGCTGTGCCATTATCCTGCCGCTCCTCCTGGAGGAAGCAGGGGAGCGCTGACTCTGCAGGCCAGGGAGCTCTGGAAGTCACGGCCCCGGCGACCCACCATGTCATTAGCGGTCCTGTGTCTGGCTCCACGTGGACATGCCTGTCTAACGAGGAATCAACTGTCACGAGGAACCATGACGGCTCGACGGCTGTGACACAGTGGTCAACCCAAACCCCCCCAACCGAGCTTCACAAAGGCAACATCATTAGGGCCCCTGGCTACGGAGCCAGGCTGAAAACCACACAGATGCCAAGATGAAATGAGTCCAAAGCATCTTGGGCCAGGTTCGTTTCTCGGTGTATGTTTATCATTAGAAGTCAAGCTCTTCCTCTGTCTGGCTCCCCAGTGGTGGAACCAACTCCCCGCCTCCATCAGAAACACTGTAAGAAAAGGCTCAAGACTCATTTGTTCTGAGAATTTAATGGAACTTAGAAATATCAGCTGTCGTTGTTGCTCAGAATTAGAATTACTTTGTTAATTCCCGAGCGGAAACTCGTGTTTATTGTTCGCGTTCTACAGGTAGACTAGTGTCCGTCGGAGACTCATCTTAACTTAGTTAACTGTTGGACTGTTTGCTTTTACACTCAGACTGTGACAGGTTGAATGGATGACAAGTAAACAGATTAGGCCCTTACACATTTGGAATTTTAGTGCCTTTTCACAGTCTGTTGCATGGGGCTCAATCGACATCCTCTCTGTTACGATGATGTAGGTTCATTCATATGCAGCCAAACTCTAGAGGTTTGTTCAAACTAAGCTGACCCTTCAAACAATAAACACCTTGTTTCTGCGTACATCAATCCCCACATGTTTAAGGGCCTTCGAGCGCTTCCCCGTTCCGGTGTTGTTCCTCCACTGTGAGCTTTAAAGATGAACACCGCTGCCTGCTTTTTACTAACTCCTTTATCTTCCATCTGTGTTTCCCAGCGCTCAGAGGACCCGGATACCTTCCCTCTTTTGCAGCAGCTCTCTGCTTGTTTTTCTGCCTCCCGAGAGTCGTTTAGTTGGCCACGTTTAGCCGCCACATTACTTGAATTACATCAGGCCCGCTGGGAGGGGGGGCCTGGTCCTGTTTTTCCTGTGCAGAAAGCGAGCCTGTCTCAGGGCAGGCTTCGGATTCGCGTTTGCCTCGATCTTCCGTAGGGCTCCCGTGCAGAACCTCTGCATCATCATTAGATCTCTGACGAACGCTAGCACTGCCGCTGTCAAGCCCTGGGCAGCGGCTGTCCAGGAGGAGGAGGAGGGGGGGGGGGGGGGGGGGGGGAGAGGAGGACTGTTTAGAAAGTGGGACAGACGATGCCATGGAGAATGAGGGTTTGGAAACGGGACAGAGGGAGAGACTGAGGCAGAAGTAACAGCTGTGATGCTGACTGCCGTCATCGGTAAATACGCTTCCAGTTCATTTGGGCTCATTAAGGGGAAATGAGTTAGCCCGGGGACGGCCATGTTACTCACATTACAGTTGATGCGATGGAAGATGTTGTACAATGTTCATCTTCTCCCCTGTGTCCGCTAGCACGAACGAAAATGGAGAAAAATAAATTCTCATCTTGGATTTTCACAGGCATGATTTAGTTAGAAATGGATATGGATAGGTGGTTATGCAATAACAAGCCCATTTCCCCTTCAGTAAGAGTGTGCTGTGAATTCTGTTTGAGGGTAATGCTGTATGCATGAACTGCTCTTAAAATGGTTCGTGGATTAGTTATTGGATTAAGTCATCGATGAGCTCTGATAGTCGCATGCAGTGGAAAATAGTCAATGCTATTCTAATGATCTACAGTGTTGTCATGGTCACAAGGTTTGCGCGCACACACATCTTTTTGTTTGTTAGGCTTCGCAAAGGAATATCAGTCGTACTTCCCGCTTTTAAATCTGTTTTAAGAAAGACCTTTTCGTTTCCAAGGCTCTTGAGGGCAAGTCCTTCATATGAAGCAGTCTTGAGGTCCTCACAGAGCCTGAAGACGCACCTCATTTCACAAGGGATGTTGGGAGCTCCGCCCTACATGGAGCGATGCCTCCCGATCCTGGCGCTGTCTCCCTCTCATTAGTGACCAGCCAGCGTGTGTGTGGGTGCGTGGGCGTGCGTGGGCGTGTGTGTGCGCGTGTCATGCCCTCACACTTATCCATCAGCTACACTCACTCCTGTGACCTATGAGTCTCCGCATCACCATACATCATTATCCGTTGTAAGATTAAGCGGATGACTGGCATACTATAGAAATAAAGGAGAAAAGATTTGCTAAGAAGCTATGGCAAAGGTCAGGTATGTGTGTGTATAGCGTGTATAATTACAGGCTATTTTCCAAGAGAGTGATTTTATTGGATAACTGTTCATTCGTGAACAGGCTTAGTCCTATCTCCCTATGCTGATAAATGTGCCTAATATGTTCCAGCCTATGTTCAGGAACCTGAGTCTTTCACAGTATTACTTCCCCGCTGTCATAAATCTCGGCTAAGTATTTGCATTTTGAGTGTGTTATCACATCTAGCTAGGCCTATGGGATCACCATTGTCGTCTAGTAGGAATGTATACCTTTCCATTGCCCATGCATTATTAAGATTAGGCTGCATCTCTCTGTCCTCTCCTATCAGGGGCTGTTGCAGTGCCGTCCTTGCAGCCAGTGTGTCTAGTGTGTGTTCCAGACGCTGTGCATACTTCCGTCTGATACCCTGGCATGAACAATAGCTTCTGCCAGCTGCATGTGTAGGGCCTCCCTGCGTCGGTCCATAGTGTCCCTTATCAGTCCCTCTCCCCACTTCTCCTGATGTAACCTCCCTGCACCTCCTCCTCCTGTGTGCCTCCTCTTCCTCTCCTGCCCTGTCCCCCAGGGTCTCTGCCCGGCCGCTGTCACACCTCGCATGGCTCTCGCAGCCGCGCCCCCCCCCCCCCCCCCCCCCCCCCCATCCTCCACCTTCCTCAACCGGTTCTTTAGCGAAAGTAATTTCCTCTGTTCAGTTATGCCCCCCCCCACCCCCCACCCCCCTCATGAACATGCCCACAGGACACTCTACTTCATCTTGCTTTGAACTCATTTTTAATTTTGTGCCGTAGCAGTTTTTCTTTTTTTTCCTCTTCGTATTAACATATTTATTCATTTATGACTCTCACTCTCTCTCCCCTCTTTACGCTGTCTTCCTTCACTCTCATTTTTTATCCTCCTCTATCCTTTCCCCCAGACAAAGCTCTGCTTGCCCCTGAGAATACACTATTAGTTTAATCTCTGCCACCTTGTCAGAGCCTATTCTCTTTGGGTTCTACTGCTAGTGTGTTCAGCCAGCTGGGGTCTGGAGCCTTAACCATGTCTAGCCGGCTCACGTCTAGACGCGCCGGCCTGATCTCCTCTCCGTCTCAAGGTCAGGACTGTTCTCTTGACTTTCTCAAAGCAATCCCTTATAAATGTCCTTCACGACGTGCACACGCGCACCTGCGCGCAGACACACACTCCCACATCCCCAAATAAAGATCTAGGTGCTTCCGTCAAGTGTCCTCGAGCCTCCAGAGTTGTTCTGTCTGTCAGAGCGGAGGCAGCGGAAGGAGGAAAGGACGTCCGTCCCTTTTGTTGTCGTCTACGTGGGCTCATCAGACGCGCATCCTTGTGTTGTTGGTGACAGACGGGGCGGACGAGGCATGAATCACATTGCAGCCATCATGTGGCGTGATCGCCGTATAATTTAAGATGCCAAGAGCCGGATGTTCGTACTGTCGTTCTGTTAGTCCACCTCCCCAGCTCTCTACCCAAGGGCCCCAACAGAGACAATGATCCCAAGGTTCCTGGGAGGACAACGGCTCTTAGTCAGACACTGGGGAACACAATAGGGGCCCCTTGATGATGTGCTACTCTGATTGGAGAGCTCCCATTGCTCTCCCTTAACATGGCCGTCTACCCTCACAACTACATGCTATACATGCTACCCTTTCCCCTTATCCTTCTCTCTCCCTTTCTCTCTTTCAGAAGCGAAGGAGATCGTTCTGAAAGCCCAGATACTGGCAGGGGGGCGAGGCAAGGGCGTGTTCGACAGTGGCCTTAAAGGTGGAGTGCACTTAACAAAGGAGTGAGTATCCCTGGTTCGTGGGCTGCCGTCTTGGGGCTGGGACCAGGAAATGGCCTCTCAGACAGATGACTATGCCGTCCTCTTCTTCAGCTAGACCTGCAGGGAATAGGACTAGATGGCAGACTTAGCCTGAGCAACAAATCACATGTAAATTAGGGCTCCCAACATTTCTTTTTGTCTATCTCTTTGTATAATGTCTCTTTGAGATGTTCCTGGAATGTATGGTTTCGTACTTTCAGGTTTTTTTTTTTTTTGGTCGCGTTAATGTCATGCTTGGGTTCTTTATACTTTTCAATGTGTACCTTTTGGAGTAAATTCAGTTTTTTCTTGGAATACCCCACACTTGTCAATCATGTAGCTTGTCTAAATGTAGCTTGTCTAAGTAAATACTTCATATAATTGTTTCATTATTACTGAAGGGAGAGGCTATTCTGTCTGATGCCTGGTTTGTTTCATTGTAAAAGTACATCACACCAAGTAAGACCCACTAAGATATCTTGTGGCAAATCTACTTTACAGTAGAGACACAGCAACAGAAAGGTGTGTACTTGATTTACGACAAACGGCCACGACATGCATCTCTGTCACCCTACTTCGGAGTATTTGGGATAACAGGGGAACTTGGGGGAAAGTGAGCCGTCAGAAGTTTGGCCTCCTCAGACAGTGACAGTGACTTCAGCCTCCTCCTGTCATCTATCACGGGAGAAACACAACCTCTGGCTTCATTGGTATTCTGGTAAAAGGACGGCGAGATGAGAGCAGGATGGCGAGACACTAATGCTTTTAACTTTGGAAAGAGAGAAAGACTCATTCAAAGAGAAGTGCAGACTTTGACAATTTGCACCAAACAACTTCTTTGTCTGTATGTTAGAACCAGGCAAGAAATGTGCTGAAGCACCTTTTCTATTAAAATTCTTACAAAAGCTGGAAATAATGAATCTCTTTGTACCCTCCCACACAATTTATGATATTTTCCTTTTTTTCCCCACTCCTCACTATGCAGTCTCTTTTACA
Organism: Neosalanx taihuensis; assembly: GCA_030340665.1. Classification (NCBI taxonomy): domain Eukaryota; kingdom Metazoa; phylum Chordata; class Actinopteri; order Osmeriformes; family Salangidae; genus Neosalanx; species Neosalanx taihuensis. The sequence continues at coordinate 13,580,444 of CM059289.1, forward strand.
GATGCTTTATAAGAAGGTACTGAACTGAATCAATCTCCTCTCTTGTAGCCCTTCAGTGGTGGGTGAACTGGCCAATAAGATGCTTGGCTTCAGTCTGACAACCAAGCAGACTCCAAGAGAAGGGGTAAAGGTGAAAACGGTGAGCCATGGTTTTAGTCATTTTAAGTGTGTATTGTTGTTCCGTTACAAGAGTATTTTTTTCAAAACTGTTCATTTAGGAAGGCTATAATTGTTTACGTTTTATTTGTTGTCATTGTAAAAAATAATACATGTTTGGTCTTTTTGAGTCCAAAGTGTTAAACAACTATTCCTGTGTCATTATTAAAATGGAGTATTTCTTTCACTCGTACACGGCAGCCCTCTCCCTAAAAAAAAGTAAAATAAGGAGAGAAAAAACATTCCAACAAAACTCATTTCCAGGTAATGAAGCCATGTTGGCCTGTGGCTTGTGTATCTTTCTTTCACTGTTACCTTCTCTCTCTCCCTCTCCCTCTCTCTCTCTCTCTCTCTCCCTCTCTCTCTCTCTGCCCTCTCTCTTCCCCTCTTAGTGATATATTGCCTTGAGCTCCCCATTAACGCTTGCTTTCGCTCCTGCCAGACAGCCACAAAGTTTAGCGGAAGAATCAAATGAATGTCATATTTGCCTCTTTTTTTATTTTTTTTCGCTCCCGGAAAAGGAACTTCACAGCTGTAAGATCAAAACCTAGTCACTCAGCGGAAACCATAGACACACACACACCAAAAATGTAGTTTACAAGATAAAAATAACAGGAAAAGTGTGATTGTTTGGAAGACAAACCTCATATCCAATAGAAATGTCACCTTTTGTCGTCTCTAACGTGATTGACACAGTAATATGGTTACGCTCCCAGTCATGCACACCATGTTCACACCTGAACATGATTGACACGGCAACATGCCAGACAGACCAGGTCTGAGGTGAGAGGAGCGGAGGGAGGGGTGATGACGATAAGAAAGAGAGAAACAGAACCTAGCCACCTGCAGCAGCTTGAATATATTGGCAGGTTGAGAGCCCCCAGGTGAGCTGTCACCCTGGCCTACAGAAGCCTTCCTCCCTGACTTCCGTCATAAAGGACAGTTGTATGGATCGAGAAGAAATGAGTGGCTGGTCTGAGACACATTCACCCTGCTGGTTCCCTGTGTTTCGCTTCTTCCCCGGTGCTAATTCTAGCTATAGAATAGAACAGTCATGTTATCCTGTGGGCTGTAATGCATTATATTCCTGTCAGTGTTGAGGTTCTGTGGCCTGTAGTCAGGGGAGGGAAGGGGATGGTCAGCTCTGATTGGCCCTGTGCTGCTGCAGGTCAGCTCTGATTGGCCCTGTGCTGCTGCAGGTCAGCTCTGATTGGCCCTGTGCTGCTGCAGGTCAGCTCTGATTGGCCCTGTGCTGCTGCAGGTGATGGTGGCGGAGGCTCTGGACATCAGCAGAGAGACCTACTTTGCCATCCTGATGGACCGGGCGTGTAACGGGCCTGTCATGGTGGGCAGTCCTCAGGGAGGCGTGGACATCGAGGAGGTGGCTGCCAAGACCCCTGACCTCATCTTCAAGGTTTGAGCCAAAAACCTTAGCATGTCAATGCAGAGCAGGGATGTCCAATCCTGGTCCTCGAGGGCCACTGTCCTGACGGTTTTAGATGTTTCCCTGATCCAGCACACCTCCACAGAGCTTGATAACGACCCTTCATTAGAATCAGGTGTGCCGGAGCAGGGAAACATCTAAAACCTTCAGGACAGCGGCCCTCGAGGACCAGGATTGGACACCCCCGATGTAGAGTCTTCACAATAAGAGTCATTTTGTATGACTCTTATTGTGGTAAGAGGGGCCATCGTAAAAACTAGCAAATGCTAATAGCTACCGAATGCTACTGTGAAAAGTAAAGGCAGTCCCAGCTAGCGTAGCTTGTCCTGCTTGTGGGTCGGTGTTTGCGATGCAGCGTGGGGATCCAGAACATAAGGATGCAGGCTACATCTCAGCCGGAATGTGCTTCACAAGAACTTTGGCCTGCTCCCAATCCACCTGTCTGCTGTCTGCAGACGTTCCTCCATTATTCAACTGTACAGATGTTTCCCTCCGCATCTCGCTGGTGGAGGCAACATGTGTTCTGCACAGCAGCGTACTGGAGGATGCTGGATGACTGGAGATTCAGTTATGGAAGCTGTCCCTTGTGACTGCAGATGTTGGCGCTGCACAAGGGCTCTCTCTGTTTCCTGACGGGAGTTGATAGGCATTTACACATCATTTGATCCTTGTTTATCTCAGATTATATATCGTCCTACAGTTGTACCAGACTCGTTCCACACAGACACATTTGTCATTGTGGCAACGCCGAAACATCCTGAGTGGCAGTTGGAAGTCCTTCTGTTGGTCTTAGAATGGAGATGTGTTGTTGTTTTTCCTCCTCTACTTGAAGACTTGATTAGAAGGCCAGTTTCAGCTTTCTATCTCTCTCTCTCTCTCTCTCTCTCTCTATGACGTGCCTCTGGCAGCATGCCACTTGTTAATCTCAGCACTGGTGATTTAATGAACCTCCACTTTGTCACTTTACCATCTGGCGTTCAAGTCTCCCGTTTTCTCTCCATTCACAGGAAGTTATCGATATTTTGGAGGGAGTTCGAGATGACCAGGCACTGCGAATGGCTGCCAACTTGGGTTTCAAAGGACCTCTGGAGCGCCAGGTAATGGAGCCTTGAGAAGTTGTCCAGGACAGGGGAGAGTAGCAGGGAGCAGCCCTACAGACACAGCTCTGAAGACACATCACCGCAGACACAGCACCGCAGACACAGCACCGCAGACACTGCACCGCAGACACTGCACCGCAGACACAGCACCGCAGACACAGCACCGCAGACACTGCACCACAGACACTGCACCGCAGACACAGCACCGCAGTTACAGCACCGCAGACACAGCACCGCAGACACTGCACTGCAGACACAGCACTGCAGACACAGCACCGCAAACACAGCACCGCAGACACTGCACCGCAGACACTGCACCGCAGACACAGCCCCGCAGACACAGCACTGCAGACACAGCACTGCAGACACTGCACCGCAGACACAGCACCGCAGACACAGCACCGCACCCAACCCAACACAGGGAGGTTCTGATCAGCGTGGATGGGCCCTGCACACCCGGCTATCTGGCTGTGTTCTGCCTGGTTAACTAGGTCGAGGACACAGCATAAACAGACACATCATTTTGCAATTTTGATATTTACTTGATTTTCAGGGTCAATTTTAGAGACAATTGTCTGGTAGCATCATATCTTTAATTAGAATTCCTCTCCACGAGCAGAGACGCATAAATCATTTTATTAGTTCCGAGTGTTAACATGCGGAAAAAGTATAAATCAACTTAATGAATGTTCTTCTGAAAACTGAAATGAAACATGCTTTCCCTGAAATGGGAGCCCTGAAATGAACATCCTTGATTGGACGTTTAAACAGCCTGGAGGGTTGAAGATCTGCTCAAAGGTTTCTCAAGTGTTTTGTGTCAAACCTGAAAATTACAAAAAGTGCCTGAGTGTGTTGGTCTTTGAGGAGCTGTTCTTGTGATGTTTTCTGTCAGGTGAATTGTATTATTAAACAAGTGGCTTGGCTGCAAACATAAAAGACAATCAATTAAATGACCTTGTTCTTTGAACGGGGCTGTTTATTATTATCCCTGTAAGAATAATAAGAACGGTTCTGTAACAGAAGAGCTAGACAGAAAAGGGCACAGTGCATGCAGTGATAATACTTGGCTTTATTTATCATATATGGCACAAAAAAGGTAAAAACATTCATGAAGAACATTTAAAAAAACAGTTGTCTGTCTTCTTGTATGATGATTCATAACCACTGAGCGTCTTGTGCAGTTAAAAAAAAAGAAATGTATTTGTAATTTTATTAGGTCATTTAATTCCCCCACCTGTGCACACATTCTGTGTGTGTGTGTGTGTTTTGCCATGTTTTATTTGGTGTAAGAGCTCAGCTGAGTGGCCGTGGCGTTGCGGCTGCTCGAAGCTGGGTTGTCTGCTAATGACTGCCCTCTGTGGATCTCCCAGGCAGCAGATCAGATTAAGAGGCTCTATGATCTCTTCCTGAAAGTCGACGCGACTCAAGTTGAAGTCAATCCTCTCGGAGAAACTCCGGAGGGACAAGGTACGGATGCTTCTTTCTGCTCTTTTCATATATTCCCATTGTAGAGAGTAAATGCTTGCTTGCATGTGTTTTTCCTTGTGTGTGTGTTTGCGTGTGTGTGCGTGTGTGTGTGTGTGTGTGTATTCAGGATATGTATGCTTAGACATGTTTTTCTCTCATGCTGGGCCCTCTAATCATGCCCTCTCGTATTTGAACACAAAGTGAAACACTAGTTTGATATATTTATTTTACGGTCCCTTCATTTGGTTTGTGATCCTGAAGGACAAATTCACATTTTGAAACAAAATCTGTAAACTGTACTTTGCATTTCCTGGAGTTTATTCTGTGTTGTGAGATGAAATGGTCTCCCTGACAACAACACAGCTTGTTTGATATAGAAACTCTGCCTCCTGGTTTGGTTTTACGAAAGTTTGACAAGAGAAGAAAAGTTTTGTAGTCTCATAATTGCTTATGAATAATAATGAGGAAGCTGTTTGAGAGATCTGTCGTGAAGAAGGCATGTTTCCCTGTCATGAGGGAGACATGGCCAAGGTGAGACTAGCATACAAACACACACACCAACACACACACACAAACTTGTCCACCGTCTAAGGATCACAGGGACACGTAGCTGAATTAGCATATTCGTCGTCGTGGTTATTCTTTTCATATTCTTTTCATTCTGTCTTTATTTGATCTATTTTCTGAAACTGAACCAACGTCATGACAAGATGTATTATGACGCCAAATATTGGATTCATTAGTTGTCTGTATGTTTTTCTGTAGTTCTTTACAGTAGTTGCTTCAGTAGTATTTTTTGGAGTATAGTTGAAGGTGCAGGTGCTCTCAGTGAATCCCTAAATACTGATGCTCTTTAATTTGCTGTGCAGGTAGCGCTCTCCGCACTTGTGCAGAGCAAAGGATGTGTCCATTATGCATAGCAGTTTCTGCCTCTGAGGCATAGTCCAATACATATACATGAGCATCAATATTCCAAACGGGGAAAGAATTAAGACTAATAGGTTGAGGTTACATCCTTCATTTCATTTATTTAAGGTGTTAGTGATGTTAATTACTTCCCATTGCCATGTCCCTTTTAAAGTTCTTATGTCTCCTCTTGTTCACTTTCTCTCTCCCGGTCTCCTTCTCTCCCCTCCTCGTCTTTCTCTTTTTCCTCTCCTCTCTTCTTCGATCAACTCTTCTTTCTGCCTTGTTCCTGCCCTTTCTCCTTCCTCTCTCCGCTCTTTACACCGTCCCTCCTCTCCTCAAGTGGTGTGTTTCGATGCCAAGATCAACTTTGACGATAACGCCGAGTTTCGTCAGAAAGCCGTGTTTGCGATGGACGACATGTCGGAGAGCGACCCCACTGAGACAGAAGCTGCCAAGTGGGACCTGAAATACATCGGACTGGATGGCAACATTGCCTGCTTTGGTCAGTGACGCATGCAGCAATGGGAATCAGCATCATTACATTACATTTACATTAAGTCATTTAGCAGACGCTCTTATCCAGAGCGATTTACAACAAGTACAGGGACATTCCCCCCTGAGGCAGGTAGGGTGAAGTGCCTTGCCCAAGGACACAACGTCATGTAGCCGCAGCCGGGAATCGAACTTGCAACCGTCCGATCACTAGCCAAACGCCTTAACCACTGAGCCACGTGACTCCCCACTCCTTCGCTGGAGTTGGGCTGGAGGGTTTTACCTGTAGTAATAGGATAATAGGATAACTGCAATGTTGAGACGAAATCCTAACTTTGTCAAACTCAGGCAGACTGGGCTTCTCTCCAGGCCAAATTAGAAGCAGCTTTCTAACTGCTCCAGGAGGAGTGCAGCCGTAACCAATGCTTTCTAATTAGCCATAATCTGCCAAAAATGCCTCCGGTGAGTTGGATTGTTAGCGTTCTCATTAAACCCCTCCCTCTTGTCATAAATCACGTTTTAATATATGGAAGCGGGGGGGGGGGAGGTACCTTTTACAGTAAACTAGCTATCCTGTCGCCTGGTGAAGCTAGAGGACCCTAACATGTTAGACCCTCCCAAACCAGCCCTCTCACACCCCTCCCTCACTAACCCTCCCAAACCAGCCCTCTCACACCCCTCCCTCACTAACCCTCCCAAACCAGCTGTTCAGTCGAAACTCTGTGACCCTTCGAAGAGACAGCTGATAAAACATGTTTTCCTTGATTGAGACCAGAAACCAGCCTCAGCGCCGCCAAGCTGAAGTAAGACGCCTAGCGGGAGGCATGTTGGCTGCGGACAGGAAAACGAGCTAAATCGTTTGGCCGCATCAGCGCGCGGCGGGATAGCAGTTGATGTCGCTGTACTGGTTGATCAGATGGACAGCAACACAGACTGTCTTTAATCAGCAATCCCTGTCTGAAGTCAGGACAGCATTCATAATCATATTTTCCCAAACCGCTCAACTTCGTGTTATATATATCCTGATAAGATGATTTGGAGGTGTTTAGGGAGGCGTGTGCCTCTTACAGTTGTAAATCCTCTACGCTTTGGGATGTTTGTTCCGTTTCTAAGTAGATCATTTACTCATTGATTTTACTGTGTGCACTTTTATATTATGTTTCTTTTTTCCCTTGATACTAGTAATGTGCATTTTAATCTGCTCTAGCCTGAATAAATAAATACAGAATATATATAGTCTTTTAGGGATCTAGCTTCATTTTTACACAGGCAGGAAACCATTAGTAGAGCACCGCAATCATTAAATGTCATCAAACTCTGGGATGAGAAAGAGAGAGAGACACTGCTGTCATGAATTCACTTTGTTGATGAAAGCTTCCTGGGTTTCTGACTGTACCTGACCTTTCCCCTTTTTATATAGTGAATGGGGCTGGCCTGGCCATGGCTACCTGTGACATCATCGACCTCCACGGAGGGAAGCCCGCCAACTTCCTCGACCTGGGAGGAGGCGTCAAGGAGAACCAGGTGTACCAGGCCTTCAAACTGCTCACAGCAGACCCCAAGGTACCTCAGCACAGGACCCAACACCATGCGAGGACAGCCTCTTTATGGCCAGACAGAAGAGGAAGTCAAGTCATAGTCATAAACAGAAACTACATTAGCAGTTAATCAATGTACATGCACGTTCCCTGAAATCTCGGAAAACATCTCTGGTCTTGTGTTATCGGTTGTTATCGGTTCAGAACCAGAATGGGGTTTACTCGCTATGCAAGATTAACAAACATAGAATTCAATGTGGCAGAAATGAGCAAACTTAGAACATATATGTGGCATACTAATAAAAAATGAATACAATGTAAAATACACTACAAATATGATACAAATAACAAATAATACAAATGATACACATAATACAAATGATACAAATAACATGGAAGTACAAATTCATGAGTACAGAGATCCATGTCAGAGCTTCAGAATCTCTCTGCCACAGTCTCCTTGCCAGCACTCATTAGACCCGTAGCTGTAGCATCCAGTCTAGTTACACAGAGACGTGAGGTCTAAAGACTATGATTACACGCCGTCTTCCTATTGACAGGGGCATGATGAATCGCAACTCAGCAACCACAATGAAATCACCCTTTTAATGACTTGTCTCCACAGTCGGTCCCCCTCATGTACACACTACACACACACACACACACACACACACACACACACACACACACACACATAAAAACACACACACACACTCGCTCTTGTTACTTCTCGTCCCCTTGGTGTATTTAAAATCCTGGAGCGTCACAGGATGTGGCAGCTTGGGTCTTTTACAAGTGTAAATCTGTGTGATCAGCCTGACACTAACTCTAGCTGTAAACCCTCTGGAGCTGGTAGCGGAGCCGCAGTGCTGCGCACATGCTGGCAGTCAACACACGGATAATTCCCCCTCCTCTGTCGCCTCCACATCCAAGGATGCACACCATTACAGTCTTTGTGGCAGTAAGCATTCGTTGTTAGATGTGTTTTACGAATGGAAGGGGGGTGACTTTGAATCCTGTGCGGATGGAAACTGTCGCATGTGTATGAGCTAGTGACGACCTGCAGCGGCATCAGAGGTGGGTCACAGGTCGCAGGACCTGTGTTCCTGCAGATGGGCTGATCAGCAGTGTGTTGACCAGACAGTTTGCTGTCGATGTGATGCAGTTTCAGATGCGTTTTCCCTCCTTAAGAAACCAGCGAGAAAACCCATGAAAGGGCTTCGGTTTCAAAAGGTTTTGAGTCCAGCACTCCAGGAACTAACAACCTGTAAATAAGTGTGACGCAAATATTCCATCACTTAGTGGTCAACTTATTCAATCAACCCTTCCATTATGGTGTCAGGCAGGGTTCTAATAGTTTGGCCAGGACCATCTGGATGAATTATTGCATTAAGAGTGAGACTCCGTGTGTTCTGGCTGTGGTACAGGAAGAGGGGCTGGATGCAGCCTTCCAGCTCCTCCCTCCAGCCCAGCCCAACTCTCTAGCAGTGGGGGGAAGGATGGGGAGACCAATATGATTGGTAGGGGTAGGGGGGGGGGTTGACATTAAACTGCTGCGTACCGTCATTTGCATTTCATACAGGGATCAGGAGACTCCCCGCATCTGTGAAGGGAATGTTAATTGTCAGATTATTGGCATGCTAAAAAGGCCCTCATTTGCATTGGCTGGTTTTCATGAATTTGAAAACTTTTTGGTTTCTTTTTTTTGTGTTTTTACGGGAAGATTTAATGGATTTTAGTTTTCGCTAGCTTCGATTTAGGAACCAAACACGCATAAGTGACAGACTTATTATATATGTTTAATTATGAATAGTTTTGCTCAAATTGGTTGCTGTCATACAATACTAAGCCATCAGAAGATTGCGAAAAATTTCCCCCAATATTTTCTCTCAATCTCTCTCTCTCTGTCTCCCGTACTGTCTCCCCCCCCCCCCCCCCCCCCCCCCCCCCCGTTTTTCTACCTTCCTCCCACCTTCACATGAACAGTTGGAGAGCAGAATTCATTAGGTGAATTGGTTGGGTAGACAAAGATAGACGATAGACTAGAAAAAAGGCACATGGAATTGGCATAAAGAAGACAAAAAGGATGAAAGGAAAATGATGAAAAGGAAAAGAGTGTGTGTGTGTGTGTGTGTGTGTGTGTGTGTTTGTGTGTGTGTGTGTGTGTGTGTGTGTTTAACCCTTCATGTACAGTGACTGCCTTTCAGTAGCATGTAAAGTGACTCCCCCCACCCCACAGTATCCTTGGGCAATTCAGCATTCATTGTCACATAACTGACAGCTAACTTTGACAGGATAATAGTATTATTTTTCTTTTTTTTCTTTTTTTTTTACCCCATATAATCTGGGACTGTAAGGCAGTGCTCAAACCAACAATCATATTGCCTTCTACTTAAGCCTCAGATGAAATGGCAGTTGGAGGTTGTGTACATTCGTTCGTTCGGATTCGTTCGTACATTTGGCACCGAAGGCTGTATTTTCCAGGTGAATTATGGACATTGCTTCGAAAGTGTGTTCGCCTGTGACGACTGTGCTATTGTGTCTGTGTGGAAGTGGCAGTAATTGCTGTATGAACTGTAGATGTGATCTGTAGTATAGGTTTACTCAGTTTTGATAACTTTTACATTGATCTTGTATTTTAGCAAGGTTTACCGTCTCTGTCTCTGCTCCTCTGGCTCCGCCCTGGTTTGAGTCTCCCACACTGGGAAGTTAGATTAGATTAGATATACTTTATTAATCCCACAACGGGGAAATTCACTTGCCACAGCAGCAAAACAATAGTAGAAAAGGCAAAACAAAAACAGATAATAAACAGTATAAACCAAAATACAATAAAAATATATACAGATAAATGACATGGCATGAGCAGAGACTACAACATGATCAGGTGATGCAGGTGTTACAGAGTCAAAGTTGCTCCTTTGAAGGCAAAACTGTCCTGGACACACACACACACACACTCACACTCTCCTGGACACACACACACCAACTCTCTCCTGGACACACGCACACACACACTCTCCTGGACACAAACACACTCACACTCTCTTGGACACACGCACACACACACTCTCCTGGACACACACACACTCACACTCTCCTGGACACACGCGCACACACACTCACACTCTCCTGGACACACGCACACACACACACTCTCCTGGACACACACACACTCCTATCCTCACATTCCTGCAAATGTGTGTGTCTCGTGGGCGATGTGTGAGCGCCTTGCTGGCAGCATTACAGGAACCCCCCTGCCTCCCCCTCCCCCTCCCAGGCCGGTCACGCTCCCCCTACCAAATCACCTCCATTACCTGTGAGGACTGATGAAAGGCATCATTGTCCAGCACCGACCATGGACGGCCAGACAGCTCAGTGCATGCCTGGGCTCTCTCTTCCCTGTGACTTTGATCTCCCAAATCCTGTTAAGGCCAAGGAGAGGATCTCCCCCTTTTTAGCTTCGCGCCTCATCCTCCCAGTCCCTCAGGAGCGGGGCCCGGCCCCTCAGCCTGCTGTTCACATACGGAGATTCGGGAGCCCACAGCGAACATCACCGCCGCCCGTTTGGATGTGCTGAGTCACTGACGGGGACAGGCCTGCATTGCGATTGGTCGGTCGGTGAACCGGTCAAAGAAGGGGGTTGGTGGTGACGGGGGGGGGGGATCGTTTTTTTTGTCTTCGGCCCCTTGGAGGAACCGGTCCCTGCGTTGTACTTCCTGTGTGACCTTCATCCTCGCCTCCACCATCACGCATGGGAAAGCAATCATACACTTTTCATGCGCAGGAGTATATATGTGCCTACACACATGCTCTCGTACACACACACACACACACACACAAGCAGTACACACAAATAGGAAACCCATTGACGTAAAACAAACACACCCCTAACCTCATACCGTCGTCTCCCTAGCCCGGTCCCCAAGGGACTCTAACGACCTGTGTTCCAAGTCGCCTGTGACGTCACACCCCGGCTCGCTGCTGGAATAAAGGTTCTGTCTCCTGCCTCCCCCAGTCGAGGGAGCAGCCAGTCCCCAGCATCGTAAACACAAGCAGCCAGAAGCCAGCGAGCCCAGGGCCTGGATCCTGCACCGTAATGGAGTTCCTCCCCCCCCTCAGGAGCCTGTATTAAGATGGGTATTAAGAGGGTAGGTGGATGGGTGCTTGAAGACTTGGCACCGAGGGACCAGGAACCAGAGAACAGGCGGACGTGCGCGGGGGGGAGGGGGGAGGGGACCCGGTAATGGCCGCCGTGAGAGCTGGCTGTGCTAACACTCACGTCTTTGGATAGGTTCAGATGGATTCTCATACAGGGGCTCGTGGGGGTTGTTGAGAAGTCATTTGCACCCTTTGGTCTGGTGTGTGTTTCTCATTATAAGACCAAGGCCCTGGGTACAGAACGGTACTGTCAGAGGATTTGCTTACACTGCAGCATGTGCCTACACAGCTAAGATAAGGCTCAGGCTGCCACATATCGTGGCCACTGTTCCACTCCAATGCCTGAGCGATCATCGCAGCCATTATGGCAATTTTAACTGCCAGGGCAATGTTTTTTTGGAGCTGCGCTGCCTGCATGCCAGGCCCTTGACATGCATCAAGAAAATTAAAAAACGTGTGGCGCCATGTGTGCCGAGATGTTGAAGCCAGCTGTATAATTGGAGCATAGCGGTAGCTGAGGTCAGAATAAGAAGAGGAGAGCAGCGAGAAGATCCGGTCCATAGTTATCAGGTTTAGCGAGCCATTCAACAGCTCTGCGTAGCTGGAGATTATTTCATGGGGTTTGCAGATGGTTTGTCTGCTCAGTCGTGTTCCTGCTTGACTCTTATTAGTACTAAACTGTAGGAGTAAAACAAACAAAACGACCCCCCCCCCCCCCCCCCCCCCCCCCCCCCGTTTTTGTAAGACACTAAAAACTTGGGATCTGCTTAGTGTTTGCGTTAGCGGGATGCATAATTACACTGCTGAATGACAGACAGGTTTATAAACGCTAAGTAGATGCTGCCTGTTTTGTCACATTGTTCAACATATCCTTGAGGACGTTTTAGAGAAGGAAGCTTGAAACCGAGCTCGTCTTAAGCAGTCATCTCTCCTCTGACGGGCAGCTGCTCACGGTAGCCCGTAGCAACATGCTGCGGAGGGAGGGGTTTGTTGTTCTGTCTTTCTCGCTCTTTTCCTCGCTCTCTCCCGTCCTCTCCCCATCACACACACACAACTTTTCTCATTTCTGTCTTGAACCGAGTCTTCCTCGTGGATCAGCTCCGTGTTACTGAGGCTGCAGACAGGGGCTTTCTGCACAGCAGGGAAGCTGCTCTCTCCTGGACACCCACACTCTCCTGGACACACACTCTCCTGGACACACACTCTCCTGGACACACACTCTCCTGGACACCCACACTCTCCTGGACACACACTCTCCTGGACACACACTCTCCTGGACACACACTCTCCTGGACACACACTCTCCTGGACACACACTCTCCTGGACACCCACACTCTCCTGGACACACACTCTCCTGGACACACACTCTCCTGGACACACACTCTCCTGGACACACACTCTCCTGGACACACACTCTCCTGGACACACACTCTCCTGGACACACACTCTCCTGGACACACACTCTCCTGGACGGGCACACTGTCCTGCACACACATGCATACTCCTAGACACACGCACACTCTCCTGGACACACACATCTCACACACACACTCCTAGACACACGCACACTCTCCTGGACACACACATCTCACACACACGCTCCTAGACACACGCACACTCTCCTGGACACACACATCTCACACACACACTCGTAGACACACACACACTCTCCTGGACACACACATCTCACACACACACTTTCCTGGACACACACATCACGCACACACACACTCCTAGACACACGCACGCTCTCCTGGACACACACATACGTCACACACACACACTCCTGGACACACATACAAAAACTCTCCTGGACACGCACACACTCTCCTGGGCTGAATCACACACGCACATCTTAGTGGGAAGGTCAGATAGACAGGCATACAGTATGAACAACCATCAACAGCCAACATTTCACCCCGTGCACACACACCATGCCATAAAAGGCTATCCACAATGAGAAATGGAGTTGTCAGGCCACATACATTTTCCCGGAGCTCGTTGAAGGTTAATTTGAAGAAGTGTAGAATCTTCCGGGCCCCTCTCTCCTCAGTGAACCTGACCATGTTTCAGATTGATGTTTCTTTCTGATGCTATAGTTGTCCAGGCCTCTGTCTGAGGCTCTGTGGCTCTCATCGCTCGACCCTCTCGCCACTTGTCTCATTCCATGACAATCGACAGACCGAGCTGTTACTTAACGCTCATCTATGTATTTGTATGGATCGGTAATGTATTCACCTCGTCTTAACACCATTCATCCCCCCCCCTGTCCTGTCTCCTCCCCTGGGTGTGTCTGATTGAACTGTCTCCTGTCTGCTGTCTCTCATCGAAGGGAGATCAATAGGGGAACTGGGATTGGATCTGGAGCTAATTGAGCCCTCACACGTATTGCAGTGTGAAGCGTTCTGTCATTTCCGAGCCAAGCCTGCACAGGGCTGGGTGGAGCCGCCACAGAAGACCTTTTGTGTTGACTGACCTCTGACTGACTGACCTTCAGGACATCATCAGGTCACTCGTCCAGAGGAAACAAAAAGTCCTGTCTGTTTTCCTGTGCTGCTTGAGGCTGTTTCTTCCTAACCTGATTGGTGTTTATTTTATTATTTTTATTATTTAGCAGACACTTTTATCCAAAGCAACTTACAGCAAGTACAGGGACATTCTCCCTGAGGCAAATAGGGTGAAGTGCCTTGCCCAAGGACACAGTTTCATGTAGCCACAGCCAGGAATCGAACTCATAACCTTCAGATCACGAGCCCGACGCCTTAACCGCTGAGCCACCTGACTCCCTGTTTAGAAGTAGGTGATGTTTTTCTGGCGTGGTGAGAGCACACAGTGACCGGCTCAAAGGATCCCTTCTCTGGTCGACTTCCGGCTGAACTTGAGAGATTCCTGCCCCGTCACAGCACAGCTCAATTTAACGGGAGGAGATTTCCTCCATCTGGACAGGAATCAGGCGTTCACCCACCCGTCCCGTCACGCCCCTCCCCCCGGCCTGCTCGTCGGGAGGAGGGAGGCGTGCGACTGGGGCATGGCGTGTTGCGCAACATCGAGCTGATGGTGTGGCTGCAGAACGGCCTCTCGTTTCACGCCGCCCTGCCTCTCATGTGCACATGGGCTCATCTGAGGCCACCCAGAGGCTGGGCTGGAGCTGATGAGATTAGAGGCGGCTCCATGGAGGCTGAGCCCGGCCCTGCTTCCTCCACCCTGTCATTCACGCCCCCTGTGGACGGAGGCAGGACAGCGGAGCGCTTCGTCTGGGCGCCACACGCTCAGAGGCGGTCAATGCCAGCGTCATAATGATAGAAGCTCTGGTTAATTGCGATACTGAGACATCCACCAAGTAGCGGTAATCATTAAAGAAAACCTGTACTGTGTCTCTAAAGCCTTGAGAGATCTTCTCTAAGGGGGAGTCGGTGGATGCTGTTTGTCACTAGCCGCTATGTGAGTCATCCCTAGGCTCACTATCCACGGGAGACGAATGAGGTCTCCGGTAATTCACTAAGCAGGCATCCCTTTGTTTGAAAGATTGAGGGAAAACCTGGAAGCTAATTTAACCGACACTACCAAGGCTAGCAGAAGATTAACTGTGTTTGCGTGTGTTAATACTTTCCCCCTCCATGCTAATGCCAGTTAATATTCTCGGTCCTTTGGTGGGGAGACTGTTTGCATTGGACATGATATACAACACTCACACTATCCTGACACCATCTAGATCCCCCACTACCCCCAGCAGGGCCTCTGATCCTGGGAGTGGCATCAGGAAACCCCAGACTCAGATCACCCTCTGCAGCCAGGGTCCATGCTGTCATTACTGGGATGAGCTAAAGCCAGTCTGATGGGAGGAGGTGGCTCTCCCTGCCCAGTGTCACTTCAGGTTTGTCCTCTGCAGGAGCCCGGTTCAGAGGAGAAGGACTCTTGAGTGGAGAACAACATCTGGGCCCGGTGCTGTTGGATCTGAGACTCCCCAGGGTCTGCTTAGAAGCACAGCTCTGCTCTGAACAATCCACCTCTCAGGGTTCGGCAACATGCCCAAACAGCCAGCTGAACACAAGCCTGAACAACCTGCAACGACCTGCAGCTGAAACTGAAACCGGTTCACAACCGCTATTAAAAAGCTTGTGCCAGAAACCTCGACATAAGGCTCGTTCGACATGAGAAAGCGGTTGTTTGCTAAGGCTAGCCGTATCTCCATGCAGGGTATCTCCTCCCCCGTTACCTGTATCTCTCCTCCTCCTCTTGTCTCCCCCGCTGAGGGATCTGCAGCCATGTATTCGGAGACGAGCTGGCGGAGGCTCGGAGAGATTATTGTCGCTGTAATTGGCTTTTCCGGGCCTGATTTGATAGGAGGCTCTTGTCTGATCCCTCCACCTCTTTACCGTGGTAATAGATAGAAGACGAGGCCCACATGAAATGTGCGCCTCATCACCATCTCTGCACGGCTCGTCTCGCGTTTCCCCTGCTCAGGGTTGAGCTGGAGAAGCCAGCATGCGCTTCTCTTATTGCACTATTTCTGCCGGTGAAGCTTGGCAGGGAGAGACATGTGTAGGAGGGAGCGTTGTGATCCCTGTGATACGTGTCTGGCACTGATGAAAGTTCAGCCAGTTGATTGCATGTGTGTGTGCAAAAGTGCAAAAGTTTCCACTGTATAGCCAGCAAAGTTGAAATTTGAATATTTACATTTCATACACGAGTCCAAATCTCTTGTGTACCCTGCACGAGACTTTCATTTCAGCTCAGACAGTCCTAAACACAAAATATTGTTGGTATATGTGATGTCCTTCCACCTTGGCTTCTATCTGCAAGTTGTTAGACTGTAATAAATCTTATCTTCAGGTCTAACATGGACGACCCCACAAGGAAATATACTGTTGGTGCCTTATCCTCCATGTTGGCCGCTGCATGACCTGGTACCCTCTGACCTCCCCAGCATCTGGTCTGGTCAGATAGGACCTGAGCTGTGGATGGCTGTCTGGCCCATCCCCTACCCCATCAGAACAGCATGCTCACGTGTCCAGCTGGCCCTCTGGTTTCCTATTGGCTGTTGAATGACCATCCCTGTCCTCCGCTGAAAAGATTTAGGGTCCGACCGGACTGGTGTGAAACACATTTAACTCACCTCAAATCTCAAATCTATCGGATGTGTAATAAGCACCTGCAAATAACGTGTTAATCATAGTGAATGGGTGCCTTTCCCACTTTTCCTAGGACCGTTCCCTTTCTCTCTTCCCCCCTCTCTCTCCCTCTCTCGCTCTCTCACTCCCTCTCTCCCTCTCTTTCTCTCCCTCTCTCTCTCTCCCTCTCTCGCTCTCTCTCTCCCTCTCTCTCTCTCTCTCTCTCTCCCTCTCTCGCTCTCTCTCTCTCTCTCTCTCGCTCTCCCTCTCTCTCTCTCCCTCTCTCGCTCTCTCACTCCCTCTCTCCCTCTCTTTCTCTCCCTCTCTCTCTCTCCCTCTCTCGCTCTCTCTCTCCCTCTCTCTCTCTCTCTCCCTCTCTCTCTCTCTCTCTCTCTCTCTCTCTCGCTCTCTCTCGCTCTCTCGCTCTCCCTCTCTCTCTCTCCCTCTCTCGCTCTCTCACTCCCTCTCTCCCTCTCTTTCTCTCCCTTCTCTCTCTCCCTCTCTCGCTCTCTCTCTCCCTCTCTCTCTCTCTCTCTCTCTCTCTCTCTCTCTCTCTCCCTCTCTCTCTCTCTCTCTCTCTCTCCCTTTCCACTCCCCATTTAGCCAACCCTGGATGAGCTGAGTTATTTCAGTGTTGAGATCTCTGCCCTCCAGCCCAGCACAGGCCTGACGAGATCAGCTCATAGGTTGCTTTTCACACTGCTCAATTTTTCAGCCTTTCTGTCACTATCCTGTCTGCCAAGCGGAGGGAGAGGAAGAGAGGCGGGGTGGGGGGGAAGTGTTCCATTTGAAGTCCAGCAGTGATTACACTGTCCATCAGCCACCAGGACAACCTGCTCCAGCCCAGAGGATTGATGTTTGACAGAATAATTAGAAAACTGTCTCAGGTTGTAATCACTGGAGCTCATCTTTTGGTGGGAGAAAAGCCTCCATTCGCCCCAACTCCCCACACACACACACACACAGATACACACACGTACACACAAACGCAGGAGCGTAAACACACCCACTCTTCCACTCCATTCATAGCGGTCCACAGTGCAGTAAAGGAGAGGGAGGTGCAGAATGATGGAGGTGGGGTCCATGTGTTTAGCCCTACAACACTGAGAGCTGTTGCTGCAAGAGCGCTGCTGTGAAGATGACCAGCCTAGCCCAACAGGAGCCCAGAGGATGTTGCATGGAGCCTGGGAAAACGTTAGCCGTCTCTGGTCGAGATGGATGTGGTGTTCATTAAGGTGGCCCCCAGCAGCCCTGCAGGCTCCCAGCAGGGGGGGCGGAGATGAGGCCCTGGAGGGCTGCAGACCCTCCCTGCCTTCCTGCTCTACCCTCTGGGCTTTATTGGCTTCTGTGATCCCTCTAATACCTGAGCAAACCCTTAATGGCTGATTGATATGCTGCACAGTTCCCCAGTGCAGCATCAAAGCAGGGAGGTCTAAATGTCAGCCCCGGAGCAATTGGTCATCCTCTCTGGAAATAAAGAGCTCAGGGGCTTTATAAAGATCAGCCTCATCTGTATAGGGCCACTCGGCCCCTTTTTGCCTTCCCATGTGATGACAAGCGCAACCCTCGACACAACTACTCTGACGGAACATGTGAGGTGAGGGAAGGGGGGGGGGGGGGGGGGGTGGAGCGGGGGGGGCGGGGGTGGTGGAGTGGCTGTGTTAGCGAGGAGAAAAGACGGTCTAAAACATTCAATCAGTGTATGTATCCATGCTTGGCTTTTTGGAAATGATACCGTGATTGCGCCCATCTGTTTTGCCCTAGTTTGTGGGTTGCTGGCCGTTTAATGCCTGCTCCCCAGACCCTCACGAGCGGGAGAGCAAGGGGAGGGAGCGGCAGTGCAATATGTCTATTCTATCAATTTCTAAATTGCTCATTTACCCAGAGCCGAGTCGGGGATAGAAGTAGTCATCGCCTTTCAATAACTGCTGCGATTCAGTCATTCACAAGGATAAATAACAAATTAGCAGCATATATAAAAGGGCCTCTATATTTAGAGCAGGGGATGGCAAGGGGGGGGGGGAACATGCCATATCAAAATACCCCCCCCCGCCCCCCCATCTATCAAGATTAAAGCTTTCAGGGGTTATTTCATCCAGCCCAAATTGCCTCTCGCAGCACTAAGCAGAGCCAGGGAAACTGCTGCCGAGGTCCTCCGCCCTGGGCTCCTGTTCCCCCCTGCTGCTGGGGGGGAGAGCGATGTGACAGATGTGGCTCTCGGGTGGATCAGTATTTCGGGATACCTGGCCGATGTGTAGGATCACTTCACACTCCGCCTGTCTCTCACGATGGCGTCGTAGTGTCAAGTTCTCGTGCATTTCTCCAGGGCGATATCACGCTGTACACATACGCACTTAACACGTTGCAAGCGTTTCCGCACGTGGGATGGTGTTCAGTAATCAGAAGGCCTGCAGTCACAGAGGAATCATGTCTCTACATCTTGTTTGTGGGAAATCTTTTTTGAGGAGGTGAAAACAACATGGTGAGTTAGGTAGTTGCGTATATTACCTGCAGATTCCGTGCGCTTCATTTGTACTTCATATCCCCCCTCCTGGTGCTGTGTTGGTTCAGGCTGAACTGGATCAGGGTAAAACCACCCAGTTGTTTAACCATTAGCAATGTACACTTTACTAAAGACTAGGGGTGCAAACGGGGTAACAAAAGAAGTTGGGGATGATTTGCCTTGCAAAACCAGCTGCCCTTTAGATGGCTCATTGGCTCCCAAGATCAGGTGCAATCTGAACTGGAATCGTTTGGATAATTGACCTTCTGTGTGAATACATTAGAATAAATTCATGTTGATTGGCCATGTTGCATTATGAACAACGTTGAAATGTTGGGTCCTTTATATTCAGCTGCCGGTTTGTTGTGCTAGGTCTCTGAGGTGATTATGTATGCCATTCCCTACTATTATGCATTTCTTCAATTTAATAAAGAAATTCTTGCTTGGAGCAGAGCACAACTTGGCAGAGCACCACAAGAGTTTACTGGTTGAGTTCGCCACGGGGAGAAATTGTCCTTTTTTATTTCTCCTCTTTGAGTAGCCTGTGTTCTTTTTTTATTTTCTTCTTTTTCTTATTTTTTTTACTTCCTAGCAAGATGTGTGTGTGCGTGTGTGAGCGCGAGCGATCCTCTCCCCTCGTCTCCCTGGGAGAAGTGCAGTGCAGTGCGTGGTCACTGGGCTGTCCTGGCCCCGCCTTCCTCTGTTGGTCCTGCCTCATCCCTCACTGATGGACAACCATTAACCCTTGGAGAAGGGGTTGAGGAATATTTATGTCTGCCTGTCAGCGGTGACGCACAGCCCTCCTGGGATGAATAATATCTCAGCGCTACACGGTCTGCTGTTGTCAACTGTAATGTACAGTCATCCCGGCAGCATGGGCGTGAGCGGGAACCACGCCCTGCGGAGGGCAGCAGGAGATGAGATCTCCCTCCCTGACTGACACCTGACGGCCCTCGATAGCATCAGGAGAGGCAGGCAGGATAGATGCAGTCAGCTCCCCCCCCTCTTCCCTGCCCCTAGTTCCAGCCCTCTGCCTTCCAGCGTCCTGTCACCTCCAGGGTCTGCTGGCTCTGTTTGTCAGTGAGGTGCTGCTGCTGCTGCTGCTGTTTGACCTCCTGCTAGGTCCTCCACACAAAGCTGACTGAGGTAAATGTGTCGTGGCGAAAGCGCAGATTGAACGCGACAGATGTTAACGTTCTTTAGTGGGATTTATTTACTGCTACGCTGGTGGTTCTGTTCGTGACAGAGGGACACACACACACTTTGTTTCTCTCTCTCTCTTGTCTCTGTTTCTTTCTCTCTCTCTGGCTCTATCTCTTGCTCACGGTTTTCTAACTGTCATCTCTTCCTTTGTACTGAGGCCCCTCTAGCATGAATGTTCCGGGCCCCATATGAGTAAACACAGATGTGATTCTGAACTGGACTCTGGGATTAGTTATTCCACTGTTCTGGCGTCTGTTCCCAGCCCAGGGTTCTAAAGAGCATGGAGATGCTAGTCAGGCAGCAGGTTCCAACAGATACAGTATCTTCCACCCGCCTCTGAGCTCTAATAAGCCACTTCAAACCCCAACAACAAAGCTTGCCGCCAGCACGCTGTGCTAGCATCATCTCCATGACAAAGAGAGAGGTGAAGAGCTCTTCAGTCTGCCACAAAGTGCACTTCACACCCTCTTCAAAGTGTCCAAACTCTAGTGGCTCCTATGGGCCTTCTGTTGGTTACCTACACAAGACTCCAACACACACACACACACACACACTGTGGATGCTGTTGACTGCGGATGAGGCTCATGGTGTAGTTGGAATATTAACAATGTGGCCTGAAGGGTATTGTGATTTCATTTGTATGTGCGAAAGAGTGGATGTGTCCCCATGATGGGCGTGATGGGGGCCATCCAAGTCTACCATTCACCTCTGAACCAATTTGTTTCTCCTGAAGCAATTTCGTTTTTTTTGTTGTTGAAACATTTGAGATTTCAGAGCCCCTCCAACCCCCCTGAGGCCTTTGTGTTGTACAGGTATTATTTGTTGTTTGCATTCAGCTTATGTATATATTGCCGTGTGCCATTCGGGTCTGACAAACGAATTGGAGAAATTGTCTTGATGCTTAGGATGCAAAGTCATTTTGCCTCCCTCAAATTCCTCCAGCTCTTTTAGTGGCGTATGTATGGGTGTATTTTTGTGTGTACAGCAGGCTAGGATTCCACAGTTGTGCTGCGTAGTGTTTTTCAACTTACCTGTTTAAGTGTGTCTGTGTGGGTGGTCTTGGGGGGGGAAAAATGCAATCTCCAGCCACGCTTTTGTGTTCCTGATATAAGGGCGTGATTTTGGGGGGGAAATGGAACGATGGTCTCTGAGTGAAGGGACCCGCGTCGACGATGGACTGGGAGGAACGCCGCCAGGCAGCTGTCACGGAGCATGACCCCGTCACTCGCTCACCAGAGAGGCAGGCCTTGGCACCAACGACCCTCTCCTGTATCAATTCATAGGGACATTGTCCTCCCCCTCCCTCGCCACCCGCATCTCTTCTGGCCGGCAGCAAAGCCATCTCTTTTTATGATTGGTTTCTATTCTTCTTCCGGCAGAGAGAGCGGTGCGTTCTGGCTCCGCATTGACCAGCCTGCCGGCCAATTACGTGGCCGGAGGACCTGAAGATCTCAGGGACAAAACGGTCGTCACGGTTACATCGTCAGGGCCTTTTAGGGATGCGAGAGCCCCCAGTTAAAGCTTGGGAGGCCAAAGGTGTCCGTGTGGGCGGAGGGACACTGACTGTGGAAGGTCACGGTGGAAACTTGAAGCAGGACAAAACAACAGATTTGTTGTTATCGAATTGGCATTGATTTGCTATAATTATCTTCCGAGGATATGGGTGTATCATGTGACTTGGTAGAACAGCATTAAGCCATTTTAGAAATGGGATATATTTTCCATTCGATGACTAACACAAGTCTATAGTTTTCTACTTTTAATATAGAATAGCAACCAGACGCCCAGCTCCCCATGGCCATCTGTCCATGTAGGACAGGGTTAGCCCTCAGACTATCATTCTTTGTACTGTGCCCCCCCACCCGCACCCCCCCACCCGCACCCCCCACCACCACATCGATCAGGCTGACAGACAGCTATCAGGTCTGGAAGGTTCCTTAACATGAAGTGAAACTCCAGATGGTGGTGTCAAGACGGCTCTGTGTTTGTGACTCGACGTCTTTGACACACTGCTTCATCTCTTTTACTTTGGCCGTGACTGAGCTGTCATGCTTCAACAGGCTGGATAATTATTTCCCTCTTATCCCTCTACACCAGGTCCAATCCCTGTCTTCAATAGCAGTCAGGGAGTGTGTCGCAACCGCTCTCTCTGTCCTGTCCTCTCCTTTCCTCTCTCAAAAGCCCTTCTGACTCTCTCCCTTGGTTTCTCCTGTAGCCCATGTCTACCGATACCATTTATTATCCATTTCTTGACCTTCTAAGCTTATACAACTTTCAAGTTTCACAACTTTTCTAAAGGTTCTGGAGGAACGCGAAACTGTGTTGGTGCTCTGAGGGTTTCCTCAGACCTGGAGAGTTCTCCACAGAGCGCACTTGTGACTGGAGATGATGTTATTACATCCCAAGCGTTTTCCATGTATTCAGAACTAGTGAGACTTAGCCACAGCTCACTTTATTCTCCACTGCCCTTCCCTTTTATGCTCACTTGTGGGGAGGCAGGGCTCAAAATGAACTATTTACTTGGTAGTACTGGTGCTCCCATTTTCAAAAAGTTAAGCGTACCAACTGAAGTACCAACTGTAATCTCGAAATTGTTACGTTGTCTTTTTGTCTCTTCAAATTTGGGCACTAGTATGTTCTCTGTCATGTGATAATGGAGATGGGTAAAA
Organism: Neosalanx taihuensis; assembly: GCA_030340665.1. Classification (NCBI taxonomy): domain Eukaryota; kingdom Metazoa; phylum Chordata; class Actinopteri; order Osmeriformes; family Salangidae; genus Neosalanx; species Neosalanx taihuensis. The sequence goes on from CM059289.1 coordinate 13,603,198, forward strand.
ATCTATCAAAAATCTGCATTAAAGTAAGGATGAAGTTCTGTTGAACGGTGGACCGGTCACTGTATTAGCCCAATAGCTGGCTAATTAGCGAGCGTCGGTAAAGAAAAGTAAAAAGGTTGCCCCGTAACGATAATTTTCACTTGCACAGATGGTCCCAAACATATATTGAGGTCGCACATGTATTTCAGGAGCGATTGTGACCAATTTTGAGCAGTGCAAAGTCACATCCATCCATCCATCCATTCATACATGGGCGAGGAAGTGAATGAAGGACCTAGAGATGTCAGTGGAGCCTCTGCTCAGCAAACTGCTCATTTGAGATGGATGATTAGAGCCAGAGGACCTGTCTGGGATTGGAAATGCTGCGTGTTAACCTTTGGTCCGGGGTCAGGGTTATGGGGACTGCTTAGCCAGGCCTTGCGGAGGCAGCAGGAATAAACAAGTCCAGCCAGGACAGTCGTTGACAGCCTGGCTGCTCCTGATAAAGCACAACAATGGCCCTAATAGGCCGCCGAGAGACACCCATTTCCACACAATCTGCTAGCCGCCAACAATCGAGAAGATGCCTTTCCACAGACAGATTAAGCACTGGTCAACAGAGGTACCGTGGACGGTGCTAGCATGAAGCGGCTGACTAAATGTGCATGAGGGTGATAATTCAGACACACCACAGGGAGCCTGGCAGGATGGAGGGGGGAACAACAACAACGCCGTTCCTCCTGGGTTTTGATAATGGGGTTGAAATCGCTCCTTCTAAAAGGGGGTCACATCTTGCGGAACAGTTGGGTTTCCAAACTTACTCGTGTACGCCTAGCTAGCCTACACAGGTGATCAGTTTTTTTTTCCTCGATGGCCATTTAAGCTGTAGCTTGTTCACTTATTGTACACTGATCTGCTTGTCAGTGCTCACACAAGCAGTAATAATGTGTCCTCACTGCTGGGAAGTACGAGGTAGCATGTTGAATGAGATGCCGGAAAGTTCCCTGGGGATAGGGCCAGGGGAATGTTTCTGCATTCGGAACGGTCTGGGCTACATTTCATTGTGTCTTAAATGCAGTTAGCGGGCTGGATAATGGAGGCAGAAAAGCCTGTTTATCCAGCGAAAGGCTCTTTCTGAGTTTGACGTGAAAGGCGCTTGACAGGGTTTTTGGAGCAATGACTGCGATGATCCTATTATGCGAAATTTGAATCATTCACTAGGGGCCAGGTATAACTCTGCGGTTCCTTACACGCCAAACACAATGATTCTCGCAAGGCCTTCAGTACATTAAACTGGCTGCCTTTACATTCCGCTCCAGTGGATGGTAGAGCTCTTTCAAACATTTATCCTGCCTCAAAATAGCTGTGTTCCAAAAGGCCCTCGGAACAACAGGCAATGTTCTGAACCCTCATCTCGGTGAGCATTTTGAGAAGAAACGTATTTCACTGCAAAGGATCTTGATGTGATTTTGAGACAGTTATAGGTTA